>OY288250.1:58438577-58898577 GCA_958450325.1 Agrostemma githago | reverse complement strand
TCTAAAGTTCGTCCCCAGAACAGCGATAAAGTCCCAGGCGCTGGCAGACTTTGTATCCGACTTCAGCCCATCTCTCCAGTCCCAAGCAGAGAAAGACATCTTCACCTTGGAGGAGGACAAGAGGAAGCAAGTCTGGGAGCTGAACGTAGATGGCGCCTCAAACATGAGAGGATCTGGAGCAGGGTTGGTCCTTAGGCAACCTCAGGGGGATCTCATAGTCCAAGCAGTACGATGCGAGTTCCGGACAACGAACAATGAAGCAGAGTACGAGGCTTTGATCTTGGGTCTCTAGCTGGCTCTAGATCTCAAAATCAAGCGACTGGAGATGTACGGTGATTCTCAGCTGATAGTCAACCACATGAATGGCTCGTACGCAGCGAAAGACTCCAAGATGACGGCCTACCTTGAAGTGGCAAAAGATCTCTCCCTGAGATTCACAGAATTCTCAATCAGCCAAGTTCCAAGGGATCAGAACGTGGAAGTAGACGCCCTAGCAACTCTGGGGTCGATCTTCAAGCCAGAAGTAGTATCCACCATACCCATAGTCCACGTGCTGGAGCCAGCAATTTGGAAAGGCGCACAGGGACACGAAGCCCCAGAAGAAGTAGAAAGTTCACCACGTCAGGGACTGCAGTGGTCACAGGAAGCAAGAATCTGCAGCACCACAGCAGAACAAGAGGAAATCGCCGACTGGAGGAAACCTTACAGAGAATGGCTGCAAAATGATGTCCTGCCAGCAGACAAGAAAGAAGCCCGAAGTTTCAGGATGAAAGCATCCATATATACTCTCATAGATGGCATGGTATTCAAGAGATCGACCGTCGGACCATACCTGAGGTGCCTAAGCCAGGAGGAAGCAAAAATGGTTATGCATGATCTCCACAGCGGAGAGTGTGGAAATCATGCAGGGGGCAAGAGTCTATCCAACAAAGCACTTCGCCAGGGCTACTATTGGCCAACAATGCGCAAAGACGCCAGAGAGTATGTTAAAAAATGCGATGCCTGCCAAAGACATACACCGGTCAATCACCAGCCAGCAGAACCGTTGCACCCAATAGTCTCTCCTTGGCCCTTCATGAAGTGGGGAATGGATATTGTGGGAAATTGCCAAGAGCACCAGGAAATAAAGTCTTTATGCTTGCAATGACCGACTACTTCTCTAAATGGATAGAAGCAGAAGCGTTTCCTCAGGTGACTGAGAAGCAGGTTATATCCTTTATTAAACGTAATATTATCTGCAGGTTTGGTATTCCCTCAGAGATCATCTGCGACAACGGGTCCCAGTTCATTGACAACAAAATGGAAGCCTATTGCGCCAGATGGAATATCGCGCTAAATAAGTCAACCCCCAGAAATCCCCAATCCAATGGTCAGGCGGAATCCAGCAACAAAATAGTGATGAACAACCCGAAGAGAAGGCTGTAGGGGGTAGATAGGCAAAGGAGCTTCCCTTGGTACTATGGTCTGATAGAACTACACCTAAGGTGGCTACAGGGCAGACGCCTTTTAGCCTGGTTTTTGGTGCTGAGGCAGTCATTCCTTCAGAGGTGAGGGTACCCACTCACAGATATGGCTGCATAACAGAAGAAGGAAACCAGGTGGAGATGGCAAACAACTTGGACACCATAGACGAACTCAGAACTGATGCCTAGATCAGAATGGCCTCCTACAGGCAGACAGTCGCCAGAAGCTACAACAAGAATGTCAAGATCAGAATCCTGCAGGAAGGAGACCTGGTCCTCAGGAAGATATTCCAGAACACCAGAAATCAGCAGGCGGGAAAATTCGCCTACAATTGGGAAGGACCCTACCAAGTGGAGAAGGTAGTTGGAAACGGAGCATACCGACTTATGACCATGGAAGGAGAAATCATCCAAAAACCCTGGAACATAGTGCACTTGAAAAAGTACTTCTTCTAAATAAAAGTCATCAGAAGCACAGGCCACTGTCGCCAGAAACAAGGCATTCAATCTGCCGGATACACCTCCACCAGAGCCCAGGTCAATCTCATCTTTTGTCTTTTTAACTCTACTTTGTCCTTCAAACTATTTTTCTGGTTGCAAAAATATGTAACATCAAGATAGAATTTAATTTTCACATATCCTCAAAATTCGAGTTTTAAATTTTCACATATCCTCAAAAATTTGAGTTTCTTTTTATAAAATCTCAAAACTTAGCTCATTTTCACATGCCTCAAGATTTAACTTGATTTTCAAATGACTCGAAGACTTAATTTGATTTTTACATATCTTAAAATTTTGAAACTTTTTTCATGTGCTTTCAAGATTTAGTCTTATTTTCACATGTCCTCAAATTTTGAATTTACTCTCATATGTTTTTTTAAATTGAATTTTAAATTTTCACACATTCTTCAGATATAATTCTCTTTTCATATGTTCGCAAAATTCGATTTCTTTTTTATGTGCCTCCAAAATTGGATTTTCCCCTTCACATATTTTTGGAAATGTAATTTTTTTCCCACGCAATATTTTCAAACATTGCATCTTTACCATCTTTTGTCAGCTTTTTCAACCAAAACTGGTGACCAATCTGGTGGAGTGTATAATTTCTACAGAAGGCGTGCGTCTTGTGACTAAGTGCCTACAACCAGGACATTACAGTCTCCTGCGCCACTTAGCACCCACACAAAGCGTGGTACCTCCGACTGAGTGGGCAAACAAAATCCCAGGCCACCACTATATCAAAGGTCGACCATACATACATAAGGCATGCATACAACAGAAGGTAGTAAGACAAAACTACAACAAACGATTCAATAGGCACTTTGCTCCCCTGAGCAAAAACAATAGTACTGCACAATTTTTTGCAAACACTAACAGACCATAAGTTCATGCCACGCAGGATTCAATGGAAGTAACATCACTCCAGCAGAACTTGGTCCACAGCCTGAACATTTTCCTCTGGTGGAGGCGGAATCGTACTGTGGCAGATCCTCCTGTAGAAACCTGAGTCTCTGGATAATTAAGATAAACAGCAGCATGACCTCTCCCAGGATCATCAGCGGCGTCCTCCTGGCCCACAACCTCTTGCCCATCAGCCTCCTGATCAGCAAAAAGAGAATCAACAGACTCCTTCAGATCCTCTGCCTCCACGTCAGAGGTAGCATCCAAGTTAGGTTCCTTCGCCAGCAATCCGCGAACCAAATCCAACTCCTCTAGAGAACTTCTTCTAGCACAAATCTGGGACCAGAAAGTAGCATCTGATCCATAAAAGCCATGTCCTCTGCAGACTTGGACGTACCGAAGCCTTTAGAAAATTTGAGCACCACTCCAGCAGGAACATCCTCAACGGGCCTGGGGGCAGAATAAGAGTTAGACTCAGAAAGATTTATCATTGGGGGTTCACTTTCTGCAGAAGTAATTTTTGAGAGAAGGGACGAGTTACACCTTCTCCCAGAACCAGCAAAGCCAGCAGAAGCAGAACCAACTTTCCACTTGGAGGCCACCCTAGTAGCAACGGCCCGCCCTCTAGCAGCCACAACTTACTCTAGGGTCACACGAGGTTTAGCGGATCCTGAAGAAGGAAGCAAGCGAAAATGAGTACCATGAAAATCTGAGGTCAGGTAAACCTAACCAAGTATGAACATATCTTGCCCGAAGACATGTTCTCACCATATTCTTTTTTTTTTCTCCTTCTGGGGAAGAGAGGAAAGACCACCTATGGAAGGATAGAGCAAATTGCGAAATGTCCTCTTCTTCGGGTTTAGGCCGAATAGTCGGGTCATAGAATCAATCATCACGCAAACCGTCTACAATCCAAGCGAACGGAAATTCCCGCCTAAGATGAGCTTAGTCGGAAATTTGGGGGCATTTGTTCGGGATAAATTTCGTGTCCTCGGGATTACAACGTGGCAATTTACGGTCGAAAGGTCAAGGAGGTCAAAAGTCAAACCGAGGGTCAAAGGTCAAAAGTCGAGAACCGAGGGTCAAAGGCCAGAAGTCAAAGGACGAAAGTTAATAGTCAAAAATCGAAAGTCAAAGACCGAAAAGTCCGAAGTCAATATAATCGAGGGTCGATAAGTCAAAGATCAGGGTAACGAAAGACAATGGGTCCATCAAGTTAGAAGGGTGATGGGCCGAGTTTGAATATGACGACCATGCAGCCCAATAAGTATAACAACCCCTCTTTGTATGAAGAAGTCAATCAACCAACTCCTATATTGAAGGAATGACTCCTGAGGAGGAGGATCAGGAGGAAAGGGTCAAGGGTGGTTCCTAGATCTTAGGAAACCCTCCCTAAGAAATAGGAGCAAGCTCAGGAGGAAGTTGAGGAGCAAAAACCCTAGAGGCAATAACGTTATAAATAGAGAAGACCAAAGAGAAAAAGAAAAACACATTCTTAACACACTGCCATCAAACTACATCACTAAAAGCAATACAATACTCCACAGTACTCCATAGTTTATTATTAAGTATAAATACTTGTACTCTTGATATTCTTTTGGTCATTCTTTTGGTCATAGTGGAATATTGGCGGGATTCCGACTCCCCCCGCGGTTTTTCCCACATCGGGTTTCCGCGTCACCAAAATGTCTTGTGTCATTTTCTTTTCCTTTTTCATCGTTCTTTGTTCTTCTTTTACCAGTATCGTCGCAATATTGTTAATTCGTAGTTGTAGGCCGATCACTTTAACCCGCTACTAAAAAACGATAATCCGGTAAATTTTTACCAAAACAATTATTATTATTATTATTATTATTATTATTATTGTCTCACGAAACGCACTTAGACGCATCACAATTTACAAATGAGTGGAGGAAGTATCGAACCTGAGATCTACTATTTGGATATATTCGTCTTAATCATTCGACTAAGATATTTACGGTAAAATATCACAGATTTATCAAACAAAAAGTTTAATGATATTCGAATTTATATTCATTAAATTAATATACTATGCATATGTTATTTTTTTTTCTAAATTCTCATCAGAAATTTGGGAAAGCTAAGTAAAGTACTCCGTATTAATTAAAGTCGATAGAGGGACTAATAATATTTGTCCTTGAATCTAGTATTCTTTCAGTTAGAATCATTGATTTGTTTGCGACTACTTTTTATTTTACCGTGAGATAGTTTTTTTTTTTTTTTTTTTTGAGTATTTGTTAATCAAAGGTATTTACAAAGATAAAGAGAAGGCAACCATGTTTATGTAGTTTTGCATTAGAAGTTATATCTAAAACAAGACGCCCAATTATCAAATGGGGGTGTAGCTCATATGGTAGAGCGCTTGTTTCGCATGCGAGAGGCACGGGGTCCGATTCCCCGCACCTCCATTTTGTTTACAATCTTTATCCTCCCCCATTCATAACTTGTGCTTCGTGCTCAACCTCTCACTTCTCATCCTCATTCTGCACACAACTTTTCACACACATATATAAACAAACAAGGATTCATTCATCCTTGATCTCAATCAAATTTGTTGGAATCCGAAAAATGAGCCTAAATTCATTGAGATCACCACCCTTTATTATTTTGTACTACACAACATCTTCTTCATGCAGTTACAATAATAGTAATAAGATGTTCCGGCATCATAGAAGAAGAAGAAACCCATATCTTCTTCTGTTGGAAAAGAATGTACAACCACGTCCATCATTCTTAATATCATTGGAAGACGGTTGGGTTTCGACAAAAGCATCAAGTGGTCATCACAGTCACAACAACAACAATGTGTCAGAGAGTGTGTTATTAGAAGATGAGGTGATCAGTAGAGCCTCAACCTTAAATGATGCTAACCAAGTTATCGAAATGATAGGGGAGATCAGTAGTAGTGGCGGCGGAGTCGTCAGCAGTTCAGATTGTTGTAGGATAATCAAGGCTGCCCTTCACTCTAACAACACTAACTTGGCTCTCTCTATCTTTGCTGCTATGCGCTCCTCTCCCGCTTTTCATCAAGGTCCCTCCCTTTTCATTCCCGCTACTCTTTTCTCATGCTTTCTATAGTATAATTGCATTGATACATGGATATGTGAGATTGCAGATGTAGTAAAGGAGAATGGTAGTTTGGTTGAGAGGTGGAGATGGCCAAGGCCTGAACTCAGCGCGTACACAACATTAGTCATCGGTCTAGCAGCTTCATTGAGGGTGTCCGATGCCCTTAGAATCCTCGATGATATATGCACAGTTGGACTCTCTTCAGTAGAAGAGGTATTGTTGCTTTACCTGCATTCTATGGACCGCTGAATAGTGAAGAGTCATTTGTTAAAGCTTTTGCATTTTCAGGTCCCCTTTGGTAAGATTGTAAGATGCCCGAGCTGCCTGATCGCTGTTGGAGTTGCGCAACCACAGCAGGGTATTCAAGTATGCACATCATCAAGGTCTCTTGTGCTTTCTTCATACATTGCATTGCAGTACCTAAATCTAAGTCCGAATTCATGTACTCATTGGACTAGAGTCACTGTTTGATACTTATATATAGATAATGCTCCTTAGACTCCAATCTATGAGCAATGATGCCATTTGGTGTAAACAAATTTGGCACACATCACTTTAAGCTCAGGACTTTGTTTGAATGTTGCAGATAGCATCTTGTGCGAAATGCCGCTACCAGTATGAGCTCGTTTCAGGAGACATAGTCAGTATTGAATCACAGGAAATCAGGTTACCAAACCTAATCTTCTTCTCTGACCTTGTCTAAATAACAATAGTACTCTCCTTGCCCTAAAACCCTCCTATAAAAGTTAAGGTCGTTGTCGATGTATCCAACCTTTTTTTTCCTTGAATTTTTTTTGTGTTTCAAAACACAGAAGACTTCACTGTGAATTGCGTTGTGTCAACTGATGGGTAATGAAGATTGCATTGTGTTCCGACTGATGGGTAATGAAGATTGCACTGTGAATTGCATCAACTGACTGATCCTCGAAAATATATCAGTTTAATAAGGCATTTTGTGTCAAAAGATACAAATGGGTCTGCTTCCGGTGTTGATCCTGGTACATTGATTTTGTTTTCCTTCTAAAGGATGTCACCCTGCCGCACGCAGCATGGACATTCCAGCTTGGAAAAGATGGCTTGGATCTCTTCCAATGACTAAGCAGGCAGTACCCTCAGCTGTCCATTCGATTGTGGTATCGTTTCTAACAACAATTCTGACATTCATCCAATATTCTTAATCTCCTTTAAATCTCAAAAGCCGCTGACAAAAACAAGTTGATTTTCAGATCCAAACCCCTTCTGGAGTCGCTCGGACACATAGATTCGCCACAGTAACAGCAGAGGTGCCAGCACAAGAAGGAGAAAGAGTGACTATCGCAGTAGCAGCTCCAGCCAGTGTGTTCAGAGAGGTGGGGCCTTTCAGATTTGGTCCGAAAGCCCCAAAGTATTACCCTTCAGAGCCTCTCTGCCTTACGAACCACCAAGATGGGCGAGAATCACTTCTTCTAAGAGCCCCGCCTACAGATACTCAATTCTCCCTAGTTTCTCCATCTGTTCTCCTTCCACTATTACTTGTATTGGCCTCTGGTGATGCTGCTTCTGGTTTCATCGATCCCAGCTTGCCCCGCCTTCTGCCTGTTGCTCTTGCAGCATCTTTTGCAGTCGGAGCCACTCTCAACACCATGCTTTTACCTCAGATGGGACAGGTGTAACATTACATTGGATCTGATCTTCCACTTTTAGCCTCAGATATATATAGGCTAACGTATAATAATTCATTGAATCTTTGTTTTCAGATTTCTTCGAGTTTGACTGATGTGACTGCAGTCAAGCAGCAGCTTCTAGGGCAGTATGATATGCTACAGTCACGGATAAAAGATCTTAAAAAAGCTGCAGAGAATGAGGTATGAGGTACTGAAAATAATGAATAATCTAACATTCTAACATTACCTTTGCACGCATTGTAGAAATCCTAAACTTCTGTGTTTTGGTTCTATTACATGCTAGGTGTGGATGTTAGCTCGGATGCGGCAGTTGGAGAACAAAATTCTCGCTGTAGGGGAACCTTCTTACCGGTGATCACATTGACTTTGTTTCTTGGAGCTCTATATATACCGACAGTCTTCTTTCTGCATATATATTCACATCATGCGAAACTTGCACATGCACTCTCACTTTGAAGTTAGGAACTTAGATCAAACCGTGTTTGTGTAACATAGATTAGATGTAGAATGAGACAGACGTAATCCCGATAAAATGTTGATAGACATTCTTTACTTGTTCCAGTGCTCGGATGAACAAAATAAAAAAGGTACGAGAAAGCCTTGAAAGTTCCCTTAAGGGAAGGATAGAACTCATTGACAGTTACGCCAGGGTATGTTTTCCAGCATACTTCTACTTAATTTACTGTACATAATCAACCAAAAAAATAAAACTTGATATTGCTTTGGCAGATTTCATCCATGATTGAAATAGAGGTGGAAATGGACACTAATGTCTTAGCTGCTGAAGCTACCGGCAATACAGTAATTTGACATTCACATTCTACTCTCGTACAAATTACTCGGTGAGAACTTTTTGAAAAAAAACCTTTGCCTTGTATGTGTGCAGGACAATGTTGCGAAACAAATACAGCAAATGATGGAGTTGGAAAATCTTGAAGAGGTTCGTCTCTTTTTCTTTCTCCGTAAATAAAAGGAGCTCTCGTATTCCTGTTATTGACGTGTCTCATTCTTATGTTGTGTGGTGGGGGCGGGAAACAGAGATGGAGACTGCAAGCGGAGGCTAATGACGAGGTTGAAAGGCTTCTAAGTAACGAAGCATTGTCGTCCGAACAGGTCTGAAGTTGAAGATGCAAACACAACGATCATATGCATAAATGGGGTCATACTCGAGATTAACACACATGCGCGAGCGTTTTGTCACTTTGTATGTGTTGAGCTCTTAGCATTGGAATCTAGAGTACAGTCGTGCAGAAATTTTTTTTGGTAACAAAAAAATCCGTGTATGGTTTTCAACTGTTTGATCAATTTTTTCGACAGTCATTCGATGCAATTTTCAACTTGGTCATTGGAAATGAGCTCTTTGTATTGCGACTTATGATCAACTCCCCTTAACTAGCTATTTGCGGGAGTCCTTCAAGCACTGTCATAACAATATTGTTGTTTTATAAACTATAAAGTATAAACAACAAAACTGCTCACTATGGATTGGCAGGATTGGTAAAACCAAAAACTAATTCTTATATGAGAAGGCAAAATGCAGTCTCTAAATAAAAATGTTGCACGGATTCAAGGGTTGGCGCACTAAGCTTGTGCACAGAGCGCGGGTCTGGAAAGGGTGAAGACTCCGCTTCCGAAATTCTTCCCCAATGGCCAGGCCAGGCCAGGCCAGGCATCCACTAAGCATCTTCCAAAGAAGAAGGATTGGACTTGGACCCCTTAAATGCTATAGATATATAGGAGTAGAAGGGCCTGCATATACGTGTTCAATTGTGCTTCGATCCCTGGATGTTGCAAGTTGTTCCATGTTTCATTTATGAGAAGGGCATAACATATTTAGACCACCACAAGAATGGTGACAGCCAGATGATGGTAAGGATATCCATGACGGTCGATAGGTTCAAGGAACGATTCCTCAAGTAAGGCGAGATTCCAATTGTTACATACCGTCCGCAGCGCAGTTAGCTCTTTCACTTGATGAAGGTTTTGTTTTGCTTCTGCATGTGTTGGGGACCTCGGGGCCGGGGTTGGGTACTGGGCAACCCACTTGGAAGGCAAGAGAAAACCTTGAGAGTCCTGAGGATTGTCCAATATGTGAAGCCATGTATGGTAACAATGTAACATGACCTGAAGTCCCCATAAAATTCCTTTCCAGCACCAAGATCCTGATTTGGGTAAGTCCCTCATCTTAGGTGGCTGGGTTAGCCCGATTAGTAGAACCATTTCCCGACATGCTGATCTCCGCCTCCGGTGGCACACCCAGGTATTTTCCAAGATTATGACCCCGTTTGGTTATTGGCATATCTGCCAAACAATAGCATATTGTGAGGGTTTAGCATATTTGACCAAAATATATGCTAAGTGTTCGGTAAACGGCATTTTGAGATAGCATATTAGGGTCCAATATGCCGTTTTGCAATATGCTGCTAGGAGCTATACACTTTTATACAATTCCTCCCGACTGTTTTTTTTTTTTTTTTTGTGTCATCGGTACAAAGTCCACCCTATAACAATGGAGGAGAGATCGCGTAAGCAAGTCCTCTATTCTTAAGGGATCGATTAATAATACAATACATTTCAAAAGAAAAGTAAACTAAGAAGTAGCTTCGGTAGACTAAGTCGAGTTGGTGATTCACGGAAGAATGGGCTCAAAAATGATACAGCTGTCAACCAGCTTCTTTATCCACATCATCCAACCAGCTGCCAGCACCCAAAAATGATACAGCTGAGTCGCAAAGTGACAAGAGCAAGGTGCCCTTACGCTCTTACGAAAAGGGCGTAGAAAGAAAAGGAGGAGAGCAGACTTGCTTCCGGTGGAGAAAAATCTCCTACACCTTGAAAATTGATCTTTACGGTCAGAATACCAATGAATCAACGGCTCCAGCAAGCAGTGAATCGAAGATAAAGCTAGTTCTTCAACCAAATTCTTTAAGAAAGACACCATACAAGGCCAACATATGATCAAGATAACCCACACCGATCGCGACATAACAAACACTGCCTATAAGTGCTATTATTCGTACTACAATAAACTTTGAAACTATTAGAACGACTAAAGAAGAAGCTAGATTGAGAGGCTTCATTAAAGAAGGACCACCCCAACCAACCTACACCACGACATTCACGCATCCAATCAAAATGACTCATAGTCAATCTCAACCTAAGAAAAACTCATAACCAACAAACCCCTTGATCGAAAGGGAGAGTGAACGTCAATCCCGACATCCTCGGAAAGTAAGAAATATCATCCAAAAGAAACAACAAACATAAAGAAGAAGAAGAAGAAGAAGAAGAAGAAGAAGTAGAAGAAGAAGAACAAGAAGACGAGGAGGAGGAAGGTCATCGTAAACAAAAGACCCAACCGAGAGAGAAAACAAAGAGAAAAAATATAGAAAAAAAAATGAAAACATAAAATTCATGAATTTGTCGGGTGGGGGAGGGGGCGAAGGTGATGGTAGGGATTTGTCACGTCCCTAACCGTCAATAAACTACCGATTACACCTAGTGGATAGCTAGGGTAAGTCGGGATCGTATCCACGAGGACGGTAAGGCGAAGTTTAGACTATGTCTACCTACAAACGAGACTAGGTCAGCAAAACAAACACAAAGAGGCGATAAATGGAAAACTATGGTGGAGGAGAAGTAAGGACTAGACTAACAATACTAAACAATGCTAATGATCGAACTAACAAATAAACTAGAGTAAACGATGACTAACTAAGAGGATGAATTCAAATACGGAGAAAAGTGGAGTAGGTCGGGTTCATAGGAGTAGAAGGGTAATTGGGGTGATCAAGGGTATAGGTGTCTCCTAATTGCTAGAGTCGGTCCGGGCTCTCGCAACTTAGACCGATGTCAAGGTGGGTCCGGGCTCTCGCAACTTAGACCCTAGTCCGCGCTCTCGCGACTAAACTATTCTCAACATTTCCGCATCATAGACAAACAATGAGAAGATGAACACAAGTATGGGAAGCATGGCCACTACAACTCACACAAGCATATCAACAAACACATAGAGTGCCCACAATGTGACTAACAACAAAGATTCACCCTTTTCCCTCAATCAACCCTAATCATCCATAATCTACCCCTAATCCCCCTACTAACCCCACAAGTAATCTACTCACACATTATCAATGAAAAACTAACAATAATAAGAGAAAACAACTTGAACATCCAAACATCCATAATGAACAATAACAATAACAATAAACAAAATATAAAGATTCAAACTTGATTAACAAACTAAGAACAAGATTAAATAAGAGAAAAAGATTATACCCACAAACAATGGATGAAAAAGAAGAGAACTTGTATTAATAAGAAACCCAAATAAAATCCCAAGGTTGTCAAGCTTGGAACAATCTTCAAGAATCCCCTTAATCCAAGAACTAATTACAATGATTAACTAAAGATTAAAGAGAGAATTAAACTAATGAGAGTAGCACTAATCTAGGGTTTTGAATGTTAATGGAGGCTTAAACTAGTCTAGGGAATGATAAGATGTGTTACTAATACAAGAAGGGAGTATATATATGGGTACAAGAATGAAGGAGAAGAAAAGAAAGGAGTGCGGCTGCCAGGTCCACGGTCCAGACCGGGACGGGTTGGTCCCGACCGGGACGGCCTGTCATCCCGACCGGGACGGGTTGGTCCCGACCGGGACGGGCCTACAGCAGCACCCTTTAACGCGCACCCCATCCCGAACGGGATGAGGCCATCCCGAACGGGATGAGGCCATCCCGAACGGGATGAGTCTTGTAGGCCTCCCTTAAGAGCTCTTTGGTCTTTCCTTGCCTCTCATGGGTTCCTTGCCGATTCTTGGGACTCGGGATCGGGTCTCGGAGGCTCGGGATTGGGTCCCAAGGTCTCGGGGTCGATTCCAAGGCATCGAGTCATCGTTCCTTTACTCTGTTGGCTCCAAAATGTGTATGTATAGAGTCGGAATCGCTCCAACTCTTCCAAATCGGTCTCGGGAACCTGAAACGAACTAAAGGAAGCATAAGAAGCCCATGAACCGCCCCCAAGGAGCGATTCCACAAGGAAAATGGGACCAAAACACAACAAATAGGCACTACAAACTACACTTATCAACTCCCCCACACTTAACCCTTACTCGCCCTCGAGTAAGCACATACTAACTACTATACTAGCCGAATGGGTATTAGCGCACCCTACGCCCTTTCAACTCACGCGAGTACACTTAGAGGAAAAGTGCACTCCGCAAGGCAAGTTGGGTCTTACGACAAAATCGTGGATGCAACCGGACACAACGCACACAAACAAACAAACACACAAACAAACACATAATCGGTTGCACCTAAAAGAAAACAAATACCGCTTCCCTCCAAAAGCGGTGCAAGAAGCACTGGCTTAGGACTCGAGGTAAGTGACAACGTTCCCAAGCTAGCAATACAAACCAAGGTGGACTAAACCCTAATAGTATGACGATAAAGCAACAAAAACGTTGGTAACTTACCTAGGTCCTCCTAACTTTCTAAAAACGTACTACGGGACGATCGGCGGAGTGGAAAAGTGAAGAACCACGGTGTTAGTCGACACTGTAGGTAAGTGAGACCCCGCCCCCTTTAGCGTGAGCCAAGAGGGTCGTCCCGTGTCCAAAACCGCCTAACTAGTCCAAGTAAAAAGGTGGAAAACATGCAAAATGAGGGAAGACCGACTAATGCCGCTATCATCCTTCCTCGGGACTCGGTCCTTTGGTAGGCTCTTCACGGCAAAAGTCGGAAAAAAGGCTTATTTTTGTGGGGATTTCTTTTTGTGAGACGGGTTTTCTTTTGGCATTTTCTCTTTTCTTTCGCATTTTTGCCTTGTTTTGCTATGCCATTCTTTTTCTTCTTTTCTATTTTCTTTTTGGCTTTTGTGCCTTTTCTTTTTCTTCATTTCTTTTCTTTCTTTCATTTTTTTTTCTTTCTTTTTCTTTTCTTTGCCCTTTTCGGCAAGATTTGACTTTTTGGCATTTTCATTGTATAACAAGAAAGGTAGAAGTCAACAATTTGCAATTTATTGTGTGGAGATGTGTAGGAGGTAGGTGAATGGGTAAGTCGGGACGGGCCCTTCCCTTCAAACCCACAAAAAGTGGAGAACTTGGACTAATCAAAACAATCCTAAACACGGTCACCTAGGGGACGAGACTCGGTAACCAAGGCCTTTTCACACCGTGGGTGGTCATAATGGTCAAAAGTGCAAATCCCGTAGTAAATCCCTAGTAAGCTAGGTGGACTCAAGGTAAAGGACCAACGAAATCATTGATTTAAGGTCATTCTACTAGAGTAAAGTTCAAGACTCGATTTACACTACTAGGAAGGGAAAGTACACACTCACACTCTAGCCTCTAAACCGGGTTTTCGAAAGCCTTTTACGCACGAGACACGACTACACACACAAAACAAAGACATGACGAGAACGAAAGGAAAATAGACAAAAGGCAACAAAACAACACAAGATAAAACAAACACATAAACAAAACACACACCACCCCGAAATTCCAAACAAGTCATCAAATCCACCACAAGTATGTACAAGCTCCACCCGAGCACACCTCAACACAATTTCCTCCAAACTCCACACGAGACAAAGGGGAAAAGGGGATAGAAAGTGTTACCGGAGGTCTTGAAAGCTCTCCAAATCATTCGGTGATTTAAGCAACCTATAAGGAAAAAGGGGGGCAAAACACACACACAAAACATATATACGACACAAAGACACAAAAGGAAAACACACAAAAGAAAATCTTTTTGATTTTTATGAATTTTTTTCAAATTTTTAGGGATTTTTTTCAAGATTTTTCAAAAAACTACGAAAATAAAGCTAACTACACTAGAATATCGCTCCCCCACACTTAAACCGAGCAATGTCCTCATATGCTCAATCGTAGTGTGCGGAGAGACAAAAGAAAAAGATAAGAAACTACGAAAATAAAGCTAAAAATCAAAAAGAAAAGATGGAGAAAAGGGTAGAAAGCGTCCGGCCGGGGTGTAATCAAGTCACCATGGGCCGAGACAAGAAAAGATATGGAAGGGGGAAGAAAATAAAAAGAAGGAAACAAAAGGAGATGGGAGGGGAGGGCTAGGTGTAATCAAGTCACCTAGCCCGGATTCCGTCCAAATCCGACTAACTCCTAAAAAGGGGTGAAATCTTGTACAATTGGATTAAACAATTGACTCTCGACGCAATCACGTCATCGGGAGTCGGGAGCAACCATACTATGGCCTCGAAGGCTACTAAGATACCGTGACTCAACGTGAAGGGGGCAAATAAGAGAATACAAGCGAATAAAAGACGGAAAAGTAAGGATAGTTACCCAAACCGAGCGGTTATTAACTCACTTGCTCCATCGTCTCGATGATCATTAGAGGCTCGTCGCTTGTCTTCTCGGTTGCCATCTCGCTTCACACTTGAAGAGAACTCACGGTAGAGGTAGTAATGGTAGGGGGTGGAATTTGATGTGAGAGTCGGTGTAAAGTGGATAGGAAATGGAGTGAGGGCAAGGCAATGAAGTATAAGGGGCATATGATAAGGCTAGGATAGATAGGGAGGTTGGGAGGGGGCATAAAACGGTTGGGTGGAGTCAATTGTCGAAGAAGAAACACAAAGGGGGAGTAGAGGACCATCCCGGTCGGGATGGTTGGTCCCGGTCGGGACGCCTTCATCCCGGTCGGGACGGACCCTTAGCATGCTCGAAATTTGGTACACCCATCCCGATCGGGACGGCACCCTTCCCGGTCGGGATGCCTCACCCTTCCCGGTCGGGACGCCTCATCCCGGTCGGGATGGGCCTTCTTCAACTTCCACAATCCCAAAAGCTTGCTCCAAGCTTCAAAAACCCGATCCTCGTGCTTACAACCCAAGCTCTATCGTAGCCATTCTTCTCTAGGAAGCATTCTCACTTCACCTATCAAACAATACTCAAACACACATCAAACTCTCTCCCTCACAACGCTCATCAATCAATCCAATTAACGAGAATTCACAAAAATCCAACTAACTACAAGAAAGAGATATATACAATGAGACGGTTCTTGTGGAACTCCGTCAAACCAAGGATGGTGCTCTCTTCATTCTTTTTCAACAACCATGATCAATTCCATCTCCATCAAGGGCACGTAAGAACAAGTCGAAGGCCCTAGCAAAGTCTTCAATCAAGCTCGTAATGTAACCGACCACATCCCAAGACTCTTCATGGCCTTGCCTCGACGTTCCCGGGGCATCCCGATCTTCCAGGTTCAAAGGCTTGAACTTGTACTTGCGGTCTTTCGGGATATGCCCAAACGTCCACCGGTCCTCATGTGGCTCCAAGAGGGAGGCTCATCCTTCTCCTTGCTTTTCAACTTGGCATCAAGCCCATGATTTGGGCACTCATCTTCCTCCAAATCGAAGTCATCATCCTCAAGTACATAAGAATACTTCTTCAAGCTTTGTCCCGGATCTTTCCCTCGAACGATGTCTTCCGTGGCATGGATCACATTACACGTCTCGGTCATAGGCGAAGTGTTGCCTTGGAGGTCGAACACTAACTCTTCGTCGCCTAGTTGAAAGGTAATCCTACCCTTTTTCACATCGATCACGGCACCGGCGGTGTGTAAAAATGGGCGTCCAAGGATGATGGGAGTGTTAGCATCCTCCGGCATGTCAACCACAATGAAGTCGACCGGAATGAAGAACTTCCCTATTCGTACCGGCACATCCTCAAGCATTCCCAATGGTCGGTTAAGAGATTTATCGGCCATTTGGAGTGTAATGGACGTACATTTCAACTCCGTCATCCCTAATCGCTCACAAATGGTGTAGGGAATAATGCTCACACTCGCACCCAAATCACACATAGCTCTCTCGATCTTGTAATTGCGGATGGTGCATGGGATAGAGAAACTACCCGGGTCCTTCAATTTCGGAAGCGTGGAACCTTGAATAAGCTCGCTCACCACCCTCGTGAACGCTACCGTCTCTTCCTTGTCGATGGACCTCTTCCTAGCTAGGATTTTCCGCATGAATTTTCCATATGCCGGGATTTGGGTAAGTAACTCGGTGAACGGGACACTAACATCCAATTTCTTCACAATACTAAGGAACTTGTCGTATTGAGTGTCCACCTTAGTCTTCATTTGCCTTGATGGGAAAGGCAACTTGATTTGGTACTTGGTTTGCTCAATAGGGGTGGACTCCTCAAAGGACACTTTCCTTTTACTCTTGTCTTTCTCTTGAAGTGGGGAAAGGTTGTCTTCTTGGGGTTTTTCAACTTCCCATAAAACTTGTTCCTCCATCGGATTGTCAAAGCTTGATTCTTCTTGAGTTGGAGATGCCATTTCCTTTGTCGGTTCTTGCATTTGCTCTTGCTCACTAGGGAATGGAGGGGAGTCATAAGATGTACCTCTCCTTGTGGTGGTAGCATTTACATGCTCAAATGTCAGTGTTTCACCTTGAGAAAGTAGTTGCCCCTTTTGTCTTGAGGAGCTCCCCGAAGCAAGTTGAGATACTTGAGTTTCAAGCATCTTCATACGAGCATCTCTTACCGCATTTTCCCCTTGAACATAAGCAAAGAGCTCTTGTTGGGTTTTTGACATATCCATTTGACATTTTTGCACATCTTGAGTATTCTTTTGCATATCTTGATTACTCCTTTGAATTTCCATCAAAGTCTTTTGAATGTCAAAATCCCGAGGTGGGGATGATGGATTATGTGGAGTGTCGGTGATGGCGAGGGGAATGCCATAATCATGAGTAGGAGACCGGCTCCTAGGCTTGCTTTGTTGTTGTTGATTTTGAGTTGCTTGTTGACGGTTCCCTTGGAACCCTTGAGACCTACCTTGTTGTTGATGATGGTTCCCTTGGAACCCATGAAAGTTGCCTTGATGATGGCCTTGATTGTTGCCATGGTTGTGGTTTTGATACCCTTGAAAATTTTGGTTTCCTTGGAAACCACCTTGATTGAAGTTCCCTTGTTGGAACCCTTGCTTGTTGTTGAAGTTGCCTTGGTTATTTTGCTTGAAATTGTTGAAGGGTCTTTGGTTACCCACATAACCTTGGTAACCTTCATTGTTGTCCCGTAAGGGAGGTGGAACATAGGGACGATGTTGTTGTTGATGTTGAAGTGCTTGTTGTTGAGGGACTTGATTGGAAGCTTGGTATTGATTAGAGTAGGAGGCACCTTGCTTGAACGCTTGAAATGCGTTCACTTGCTCAATACTCCCTCTACAATTCATAGGGTCATGACCAACGATTCCACAAGTGTCACACATCCCAAAGTAAGGTGTAGGAGGTGCGAACCCCAAAGCATTCACTTCTTGAATCGGTTGATGGTGGGAGGAACTAGTGCCTTGGACTTGGTTGAGGTGGCTTTGGAGCTTCTTGTCAATAGTCTCCATGTGTGTTTTCAATTGAGCTCCAAGGTCAATGCTTAACTTGGTGATAGCATCAACCTCATGCATGCCTCCTCGATGTGCCTTCCTAGGCCTAGAGTATTGCGAATTATGCACCGCCATCTCTTCGATTCTCGCCCAAGTTTGGTCGTCATCGACCTCGGTGAACCTACCATTGGAGCCCATGTTAAGAATAGCTCTCGAGTCCTCATAAAGACCATTCCAAAATTGTTGCACCAAGAACCAATGCGATAGTCCATGATGAGGGCACGATCTTACCAAAGACTTAAACCGCTCCCAAGCTTCATATAGGCTCTCTTCATCCCTTTGTTGGAACCCGGTGATGGAGGCCCTAAGCAAATTCGTCTTTTTCGGAGGGTAAAACTTTTGGTAGAACGCCAAGGCAAGCTTTTTCCAAGTATCGATCCCCATGGTTGCCCTATCGAGACTCTTGATCCATTGCTTCGCTTTTCCAATAAGAGAAAACGGGAAAAGTACCCAACGAATTTGATCTTGAGTAACCCCGGTTTGAGATATAGCGTCACAATAATCGGAGAAAGTCTCCATGTGTTGGTGCGGGTCTTCGGTGGGCAACCCACTAAATTGGTTCCTCTCCACAAGTTGGATAAAATGAGTCTTCGCCACAAAATTCCCGGTATAAGTATCCGGTAATGCACTCGGTCCCGGCAAGACATCCTCGGTGAATGTGGAGTGAGAGGAAAACTTAGGCATTCTTGGATATAAGGGAGAAGATGGTGGTGTAGACGGTGTTGATGTAGATGAAGGGGGGGGGAACTAGGAGAAGAAGAATCACCAAAAGGATTTACGAAATTCCCTTCGGCCGTCTCTCGATGTGGGTTGTTCAAGTCGGCTCCTTGGGCTTGCCCTTGATGAGTATTGCTTGCACTCGGTTGAGAGATCTTAACCCGGTTAATCGTCCGTTGGCGAAAGGCTCGAAAGAGTCTCTCCGGCTCTGGATTAAAGAGATAGAAGTCGCCTCCCCTCCTAGGCATACACTACACACTAGAACAAACGTGAGAACACCTAGTGCTTTATGGGCACTAGGCAACGACAATAAACAAGCACAACTAGAGACAAAGAAAAGAAAGCTAAGAAAAGAAGAGAAACTAGAAAATATTCACAAGAGAAGATGGGAGGGCACAAAGAAGGGTAACTAAGTCTAGAAATAAGCAAACTAAGTCTAAACAATGCACCGTCCCCGACAACGGCGCCAAATTGATGGTAGGGATTTGTCACGTCCCTAACCGTCAATAAACTACCAATTACACCTAGTGGGTAGCTAGGGTAAGTCGGGATCGTATCCACGAGGACGGTAAGGCGAAGTTTAGACTATGTCTACCTACAAACGAGACTAGGTCACCAAAACAAACACAAAGAGGCGATAAATGGAAAACTATGGTGGAGGAGAAGTAAGGACAAGACTAACAATACTAAACAATGCTAATGATCGAACTAACAAATAAACTAGAGTAAACGATGACTAACTAAGAGGATGAATTCAAATACGGAGAAAAGTGGGGTAGGTCGGGTTCATAGGAGTAGAAGGGTAATTGGGGTGATCAAGGGTATAGGTGTCTCCTAATTGCTAGAGTCGGTCCGGGCTCTCGCAACTTAGACCGATGTCAAGGTGGGTCCGGGCTCTCGCAACTTAGACCCTAGTCCGCGCTCTCGCGACTAAACTATTCTCAACATTTCCGCATCATAGACAAACAATGAGAAGATGAACACAAGTATGGGAAGCATGGCCACTACAACTCACACAAGCATATCAACAAACACATAGAGTACCCACAATGTGACTAACAACAAAGATTCACCCTTTTCCCTCAATCAACCCTAATCATCCATAATCTACCCCTAATTCCCCTACTAACTCCACAAGTAATCTACTCACACATTATCAATGAAAAACTAACAATAATAAGAGAAAACAACTTGAACATCCAAACATCCATAATGAACAATAACAATAACAATAAACAAAATATAAAGATTCAAACTTGATTAACAAACTAAGAACAAGATTAAATAAGAGAAAAAGATTATACCCACAAACAATGGATGAAAAAGAAGAGAACTTGTATTAATAAGAAACCCAAATAAAACCCAAGGTTGTCAAGCTTGGAACAATCTTCAAGAATCCCCTTAATCCAAGAACTAATTACAATGATTAACTAAAGATTAAAGAGAGAATTAAACTAATGAGAGTAGCACTAATCTAGGGTTTTGAATGTTAATGGAGGCTTAAACTAGTCCAGGGTATGATAAGATGTGTTACTAATACAAGAAGGGAGTATATATATGGGTACAAGAATGAAGGAGAAGAAAAGAAAGGAGTGCGGCTGCCAGGTCCACGGTCCCGATCGGGACGGGTTGGTCCCGACCGGGAAGACCTGTCATCCCGACCGGGACGGGTTGGTCCCGACCGGGACGGGCCTACAGCAGCACCCTTTAACGCGCACCCCATCCCGAACGGGATGGGTCTTGTAGGCCTCCCTTAAGAGCTCTTTGGTCTTTCCTTGCCTCTCATGGGTTCCTTGCCGATTCTCGGGACTCGGGATCGGGTCTCGAAGGCTCGGGATTGGGTCCCAAGGTCTCGGGGTCGATTCCAAGGCATCGAGTCATCGTTCCTTTACTCCGTTGGCTCCAAAATGTGTATGTATAGAGTCGGAATCGCTCCAACTCTTCCAAATCGGCCTCGGGAACCTGAAACGAACTAAAGGAAGCATAAGAAGCCCATGAACCGCCCCCAAGGAGCGATTCCACAAGGAAAATGGGACCAAAACACAACAAATAGGCACTACAAACTACACTTATCAGAAGGGAGGGGGAACACCAAACAAATTCATGAAAGAACAAGGGAAAAAAACCAAAGAAAATTTTGAGAAGACAGAACTTACATCATAAATTTGTCAGGTGGGGGAGGGGGCTGATACAGTACAAATAAATACATAAGTAGTTGTAAAGTGACAGCTCAGAAAAGTAGTTACAAGACTCGAGTTTGTTACATTGTTAGCTATAAATTGAACAATACATGGCTGTAATCAAACCATTTAATTCAATAACAAACCAAATTCACAACAGTTTCATCCTTTCTATCTCTATTCTGTTACAAAGTAGTGCGACGTAGTTAACTCAAGCATCTCCTTCTCCGCAATTGTTGAGAAGATCCTGCGAACTACATCAGGGGAACACCAAACAAATTCATGAGAAAGCGAAGAACCGAAACTTAACCCGACACCAAGTGGACACTGAATGAGGTGGGGGAGGGGGGTGAGGGGAGGGAGGAAACACCCCAAACAGATCCAGAAAATGACGGGAACCAAAAAGAAAAAACAGACACCTAAGAAAAAGGAGAACAAACACCAATATGACATCATGGGACCAAAAGCCAACAGGAAACTAGACAATTATCAAAAAAAATGGCAGAAGACAAACAAAAGAGATCAAACAAAAGGGCATGCAAAAGGCATATCCCATAAAATAAAGAGTAAAGAATAAGGATGACCAACCCACAAACAAGAGACCAGATGATCAAAATCAAAAGAAAAAGGAGCATAAAGAGAAAACCAGAAGAAAAGGATGAAGGCTGAAGATCAAACATAACATGCAAGATCAAGGACCGACGATCAAACTCACAAAAAACGATCAAGGACATGCAATTAGTGGGTTAAACAAAAGAGAGAGACCACCGGAGATGAGCGTAGAGTCGGCGGACCCATCTCTGGTGAGAGTCGGTAAGAAAGGGAGCGAGTATGTGGGAGGTGTCTGAGGTGAAATGAGGGTGGTTTTTTTTTGGGTTTTTTGGGGCAAGAGAGAAGGGAGAGGAAAGTAAGATAGAGAGCTTACTACTACTACTACTACCCATTACACGTTCCTCCTAGTTAGTTGAAAGATACGTCTTCCTCTTCTCTTTTAAAAATACATTTAGAGATCCAACGTTTAGAATTGTCGACCAACACTTATATTTTATACTTCTAGATACTTCCTCCGTTCATAATCATTTGCCCCATTTCACCATTATTTGTGAGAAATATTTTAATGAAATGGGGCAAAAGATAGTGAACAGAGGGAGTATATTGCAAGATGTGTCTAATCAACTCGCAACCGTTGAGAAGTAAAAAACTCGGTAGATATCAACTCTCCGGGATAATATTTGTTCTATTTTAATGGTTAATAGAAGAAATCGGGGATATTAATTACTAAAAGTAGTGGTGTCATACAGTCATGTATGTTGACGTACTTAATAAATGTTTTATTTAGGTCCGTTTTTGTCATTTTACAAAGCAGATAAACAATTTGCTAATCTAAAACAGCTAATTACCAAACAATACTAAAAAAATTCTACTATTGAGTCTGCTGGTCAAAACTGTCAATTGATCTGCTTCCTAAATCTGCTTCTCCCATTATTTATCCACCGTTTACCAAATAAGGCCTATACCTAGGATTTATATCCATTAATTTTAGGATGTCTTGGCCTCGACGCAACTTGAAGTTTGGGCCGAAGACTACAACGAACTTATCTGTATTCAGGTTCAATCCAGAGGCAGCAAGAAAGGTTTGGAGAAGATTGTGAAAATAAGTAATACTCCATCCGGTCATTATTTTTCGCCCTATTTCGTTAAAATACTTCACACAAATATTCATGAAACGGGGTGAAAAATAGTGACCGGAGGGAATACATGACGCTTTTGATATGAATACGTAGAGGAATTAAATGAAAAAGATAAGTGACCCTCTATTCAGTATAACTGAAAGGTCTGTTCATAAGAGTACACAATTAAGGAAATTAAAGTTAATTAAGCAGAACACCTGTAGCCTTTTTATTTTTCTAGTTTCTTATATTGGTGTACAGTATACACGTGTAAATTTCCATTAATTTTGATGAATGGAACTACTTAGATTTCCCAAAAAAAAGCTAATTAAGGAAATTGAAATCCTTGACTAGTAACCGAAATGGTAATGACTCCTATGATTAATACTATCTTTTATTCGTTGATCGACCCGGCCTCTAATTCATCACCAACACTAGGGATGAGCAAAATACTTGATTATCCGATTCGATCCGATATCCGATCCGAAAAAAGTATGATTTCCATCCGAAAAAACATTTCGGATATCGGATCGGATTCGGATATCGATTCTCAAATTTTCGAATATTAGATCCTATCCGAAACAAAATAAATAATTTGTTTTTTTTAATCTGTAGCTAAAAAAAATACTTTGGGCCTACATTTAATTGATCTCTAAATTACGAAGTACGGAGTCTCATACTTCGTGGGCCTTCTTACACCATACTCCGTATAAGCTTGAAGGTGTAAATATTAACCTTTTTCTCATTCCTTCATCTATTTCCGCCATTCTTAGCCATCACTCTTAAATTTCAACTTCTCACTCTCTGCTCTCTCTATCTCTTCTCACCTTCTTAAATGTCACATGGCAAACTAATAGTATTACAGTATAAAAATACTATGTTGCATTCAAAGTCTTCCACTCATCTAACTCCATCGAGCCAAGGACCATGATTCAAGGTAATAAAGTCTACTACAGTCAAGGACCATCTGTTAGTTGGGGTTTTTACTTTTCAGGGTTCTTATGTTTAAATTTTCTAGAGAACTAAATAGATCTAGAAAATTTGTATTTCTGATCGATTTTCATTTGAATGTTATATAATTGGTTTAAGAGATGAAAGGAGAAATTTTTATCAAAGATTTGCATTTGTAAAGTGCAGAATGCAGAGAGCTTTATCAAAGATTTGGATTCTATAAATTTTAACAACTTTGTTGGTTAAACGGATCAGATATCGAATATTTAGATATCCAATCCGTTATTTTCGGATACCTGAAATTGGATATCCGACATTGTTCGGATCGGATAGCACAAGTTGTAGATTTTCAGATCCTATGTCTGATCCGAAAATTGGATTCGGATCGGATATCCGATCCGTGCTCTCCCCCGACTAACACCAACCATATCATCGATGTATCCATAAGACCATAACCGCATCATCCCCTCCTCCTTTAGAAGTAATTGACCACAATTCTTGTAAGTGCACAAGTTTAGTAAGGTTTTGTTGAGGTTAATTCTCTGATTTTCATTCATCAATAGTATGAGTAATACAATGCAAATCAAGGTTCTTATACAGGCCATGAGACATGATAGTTCGAGCTTACAAAAGTTACATCTAAGGGTTGTAAGTACTACTAGCAAAAAAAAACATTATAAAAAGCTGAATTAAGGTGAGGAAGCAACATGCCCCCTTTAGCAGCTTGTTCAGGGTGGTTGAAGCTTGTCTTGGGTGGTGCCATGGCTTGAGACATTAATTGCTTCCCTTGGGTGCTTTCTCAGCTTATTCTGGCAGTGGTGGGAACATGGCAAAAGTGCTTTCTGCCTTCCATAGTTTGTCTACACCAAAAGAGGAAAGTTGGACGCTCTTAAATCTATTTCTCGCAACAGATTTGGCCCTCGATTTCTGATGATCAGTTTATTTAAAATTAGCCTTGGATGTCTTGGACTTTTTTTAAGCTAATATTGCACACTCTTAGCTGGCCAGGGTGGTAGTTAATGGTTGGACTCTTGGACCTGATCTGGTAGCTGAGACCTCCCCAAGTGAGTTGCTTGGGTTGATTTTGGCATGTCTGTTGTGTTGCATTTTTTGATGGACTGTCCTTACTCTCAGCTTCTGTTGCAACCTCCCCTGGTTGAATTGGGCTTGTCCTCAAGCCTGTATCCTCCTCATCTTTAAACTCAATATAGTAAAGACTCAAGTCTTCTACATTAAAGGTTCCATGGACTTCATACCCACCTAGTAGATCTATCTTGTATGCATCATTAATTAGGACCAACTCTTTCAATTATCTCAAATGGACCATCTGCCATTGGTATTATCTTACTCTTCCTCTTGGCTGGGAAGCTTTGCTTCTTGAGGTGTATCCAAACTAGATCACCTGGTGCAAACTTCTTTATTTTCTTGGGGTCCTTAGCATTCATTCCTTTTGTATCTTTCATTGGTTTGCTTTATTTGTCTTTTGACTGTTTCATTCAACTTCAGCATCTGCTCTGCCATTTTCTTGGCATCATGGCTCATTTTTTCTTTGGGGACACTTGATAGGTCTATAGACATTAGTGGATTGACCCCATAGACAACCTCAAATATAATGGACTGTATCCTGTTGTAGATGGAGCTATGTTGAAAGCAAATTCATCTTGTGATAGTTTCAAGTCCTAATCCTTTAAGGACTTACTCACAATGCACCTCAGTATTCTTCCTAGAGTTTTGTTGGTGACTTTCAGTCTGACCATCTGTTTGAGAGTGATGGGAAGTATTGAACATCAACCTAGTATTAAGTATCCTCCACAAGGTCCTCCAGAAATAACTCATGAACTTTGTATCCCTGTCAGATACAATGGAGTTTGGTACCCCATGTTGTCTCACTATCTCCTTGAAATACAGATCCGATACGCTTATAGTATCCTCAGTTTTTGTACAGACTATGAAATGGGCCATTTTGTTGAATTTATCAACCACTACCATGATTAAATCCTTCCCCCCTTTGAGTCCTAGGCAAAGCCACTATGAAATCCATGCTCATAGCCTCACATCCTCCCGTGGTTTTTCTGGCACTAGTAATGGTGTGTAAGGACCTGCTTGAAAGGAACTCTTAGCCATTTGACAGACTGCACACTTCCTTATGTTCAGTTGAACTTCCCAATCATTTTGAGCCAATAGACCTGCTTCTGCAAGATCTCTAGTGTCTTCTGTACTCCAAAATGACCTACTATTCTACTGAAGTGCACCTCGTTGATCAGTAAATTTCTGTAGGATCCCTTAGGCGCACATAGTTTATTCCTATAAAAGAGGAACCCTTTCTATAGGGTATACTTACTCCCCTGAATTATGTCACCTCTTTGTTGTGCTAACCAGTCTTTAGCAAAGTCTGGATCCTCCTGATATAGCTCTTTCATGTATTCAAATCTTAGCACCTTAGTTTTCATGACTATCAACAAAGAGTGTCTTTTTGACAGTGCATCAGCAACAACATTCTGCTTCCCTTCTTTGTACTTGCTTGAGAAGGTGAAAGACTACAAGAATTCTACCCACTTAGCAAGCCTATGATTCAGCTTATGTTGGACGCTTATATATTACCATATATAATCATTGTTTCCTTATTTGATGCCCTTATCCTTAAAGTACAACATGCTACTCAGCACTGGTCAAGTCAGCTCCTCTCTTATGCTGGCAAAGCTCAACTAATTAATTCTGTAGTACTCTTTGGTCCTGAGAATTTTTGGTGCTTTAGCCTGCTTCCTCCTCTTGCTGTAGCAAAAATCTTCACTAAGCTTAGCAAAAAAAATTCTGGGGTATTCCCCCAGGGCAGAGAAAACTAGTCTTCAAGAAGTGGAAAGAAATTTGTGTCCCTTGGTTTGCGGGGGTTTTGGTATCAAGGATGTTTCAACTTGGAATCTATCCCTCCTAGCTCATTGGATCTAGCAATTCACACGGGAACCTACAAGTATTTAGACGAAATGCTGCCACAATTATATTATACATGATAAGTTAATCGTACACCTATCAAAGATAACCAACTTAGTCTAACTAAAAATATAGCTCGGGAAGTCAGGATCGAATCCACAGGGAGATAAATATATTCTCGATCTAGTTGTAATCTAAGTCTATCTAAGTAACAAATCGGGGGTTTTTATGTGTTCGACTAATCTAAAAGTAGTGAGAGGAAGATAAATTAAAGAGAAGAATAACTAAAACGAATAAGATGAATAAAGACGAATAGATATGGAGAGAAAACTAGGATTGTCGGTTCACTGTGAGTTTCCTATGGTCACGGTCTAGGTCACTGGTCTATCTCAGATATTGGTCTAAAGAGCAGTGAAAAGGTCATTCCGGTCCGCTATTCACCTACCATGTGTCTAAAGGCTTCCAATCTTATTAGGACACACTAATGTGTTGTAGCAGGTCTAACTTTTACCAGGCTTCCGCTCTTAGGTTCAAGTTTACCAAATTCAATTAATCAATCATGCGCATTAATTGACTAATCGCGATTATATGCTACAATTAACAATTCAGATTAAATATCGTTGATAATCTATAAACTAATTAGCGACCATATTCAATTTACAGTTCCCCTAAATCCTATCGAGGGAAATTAGCTACTCATGGAAAAGTTAAGAACAATATAATGATGGTAGCTAGAATAATGGATTAAGGAGAAAGGGAAAGGAGAATTAGAATACCAAGTTCAAGAGAAGGAGGAAAGAGAAATTCGAGATCTAAGAAAGAATTAACGTAAACCGTGTTCGTAGTCTAAGAGAATAAAAACCTAAAACTTGAAGAGTAAAAAGTAGAAAAAGAGGAGAGAAGAAGGGAAGAGGAAAAAGAGAAGAGAAAATAAGAAAGGAGAGCCACCTCAAAACTAATCTAATGGTTTTCTTAAATACAAATAGTAATAGTCCTCCTAAGCCACAACCCTAAGACTTAATCAAGAAAGCTTCTTATATGGTTGATTTTCGTCCACTGTCAGTCATGGTCGATCAACTAAAGAAACAGTTGAGCGACTGTTTCTGAGACTGCGTCTCAGCACTGCGCGCTCAACTTCAAACGCTTGCCTTTTCTTTGCTACTTGTTCAAATAAGGCTTGTGATATACCGTTTGAAATCTAAAAAAAAAAAAGAGATTTCCATTGCAACTTGAATAAGCTCAATTGGAGTTGTAGAACTCAAGATATTCATGTTTTGATTTGATTTGTTTGAAAACGATCATTCACTTTTCTTATTTCGCATCTGATTTCTTCTTTAAGCACGAGTTTTGGCTTGTTTATACGTCCACATGTCCATGCCCTACATAAGATGAAACACGAGTACAAAGTATCAAATTCAGGAGAAAATAATAGACAATGCTACTCGATATGCATGGAAATGCATGCGTAAAAGACAGAATAATCATATATAAATTGCACGGATCAATACAACAACCAGATTTTTGGACTCTTCAACATAAAGAACACTTCCCTATTGGTTTCAGAAATGTTTTGACTGTCAGGAATAAGCTTCTCCAGATTACAGGATCCAAGGCCAATGCTCAACAGCTCTTGCAGGGATGTTCATCAGAATCCAAGTTTCTGGTGAACAAGATGTATAAAGCAGTTACAAATTGGAGGTAAAAGAAATGGAGGCCCATCCTAAGCTCTCCTATTATTGCCCATAGTCACAAAGTCATTACTTCTATGGCATTGCAGATGCAATTGCCTACTGCACATCAGTATGCTAAGAGAGGTTTCCATCAAGCCTATAGATACTCTTTGTGTGAAGCTGCAGGAGAAGACCACCATCACTTGTTCTTTGCCTGCTCCTTCCCCAAGGCTGTCTGGTTAGCTATCCTCCCGTGGATGACTCTTGATAACATAGGTCATCAACTCAAAAGTTAACAGAATGAATGAATTAGAATAGAAAAACTAAGCATTGGAAGTATACTTGGCTCACAATTTGTTTCTCAGCAACAGTTTACCAACTCTTAAGAGAAATGAACAAAAGAGTTTTCACTAATGTCAAAGCTAGTGTTGAGATCACTGTAAAGCAAATTGAGTTCTTGGTCACCACTAGATTTGCTCCTTATAAGTCTAATCTTAAGTACATTAGGACTATAGAAAAGATGGACATCCTTGATTAAGGAAACCTAGTGTGGAATGTTTTTTGCACCAAAAATGTAATTTCATTCATAATGAAATGATAAATTTTTCTGCAAAAATAAATAAATTGCTCTGTAATTAATAATAATATTAATTGTTAATAAAATAATTAATAATAATAACAATAATAATAATAATAATTAACAATAACAATAACAATAAAATAAATAGTAATTATAATTATTAATAAATTATACAATAATAATAATGGTTAATAATAATAATAATAATAATAATATTATTATTATTATTATTATTATTATTAATGTATCTGATGAATGTGTTTAAACTAAACTGAACTTAATGTGTGTGAACTAAAATGAATTGAATGTGTTTGAACTGAACTTAAAAGTGTCTGAATTAAATTGTGTTAGAATATTTATATTCTTATGGCTTTGTGTCTTTCGGGTTTGTAAATAACGTTCACGTTTAACGGGATTTTGATATAAAGTCGACACCGTGATGGTTTGGTTTCGGTTAACGTAAGTAAAGTTCGGGAATTAATATTCCCTCCTACCTTACCCAATATATTGTTTAGCCTATCCCTTTGATCCTATCCAGTAAACTGTGAAGAGACATAACTCTTCACACAATTACTGTGTTATAAACAACACAGTGAACGTACACTTTTGCATATGTGAAATTACAGACTCATAAGAAAACTGGAGAGTGAAAGGAAAAGATAAAGAAGGCTATTCATTGTTTCTTATTCCATCTCAACGAAACGTTAAAGCAACGGGTTAAAGAGGAGAATCATATTTGGGTCTTTATCCTTCTTATATTATTATTACCCTTGATTGCGTCTGTTAGACATGGATCAAGGTATGTATTACTAATTGTCTTTCTTAATTGATTGGGTTGAATTAATACGAATCTATAATCGATTTTGGGACTGATTTCATAATCGAAATTCGAAATCATGAAGTATGTCTTACAGTTGGTATCAAAGCCGTTATAAATTCGTTCGATTCACCTATAAAAGTATCCGTTAGTTTAATCAGGATAATTGCTATCGTCGCATGATGTTTTATGTATGATTCAGATCAAGCGTATTAGTTTGTCCTATTCTTTCATTAAAGTCTGATCATCTAGTATGCACTTATTAAATTGTCAAGTTGTTTCTGGATCAAGCGATGTTTGTTGGCATGAAGTCAGTCAATTCTTTTGATAGCAGTAACTTTATTGATATTATTTTATAATCAATGGAATGTTATCAATCCGTCGTATGTTATTTTTGGTGATACAGAGTAGTAAATTCGTTAAGATGATGACATCATTTTTAATTAATGGAAGTTTAGATGAATTTTAAGTGCATGGTAGCATGATGATTATTGGAACTTATTTATTATTCTTTCATGTTATTAAAAGTTCCTGATGAATAAACATGTTGATTAATTATGACTGATTGCATTGTTATTGAAGTAACAATATTTTCCGCTGCATCATTACCTGAATTAAAAATGCAAATAAAGGCTTATCACGTTTTTTGTTGATTTCTCCTTAATGACATTTGTTGTTTATTTGCACATGTTGTACTAAATAATTTGTTTGATTAGTATGCCCTGATGAGTGATAACATGAATTAAAGTATAATATCATGATGGTAGCGCAGGCGATTGTGTGACATTGTTAATGCTTTGTGCTTTGAATTTTAAATATATGTATGGCTTCATTACTCCGTATATATTTTGTGAGAGGGGAGATATTATGATTATATTTTATCATTAAAGTTTAATGTTTATATTGTATGTACATGTTAGTCACCAAAGTGACCTTGTTATGATACACTTAAACATATGAAAAATATTAGTGGTTGTTTAGACCATATTATGGAGATGCTATATATTAAAGTCCTATATTTTATTATGTATGTTTGTGTGACCACCCAAATGAGGAACATGAAATGTAGATAATAATATGAAAGGGTTAAATTATTATTTGTACGAAATTTGAATGTTATGTATGTCCAAAGATATCATTCATTTAAAATTTTGGTATGTTGATAATTGACTATTAAAGTATTTATAACATCGATTGTAGTATATGCATTTTAGTATTGCCCAAAGGTTACCTAAATGTGTATGTAATGTTTCTGAATCTGTATTAAGTTTTCAAAGCACTAATAGGTTAAGCATGCATGTGTAAATTTTTGCAGTCTCATCTAATTTACCTGCATTCGCTAACTCTGTTATTAAGTTTAATGGGCTTAATTATGATGAATGGTCCGAGGAAACCCGGTTCACACTGGGTATTATGGCCCTCGGCCAAGCTATAATCTTTGATGAGGAACCCTCAGCTATAACTGACAAGAGCACCAAGGAAGAAATTTCCTTATAAGAGTCATGGGAACGCTCTAACAGGTTGAGTTTAACCCTCATGAGATTGACAATGGCTGAAAGTATTAAGCCATCAATGCCTAAAACAGAGAAAGCGAAGGAATTCATGAAAAAGATTATGGATTGCTCCCAATCCGAGCTGGCGGACAAGTCAATAACGGGTAGTGTTATGAGTGAACTGACTACTAAGAAATATGACTTGAACGGCTCGGAATCAATGCATACTCATGTGACAGAAATGTCAAATCTGGAAGCAAAGTTAAAGAAACTAGGGATGGAAGTAAATGATTCCTTCTTGGTGCAATTTGTTATTAACTCCCTACCTAATGAGTTTAGTCAGTTCCAAGTGAATTATAACACATTATCGGTTAAATGGAAACTTCAAGAGTTAAAGGCTATGCTCATTCAGGAGGAAAGGAGATTAAAGAAGGCAAAAGCCAAGTTGTCCATCTTGTAGGTCATTAAGGAGCCAGCAGCAGTAAGAGCACACCGGGTTGGAAAGGCAAAAATAAGGGCAAATCTTACATTAAAGGACCCAAAAGTAAGATGAAGAAGGATTTGAAGTGTCACTTTTGTAAGAAAAAGGGACATTTCAAGAAAGAATGTCCTAAAATGAAATATTGGTTCGAAAAGAGAGGTATGCATTATTGTTCCGTATGCTTTGAATCAAACCTTATTGAAGTGCCTAATAATACCTGGTGGTTAGATTCTGGTGCTACTACTCATGTTTCTCATATTAAACAGGGATTCAGTCCGATCCGGCCCATAAGAGGACCAAATGAATATTTATCCATGGGAAACAGGATGAAGGCACGAATTGAGGGCATTGGGACCTATCGTTTGATCTTAGACACTGGTTGTCAAATAAATCTTGTAAATTGTCTTTATGTACATGAATGTGCTAGAAATCTTGGATCTGTAAGAAAGTTGGATGATGTAGGTTTTAAAGTTAAATTTGAACTTGGAATATTTTCTTTGTAACAGAATGATTACTTTTGTGGTAGTGGTACTACTGTAATCCCCTAGAAATTCTAACGCAATACAGTGGCGGAAACACTGTATAATTGGGATTAAAACACACTGATAAACTATATCTTATTAAAAGAAATGGTAAGTCAATACAAAGACCACTTTTTACAAAAGAGCTAAAAATAAAAATTCTCCAAATGGGATTAAGAGTCCATAAATAAACATAACTCAAGCGGAGTAGGATCCACGCCACTCGCTAGCTCAGACCAAACCCCGGAATAAATAATACCTGCCATGTTATAAACATAACAGCCACAATTCAGTGGGGAGCAACTCAAGCAGTTCTCCCAGCCATATTACATAATATTAAAACATAATTACTATTATATCAAAATAGTTGAAAACGGAAAACATTTAAAGTGATACGGTAAAATACTTCAAAATGATTGTCAACTTGCAAATCAATGTCAATCAATAATAATAACGGCGTTATGGAAATCAATCAGTGTGACGGAATAGACTTTCACTAGGATCATACTAAACTAGGTTCGAGAATTCAGTCAAAACAAATTAGACTTCAGTCTCTAACTAGGCAACTCAACTATAACAGGACTGCGTGCAACGAGGTCCTGGCTTAAGTAATGTACACCCCTCTTGGACACCAACCGTAATCCAGTTCAACCCGACGGCGACTTACACGATGCGATATCTAAGTTTAAGGTCAAAATATACACACTCCTGAACACAAATCATGCTCAGTTCAACGACCAATGTGTCACTAACTAGACACACCAGCTTTATAGTTGATGGCAAAACGTATACCCTATACTGTATTACTCTACCCGTACACTTGTCCTTATTCCATAACTCCAAAACAAAGTCGTTGTCGTAATTCGATAGGATTATCAAAACGTTCTTAAAAGGAAACTTTCTAATTTGAAAACTTTCTTCAAATATTAACTTTCCAAAATAGGTATTATTATAATTAGAAATCGTTTAACATTTGAATTATATAAAATAGTTAATATTAGGCCTCGAGACATATACATTATACTTATTTTATAAATATATATATATATTTAAGGGTTATTTAACAGAAATAATACCGACTTTGGGTGGTATTTCATAAATAAAACCAACTTTAATTAATCTGTGAATAAACTGATGTACGAGACACGTCAAACATGAATGAAATTGCCTCATTAATGACCAGTTCCAGCAGGTTTATGTGGGTCCCATGCCATACTCATTAATTAACACAACTTCATCTTATTCATTCCACATCAATGTCGATTATTCCCCTAAACTCAAATTCTCCCTTAAATCCTACTTTTGTGCAACAATAACCCTTAAAAATGGATTTTCGTTAATATTAATGCTAATTATAAGGATGGACGAAGCTTTATACTTGATACACAAACAAAATCTTCGACAAAAGATACCGGCTTAGTAAGTAGCAGGTAACCAGAATCCATTCATGTCTGATGTGTCTCATACTTGGGTTTATTCCCAGATTAACTAAAGTTGGTTTTATTTATGGAAGATCACCCAAAATTGGTATTAATCCTGTTAAATAATCCTATATTTAACGATTAAAAGTCAACGAAAGTCAAAATCATAATTATTTCTCAAAAGATTGAAATATAAGTAATTAAATTATAAATTTACAAATTTTCCGAAACAGCACTGTCTTACTATAAAATTAATAATTAAATCATCAAAAATCGAAATAAAGTAAAAACAGTGGGGTTGAAAACTTTAAAATCTTAGCTAAAACTTTTATTTCTGGAGTAAATCCAAATTTCAAACTTAACAAAGGTTTTTATTTGTACTTTTACAAACTGACAGAATTCGACACCTAACGGTATCTCATTGATAAAATACGTTTAAAAATTGATTTTGAAGATAAACCAATTGGAAACATTAACTAAACTCTTTAAAGTTTAGGTACATAAATTACCTAGAATAAATTCAAAGTGTATAAAAGGTTTTAAATTAGGTTTTACAAAAATGGACAGATTCGCGGACTAATCCGATGTCTGTTCGTAAACAATTTATTGTGAGTTTTGTGACCAAAATACTTGGAATTATTATACGAAATTTAAAATATATAAACTAGACTTAAAATAAACAGTAGTCTCTTTTCAAAGTTTTCGAAAATAAAGTATTTAAGCAGGAGAAATAAATCGTATAAAAGCACTAATAGATTTCCAAACATGTTGTAACTTTGTTAAAAAGTATAAAACTTTCAATTTGATCGTTTATATTAAAAACACGAAAATTAAGAAATTAATTCTTATTTATACATTTTAGTCTCGGCCTTAATACTTTTAGAAGATCCGAAGTGAAATAAATAGAGAAGATTAAAAGCGATAGAAACATGAAATCGATTTAAGCATATCATCGTAATATAATTAATTAAAACATGCTTATTCGTATAAAAATTCGATTTTAAAACGATACTACAAGCAACTACAACATATATACCATGCAATACCGAGTCATGCCATCATGTGTTACCTTCATCGAGATCCGAGTCAAATATAATAATCGTCTTTGTCGAAACTAGTACGATAACCTACAAAATAAATTAACATATGGTATTAGAACCATATTAAGTTAATAAAAAAAAGGGGAAACGTGACGAGGATAAGAGTAAATAAATTACCCTCGAGATGAGAACGAATAAGGGGCGAATGAGGATTAAATTGATGATTGAGATAGGCTGGAAAATGGGACGCTTTTACGACGAACAGCAACAAAAATTACAGCAGATCAGTAGCCTTCCGTAACAACAGCACGCAACAGTAGCTCACGACGCAGCTAGGGATGTCAATTTCACCCGAACCCGCTTTATATCCATCCACCCGATTTAAACGGATGGATGAAAACCCGAAATTAATGGATGATGGATGGATGACGGATGATGCTAAATCCACCCGTTATCCATCCATCACCCGATATTATTTGTATTTTGCTAAAAAATATACACATTACGCTAGGATAACTAATACGAGGAACGAAGTAATAATTGTTATTCTTTTTATAATATCAAAATAATGATTAAGTTACAAGATTTATGAAGAACTCTTAATATAATACAAGTTGACCTTATAATTTTTTGATAATTAATTAAAATTTAATACTTTTTCGAGCTTTAAAGTTAATTTAATCGCAATCCATTTATCACCCGATCCATCCGTTTCACCCGCGGATGATGGATGGATGGATGACGGATGATGTATTTGATGTAATGGATGGATGCGGGTGAAGCTTCACCCGACCCGAAACCGATCCATTGACATCCCTAGACGCAGCAACAGTAGAAATAGAGCAGCAGCACATGACATCAACAACAGCAATGAACCGGCAGCAACTACAACGTACAACAACAGCCGACACGGACAGCTAACAAAGTCACGAAACTGAGCAGCGAGGCGAAGACAACAATGATGATAGTAGCATCAGTAACAGATATTGACATCAAAAGTACGACAAGAACGGAGGCAATATCGAACATCAGCAATGACGAGAGCACAAAACAGACCGTAGCAGACCAATAGATCAGCAGCTAACAACATGGATAGTTCAGCCTCGAAAATAACAGCAACATCACGACGACAGTGGAACGGACGTGCAACATATCAACAACAATAACGTGACAGCAGCAGTACAACAAAATCGACACCAAAACTGAGTGAGACAGAGGCATGAAAAGGTACAAACGAAACTGAACACATCAGAGATGTGCAGACCACAACCAAAACGAGAAGAAGAAGAAGAAGAAGAAGAAGAAGAAGAAGAAGAGACATCGAAGAGTAACAAAAATGGCGAAATAGAGAGCAGCATAACGAACAGAAACATAGAAAGACAACGAGGATAGCAAGGAACGACAAAACTGACCTTAAGTTGGGTAGAGACGCACGAAATCAGGGGAGGAAGGAGGGTAGGCTTGTCGTAGAACAACCACAACGACAAGCAGCAGAAAACGAAAACAAGGAACGAGATTAGAAGGAGAAAATAGAGGAGGCAGGGGTCGAACAGAGGACAATCAATTCACGCGATGAAGAACATGGATGATGAAGGTTGATGATGATAGTGCGTGAGTGAAGACATGGGAAAAGCAGTTTCAGAAAATGGAGAGGGGAGAGGGGCAGAATCAAGGGGTTTTCCCAATTAGGGTAGATAAATAAGTCCGAAATCGGAGATAAGGTATTGGGTCAAAAGTCGGTCCATAAGAAACCCGAGTAGGAAATAAATGGGTGTAATCACTCGAGACAAGCTCAAAGTTAGTGAAATAAATTTGTTCGAAAGGAAAAATAAAGTGTATCTCGAGCGTAAAATAGATTTTGACGATAAAACGTCTCACGAGAAAATTTAATAAATGTTTGATGAAAATGATTTAAATTGATTTCTCGAGGAAAATATTAAATGTTTGACGAGACTTTAATTAAAATGAACTTCGAGCTAAAAGAATAGATAAACTGACACGAAATCAAAAATATATTATAAACATAAAAGACTTTTCGAGGCAAATAAACTTTTACGAGTTCAAACGATTGAAAAAAAATGAATCAATTTTATAATTATTTTATGAAATACGAATTAAATCGTAAACAGAATAAAATAAGAATAAAATTTTATTAATTTAATTTATAAAATTAGGGGTGTCACACTTTATGTGATTCTGTTTATAAGTTCAATCTTGATGTTAATTTTCCTGAATCTTTGTATCATGTTGAAAGTAGAGGCATTAAACGTGCATCAGATGAAAGTTCAGCTTACTTGTGGCATCAAAGACTAGGTCACATATCTAAAGAAAGGTTATTGAGGTTGGTAAAGAATGGAATTCTTCCTCAATTAGATTTTAGTGACTTAGATGTGTGTATAGAATGCATTAAGGGTAAGCATACTAAACACACAGTAAAGAAACCAGCCACAAGAAGTTCTTAGCTACTTGAAATTATACACACTGATATTTGTGGACCTTTTGACGCTCCTTCTTGGAGTGGTGAAAAGTACTTTATCACCTTTATAGATGACTACTCGCGGTATGGATACACTTATCTAATGCATGAAAAGGCCCATTCTGTGAATGTTCTCGAGATATTCTTGAATGAGGTAGAAAGGCAACTAGAAAAGAAGGTAAAAGTTGTGAGATCGGATAGTGGTGGTGAATATTATGGAAGGTTCACCGAAAATGGTCAGTGTCCTGGTCCGTTTCCAAAGCTTCTTGAAAATAGAGGCATTTGTGCTCAATATACTATGCCAGGTACACCTTAGCAGAATGGTGTAGCTGAAAGGCGGAATCGTACTCTAATTGAAATGATTAGGAGCATGTTAAATAATTGTTCCTTACCCCCTTCCTTATGGATCTATGCATTAAAGACAACAACCTATGTTTTAAATCGGGTTCCTAGTAAGTCAGTTCCTAAGACTCCTTATGCACTGTGGACGGGAAGGAAACCAAGCTGAAGACATCTTAGAGTATGAGGTTGCCAAGCTGAAGTGAGGTTATATAACCCTCATGAAAAAAAGCTAGATTCTAGGATGGCCAGTGCTTTTTTCATTGGCTATCCTGAAAAGTCAAAGGGGTATGTATTTTACTGTCCTAACCACAGTACGAGAATAGTTGAGACTGGTAATGCTAGATTCATTGAGAATGGTCAAACTAGTGGGAGTGATAAACCACGAAATGTGGATATTCATGAAATTCGGGAAGAAATTCACTCTCCTGAAGTTGCACCTAAAGTAGTTGTACCCATTGTATCCATACAGTCAAATGACACAATGGAGCAACATAATGATGTCCAACAGCCACAAAATGACAATAACAATGAATCAGAAGTCACAATTCAAGGAGGAAATGATACACCACATGAACAACCAAGGCGGTCTATAAGAGAAAAAAGACCTGCTATTTCAGATGATTATGTGTGTTATTATGTGGAAAATGAATGTGACTTAAGCATTAGTGAGGATCCCGTCTCATTCCGAAAAGCCATAGAAAGTAACGATTCTGAAAAGTGGTTAATTGCTATGAAAGAAGAGATGAAATCAATAGATGATAATAAAGTGTGGGATTTAGTTGTGTTACCTGAAGGGTCCAAGACCATTGGGTCGAAATGGCTCTATAAGATCAAAAAGGACTCTAAGGGGAACATAGAAAGATAAAAGCCTGACTTGTCGCCAAAGGTTTTACTCAGAAAGACGGCATTGACTATAAGGAAACCTTCTCTCCAGTATCTAAGAAGGATTCCTTAAGAATTGTGTTGGCAATGGTGGCTCATTATGATCTCGAGCTTCACCAAATGGATGTGAAAACCGCTTTTCTAAATGGTGAACTTGAGGAGGAAGTATATATGAAGCAACCTGAGGGCCTTTTAGCTCTAGATAATGAGGACAAGGTTTGTAGGCTGAAAAAGTCGATATATAGACTAAAACAAGCTTCCCGACAGTGGTACTTAAAGTTTAATGATACTATCACATCATATGGTTTCATAGAGGTCATCGTTAATCGATGTATCTATATGAAAATCAGTGGGAGTAAGTTTGTAATTTTAGTTCTGTATGTTGACGACATTTTGCTTGCTGCGAATAATATGGGTATGTTACATGATGTAAAGAAGTATCTCTCTAAAAATTTTGAGATGAAAGATATGGGTGAGGCATCCTATGTGATTGGGATTGAAATAATCCGTAATAAGTCACAAGGATTGTTAGGATTGTCTCAGAAAACTTACATCAACACAATTTTAGAGAGATATATAATAGAGAGTTGCTCGCCCGGAATCGTTCCTATACAGAAAGGGGATAAGTTCAGTAAAATGCAATGTCCCCAGAATGAGCTAGAACGAAAAGAAATGGAAAGAATTCCTTATGCATCAGTGGTTGGGAGCTTGAACTATGTTCAAACATGTACTCGACCAGACATCAGCTTTGCTGTTGGAATGTTGGGTCGATATCAAAGTGATCCTGGGATGGACCATTGGAGAGCTGCAAAGAAAGTGCTCAGGTACTTGCAAGGAACCAAGGAGTTCATGCTTACATTTAGGAGATCCGATAATGATCTAGAGGTTATTGGATATTCAGATTCAGACCATGCCGGATGTAAAGATACTAAGAAATCAACATTTGGTTATGTCTTCTTATTAGCTGAAGGAGCAGTATCATGGAAATGTGGAAAACAATCTATCTTTGCTACCTCCATTATGGAAGCTGAATTTGTGGCGTGCTTTGAAGCCACCATTCATGTATTGTGGATGCGGAACTTTATCTCGGAACTTGGAATCATCGATAGTATAGCAAAGCCGCTGAGAATTTATTGTGATAATGAAGCAGCCGTATTCTTCGCTAAAAATGATAAGTACTCTAAGGGTGCAAAGCATATTGAATTGAAATACTTATCAGTTAAAGAGGATGTGCAGAAACGTAGAGTGTCAATTGAGCATATTAGGACGGATATAATGGTAGCCGATCCGTTAACTAAGGGATTACTACCTAAAGCGTTTATTGGCCATGTAGAGCGCATGAGTGTTGTAGATAAAGCCTTGCTAATTTAATGTAAAAGTAGTGTGCTCATATTATGTTTATGACATTTTGATATCATTTATTGTTATGTTTCTATATAAAGTACATGTGATCATTATGATATATGTATACATTTATGATTGGAGATTACATGTAATCATTTTGAGAATTATTGTATTTTCTCAAATCTATATATATAATAAAAAGGCAAGCCTTTTTACATCCCTTTACAATATTCATTCTTGAGTGAATATGAGAAAGCCACATCGTCATTCTTAAGTGCATATGAGAAAGTCACATCATCATCATTCAATATTCAATGAGAAAATGTGTATACCTTTTAAATTAAAAGCAAATAAGTGCATACTAAATAGTACGTTATTAATTGGTATCGTTAAAGTAAATTAGGTTATGTTATTATTAATTTAATTTAAACAACAATAATTTACATTATAATTTATAAATTACATATTAACGTTCATTACTTTGCTATAAACTTTCATCGATCTTTATAAATTGGATTTTTTTGTATAAAATGTGAGAGACTTTATATATATGTTCTCCATACCCTAAATCACAACCTCTATCGATCCTCTATTAGTTACAACAATCACCAGCATTATTTTGTCACTTTATATTTTGCATTATTATTTATTATAATAAATGCGATGTGTTGACAATTTGTATTATTTTATACAAAAGTATACTACGTAATACATATGGACTACTGTAATAGAAGTATACTACTACTAACCAACCTAATATAGTACTTTAAAGATAACATAAAGAGTTAACGCCCTTCAACCCTTCTAACGACACGCCCCTTCAAACATAACAACCAAAAATCAACCTCAACTCATATTACCATAAATGAAGCAATAACATACCCTCCACCCAAACTCCAATATATACAACTACCTCTCACAAAAGCAAACTCAAAATAAATTTGATAAAAAAAAAGCATAAAAAAATAAAAATAAAAAATTGTTCCTTCTAATAAACGAACCTAATAACTTTATATTCAAAATGTTGTATTCATTTAGATCTCCAAAATTTAAAGGAATATGGTATTAAAATTGTGACATCATAGTGGTTAACACAATGACAAAATATTTCCACATAAAACTTTTATTTACAAGAGTGTAACAATTTCTAACAATAGTGTTTAAGTAAAAAAATGTTCATGATGGAAAAGTTTAATAGAAGTATTGAATGTACTATTGACATATAGATAATTTTGGATAAAAAAAATACTCAATGTTCAATTAACTAATTCACATTTTTTTATACTTTAATTATTAAACCTATATTACATGAATATCTTGGTTAATGCAAAATTTGATACCAGCATGCTGTCTGTTTATATACCGAAACTTATAAATAAGAATTCGCGTCATATGTTGTTGCATGTTGGTGCAAATGACATTCCTATACCAAAAAGTTCTTAAGAAAATTAGATTGTGTTTGAGTGTGAGCTTATACAACTTATTTACAATACACCCGTGATTTTCACGGGTAGCAGGCGAAACTGTATACATACAATTGTTCCCAATAATAAATATTATAGAAATCCCGTGCATTGCACGGGTCACAAAACTAGTTAGAGATAGTTAAGAGTTAGGATTGATTTGTGATACATGGAAGGGATCATATCGCAGAATGATGTGTGACCGTCATGATTCAGTTAATTCTAAATCTATTAAAGTTTTATAGAAAGTTTAATGAGCACAATTTAAGGTGAACATTATAATTATTGATCCTTTAAGTGACACTAAGGCTAAGCGGGAGAATGTTAGAATATTTATATTCTTATGCACAAAATCTTGGGAGAGACGGTCTCTGAATAACTTATTGAGAGACGACTCTTCAGTACCACTCTATGTCCTATTCGTACTCTTAAATGACAGCTTTGTTTTGTACCTGTTTTTATAACAAGCGTACTGTAACACCCCGTTATTTTCTGAGTCAATAATAAACCTTGACCTTTCTACTTTTATTGAAATCAGGTTTTTAAGTTGGAAAAATATTTTTATATTTTTATAAAATTAAAGTATTTTGGGTCGTCTTATAATAAATTGGTTTTGACTTTCTTAATGTGGAACGTTATTTTATAAATCGACTTGATATCGGGTTTGAATTTGGGTCAAACACAAAACAAAAAAAACAAAAAAAAAACTATTGAATCTTATCTATAATATATAAACCCCCGTATTCCCCCTTCTCTCCCCTAATTCATAAAAGTTATACTCCGTACCTATCAGCCGCACAAGTTAATCCGTCTCCTTCTGTTTCCTTCCGTCGATTTTCACCATTCAATCACCGTCGTGCAATCAGTTCCGATCTTTGCTTACACCAACGTATTTTTACACCCGTTTTCACAAAAGTTGTAAGTTAATCTTTTTATTTCTTATATTTTTTTGAGTCAATTAGATAGTACTCTGTGGGTCGTAATACTTTGTTTTGAACTCGATAATATTCTTTTGTTTTTGGTTAAAATTGTTTTCTCATCATAAATAAACGATTTTGTAATATTCAGGCAAAATTTTGGGTTTAGATGTCGGGTTTGCTATTTTTGTGCAGATAACAAATAGTGTCGTATTTTGGGATTTTGAGGAGAATGAGCAGATGTGTGCTTAATGTTTAATGTAAACAATGGAGTTTGATGGTGTGAGTAGTATGTGTGATGTACAGGAGGTCACATGGTCTTGGAACGGAAATTTGTGAGCATATAGGTAAATTGGGTACTCACGTGGGAATAAGAAAGGACTAGGACAATTAGTGAGTAGACTTCGTTTCGGTTAAATTGAATTGAGATTGAGATAATGATATTTTGACCGTTATTAGTGAGTTAGTTATTTAGTAGTGAGTTAGTCGATATAATGAGTTAATATCGTCTCGACATTTATTAGTTGAAAGGTTAAGATTATTGAACCAATTTATATTATTTGTAGCTTATGGGTTCGAGGAGAAGGAATTTTTGGATTAAATTAGCTTGGATTGACCGTCTTGAGAGGTAAGGACGTTTTGACCTTTTCACCTTTAAGTAAAGAGCATGTTCGGTTTAAATTATATTTTCTAAAGCGGTTTTGTAAATTATTTTGTCAATGGTGAATATTTATGATACTCGTAATATTTTGGATATTGAACTTGTGACACGAGTCACACATTGGTATTGTTTTGATAAAATTTGTGGAGGTTATAACAGGCTCTGGGAGCTCTGTTGGTCTAGTTGGTTTAAGGTGCGTTTACGACGTTCCTGGGACTTTGTCCCGAAACTGAACTCTTGGCCCGAGTTGTATTTGGGTGGGGTAACCGGCCCCCACTTGCTAGGTAGTTAGACTTTCTCCTTTGGCAGCATCATCCTACTGACTGTCCAAATGCGAGAGGTGCGCACTATATAAGTCAAACTAAGCACAGGTGATACCTCTAGACCGTGCAAGGGTAGGACCTTGGCACACAGGTGGTGAAAAATATATTTTGGTTGTTTTTGATTTCGACTACGATATTTTTAAAGTAGTGTGGTTTGGTTTCGAGACGGTGGATTTTAACTTTGGTTTCAGTTTACTACAAATTATAATTATTGTTTTACGTTTTCAATATAATATATTTTACTCAACTTTGCTGACGTCCTTTTGTTTTGGGTCGTTCCCTCACTGGAACCTGTACCTATTCGTGATTTTGGGTACAGTTGATAGGTACACTTAATATGCTGCATGGGTGCATTTGGTTCGGGATGCTGAGCGAGAAAGAATTTTATCATTTAACATTTACTTCCGAACTATTTATATTTATGTTAAATTTTGGGTTGAAGTTGTTTTAAACCGTTTAGGATTTTGTGAAATTTAAGTCTTCCGCTGCAAAGTTTTCATTTAATTAAGTATCGAAATTACACTTTGTTTCTATTATTTTCTATCAAACTTCTTTCTCGTTTGATTTATACTATTTTATTTGCCTTGCACTTGGCTTTGTGAGCTAAGTGCGGAGTAACGACTTTAAATTTTTCTATTTATCCTTCGATTTTGGTCGCGAAAATTTAGGGCTGTTACACGTACCCTCTTTATATTTGTATACTCTTTTATGTTAATCGTACCTACTTATATTAGGTTTGGTACCAATGTTACTTTCACTTGTACTTAGTCTCTCAGTAAAGTTAATGAGAGACCGTTTCTCAGGAGACCTACTCGGCCTTGTGTCTTTTGGGTTTGTAAATAACGAGTTCACGTTTAACGGGACTTTGATATAAAGTCGACACCGTGATGGTTCGGTTTCGATTAACGTAATTAATGTTCGGGAATTAATATTCCCTCCTACCTTACCCAATATATTGTTTAGCCTATCCCTTTGATTCTATCTAGTAAACTGTGAAGAGACATGACTCTTCACACAATTACTGTGTTATAAACAACACAGTGAACGTACACTTTTGCATATGTGAAATTACAGACTCATAAGAAAACTGGAGAGTGAAAGGAAAAGATAAAGAAGGCTATTCATTGTTTCTTATTCCATCTCAAGGGAAACGTTAAAGCAACGGGTTAAAGAGGAGAATCATATTTGGGTCTTTATCCTTCTTATATTATTATTACCCTTGATTGCGTCTGTTAGACATGGATCAAGGTATGTATTACTAATTGTCTTTCTTAATCGATTGGGTTGAATTAATACGAATCTATAATCGATTTTGGGACTGATTTCATAATCGAAATCATGAAGTATGTCTTACAAACTGAACTAAATTGAATGTGTCTGAAGCGAATGTGTCCAAAATGAACCGAACTAGGCGTTTGGTTCGCAAGAAGGTATATGGTTGGAATTAGGAATCAAATCAGAGTGGTATGAGGTTGGAACTTGATTCCTTATACCTGGTGTTTGGTTCGTTTTTTTAAATGATTAGGAATCAAATTAGAAATTATAGTTGTGTAAAGTACTCCGTATTTAATAATCTAATTTTAAATATATAAAGCTTTATACGGCAATGTTATACGGGGTGCTACAAAATAAAATAAAAATCAGTTAAAAAAAAGTAAAATAAATTTCATTAAAAAACTAGTTATTGTGAATATGAAACCTCAATTATATTTAATACGAGTACTAATTTTCAATATATTTTTCTCAGTATTTTTTATTAGTTTTCTCAATAAAATATTTTAATTAAGACATTTTACAAAAAAAAATCCAAAAAATCAAATAGAGTACAAGTACTTTGATTCCAAGGTATGAGTCTGATACCCATGAGAGGTATGGGTATCAATTCAAACCCATAATTTTGTCAACCAAACAAGAGGTATAAGTTTGACTCATTCTAAACACATACCTTATACATCCTTTTGGCGAACCAAACAGCCCCTTAAAATATTGAATTGAATTTGAACTGAACAAAATGTTTGAACTGAACTGAAAATATCCTCTATATCTTAAAAAGAAGAAGTTGGGGCGCACTGTAGCTAAGCTACAGTGTTGCTACAGTCCTGCAATAGTAACGACACAGTACTCCTCTGCTTCTGCTTCTGCTTCTGCTTCACGTACACTTTCCTCCCCACCACTTTCTTCTTCCATTTTTCTGTCTCTCTCTACTCTTCCTATGTGCTTCTCTCTCTATTCCTCATCTTCACTTCGATTTCTTTTGTTTTTGTTACTAATGTTGCTTTTTTACCATTTCATTTAAGGGAAATGGATTGATTCAAGTAAATTGATCGATTCAGGTAAATTTTGATGTAAATTTATTTGCTTCTAGCCTTGTTTCGTTTGATTTTGTAATTGTGATTCATAGTTGATTATGTGCTAAGACATGAGTTCTATTTATTTTACATGAATTTCATTTGGGTTTTTTTCAGTTTGTTTAATCTGTTTCAAGTAGATTGATCCTTGATCTGGTTAAATTAGATCTTCTTTTTCTAACTTAGTTGTTGTTTATGACCAGAATTTGATCTGGGTTCTTCTTGTTTTTGAAAAAGTGACCCTTTTATGTTCTGATATTTTCAATTGATCGTGGTTTTTGATCGATTTGATTAGTTTATTGCTGATCTAAGACATGGGTTTGGTTTATTTTATAGGAATTTCATTTGGGTTTTTGCCGTTTGTTTAATCTGTTTCAAGTAGATTGATCATCCATCTAGGTAAATTCGATCCCTTTTTTTTCACTTAGTTGTTGTTTATGACTCTAATTTCATTTGGGTTGTTCTTGTTTTTGGAGACGGAAGATTTGAACTTTCTGGGTAATTTGTAGGATTTCATAAAAGTTTAGGGTTTAGGCGAAACAATATTAATTTGATTGATTTTTTTGTCGCAGGAACCCAGAATCAGTGACAGGTTCCATCTTCTATTTTTTTTTTTTTTTTTTTTGTGTTCACTACAATAAACCTAATGACTTTATTTTGTTTGTTCATTTGTATTTCTAGGTGGAAGGGAGTAATCTAGTTGAAGTGGTTCTTGTTACGACTATCGAGCCTGGATTTGGTGGGCAGAAGTTAATGCTAGAAATAATGGACGAGGTAATGACCAAACAAAATTATGTTTCTGTTACTTTTAAATCATTGAATGTATTTTTGTTGTTTGATTGGTTAATTTGATGTTTGATTATGGGTTTGATGCTAATTTAGGGTTTTTGATACAGTACTGACACCTAAAGTTGCAACGTTCCATCAATGAAATCCTGAAGTAAGTATGCAGTCTCCCAAATGAATCCATTAGCATGTAAGAAGTTGCATTATGTTTTGAAGAACCATCAACTATCTTAGAGCAGGCAATTGTGCACATAAAGTTTTGATCTTTTTCTGGGTTTTGCTGCAATTTTGAGTTGATAGGTTTTGATAGCTTTGTTTTGTTTCTAAATGGGAAATGTATAGTGTATCTTATTGTGTTCTTAGTTGTTACGTGCATTCCATTTTGACAAACACTATGTCACGTTTTTTTGCTGGTTGGTAAGGTATACCCGATGGTTCTTCACTGTCACCCATCTTCTGTTTTTAAGTACATTTTCGTGTTTTCTGCATGGTTTTGATCTGTATCTATTTGGTAGAATGGTGGTGAAGCAGAATTTTTGGGATCTCCAACTTAGAAGGCTACCCTGTTCTAGGGAGTCCAGGTATCTCGGTTCCTGTCTAATTCTGCATTTGTTTTTCTCGCTTACCTCTTTCTTACATTGTTTCTGCACTTCCTGACCTGCAATTGGGCGTGAAGTTTGAGACTGTGGGGTTAGAAGCCATTATTCTTCATGTTTAGCCTTTCAATTCAGAGAAAAAGCGAGGTGGAGCTGCATTGCAGTTAGTAAATTTTCCTTCTATATGTCGGTTTTAAGCACAAACACGACATTTTCTTCCGTGTAGAGTTATTTCCCAACTCTTGAAACGACTGCAGGCCAACTCTGGTGTTCATATTCTCTGGAAGGGAGCGGCTTAAATGGTCCTTGCTTCATGTACACAGTTCCTCGACGTACACGGTCTTGCCAAGTCTATCGAGAATGAAAAGGTAAAATAGTTACTATTATGATGAAACTGTTTGTTGATATGTGCATTTTTCTGCAAGCAAACATTCAAATACTTCTTTTTCCTTGCATGAATACTTCAGAGGTGTCATTGATGATGTGGTAGAAAAAAATCTGCACTGTGTTGCATTGGCATATAGACCATACGACAAAAATGTTGTTCCGAATACCAATGAGAAAGAGCTATGTGAAAGTAAAGTTTATACAAGGGTATAATGGGAATATTTTAGGAAAATTCGTTAGGATTTAGTAAAGCCTCGCTAGGAAAAAGCGCGACCCTTCTTTTATCTATCGTGTAATTTGAGTGACAAATAGCAGTTACATGGAGTATTTTCGAACGGTGCCAAACAACACGGCTATACATTCAATCACATAGCCCACACTAAAATCAACTACATTTATCGCTTCACATACTCAAATCGGACTTACCATAAACACCGCGTGCGTGACTTATAATTGATCCAAATAAATCAAATGTCAGTTGATCTCGCGTAGCTATTGTAAGAGCTGATATATCCTTCTATTCCAGTGATGTTGTTACTGTTTGTGCATATGAATTTATCCCTTCAATTTTTTTTATGTTTGTACTCACAGACCTTAGTTGTTGTGTAATATAGGGTATGAAATCTGGTATACGTAAATTCAGTGTTAAATGACTAGATTTATATGCTTTAGAACAGTGCCAAGTAAAGCGTCAGAACATTCGATCGAATAATCCACATCAAAATCAGCTGTAGTTATAAATTTACGGGCCAAAACCACTTTTATATTGAAAAAACACTGCGCGAGTAGCATAAAGTAGCCCGAATTTGGACATTATCGAATGTGCTCCTCAAGAAAATGATGAAGAGGTTCCAGATGAAGAAATGATGACAGTATATATAACAGTCGTAATGTTGCTTGACGGAGCTGAAATAGAAATGCTCGCGTAAAGTTTTCTGGTACGAATATCGTTACGCGATCCTGTTTTGTTAACGCCTGTATGGTAGCGAAAAAAGTTTATTCCTGTTTGCTTAAATCAGCCTTACCTATTATTCTCTCTTCACGATCCGGGTCACTGTTTACGAATTACGTGCCAAAGATTTACGGTTTTGGCGTCTAGTTAACAATTGCTTTTGGCTTTCTTATGTGGGTTCTTTGCTGATTCGTGCTATTTTTGAGTCAGTTTTTCGATTTATGTTCTTGCAGGTTCGAATTATAGCTGTTTTGGATTTTTACTCTGGGCGGTTAACGCATATACATGTTTACTTTTTTCAGTTTGAGAATTATGATCATGTTATTGTAGTACTGCGGATGCCTTTGTTTCAAATAATCAAAGCTCTGAGTGCCAAGGTCACATTACTTTTCTTGTTGTTCTTCATACTTATCTGAATTTTGGGTTAGCTACCAAGCTCATGTCCACTGCTCAAACCGCCATGGATCGGGTTAACTGAAATTGTAATTAGTTTGTTTTATTCGATGCTTTAAGGCGAATCAGTGATCCCAAATTACTGACATTTTTCTTCAGTTTCCCTACTTTATCTGCATTTTATGGGTTTCCGTTATTAATATGACCGTAACCCGTTTTAATTCGGTTTAGTTACCATGCTGCATTACTATTACACTGTTCCTGAAAATTTCTATTCACAATATCTGTCGTATTTGATTGTGTTGGCTTTTTGATTTTACATTGCACTCTTTGTCCGTAAAAAAGAAACTGAAGAACCATCCAGTATAGTACAAGAGACTCAACCCATTGTACGGCGATAAAAAACAATGCAAGGTACACATACCTAATCGCCAAAGCACGCTACACCTAAACGGTTCAAATAAAGGCAAAAAAACCAATCTAGCCACTTCTATAACAGTGAACCACTTCGGACACCGCGCACAGCCACGCAACTAGTCTTAAATAAGTCCACGCAACTACTCTATTTTGAAAGGAAAAAGAAAGCCTTTCACGTGTTATTAAACTGATTTTTAACCTTATAGGCGGTATAGGATTATTACTAGTAAAAGAAATTGGGATCCATCCCAAATAAAATAAAATAAAATAAAATAAAAAGAACATTCCTTTAATTGCTTTCCCTCCTCCTTCCTTCTACACACACACCTTCTCAAAACCACCGTTCTCTCTCCCCCCAACCTCCTCCTATTCCCCTCAATTAAACAGAAACAGAAACAAATATATTTCCCTGATTTTGTTGCGGGATCTTTCCATTAAAAAAAGAGAAAGAGAAAGAGAAAGAGGAAGCGGTAAGTGGAGATGAGGAAGAACATTATGGTGACGGGAGGAGCCGGGTACATAGGCAGTCACACCGCCCTTGAGCTATTGCTGGGAGGTTACAACGTCGTCGTTTTGGATAATCTCGACAATTCTTCAGAAATTGCCCTTCACCGAGTCAAGTCACTCGCCGCTGATTTCTCCCACAATCTATCCTACCTCAAGGTGCAACCTTTCTTCTTCTTCCTTCTCTTTTTGCATTTCTAGACAGTAGATCCCAGGTTCGAATTCACCCAAATTAATCCCATCTTCATTAGTCGGTGGATCGTGGCTACGTTGTTGGAATGTCGGCTTAATTAATTGCACGTAATTTTCATTCATTCAGGGACCCCTAATAGATTGATTGATTGATTATTGTAGTTAGAGGGTATAATTCTCATATTGGGCCATCGGAAAATGACCTGTTGAATGGGGGTCCGTCCAACATCGGAGCCGTTGCAATAGGGGTGATGAGTTGTTGTTTTCGTGGTTGTTGACACCAAATAATGTGATACTCCCTCCATCATGCTGTTTATTGTCTAAACTAAAGTAATGGACGTCTCACGTTCTTGCCTTGTTTGCTGCGTTGTCTGCTTGACTTTTCTTCCCCTGTAACTCTACTATATTCTTCTTCTTTTTTTTTTTTTTTTTTTAAACTTGTTGCACCAAGATATAAGGAATAATTTATCACACATTCTTGTTTGTGACGGTCTTATTTGTCATGGTCATGTGTGAGGAATAGCACATGAGTCACTTGTCTTTACCCAATTTGACCCTTTCTAAACTTGTGACGCATATACCCGTCACAAAGGAGACTTGCTCTTTATTTATTGTATTGCTTTTTTCTTTTTATCGTAAGTCTCTCTTGTCAGGGCTATATCTGATTATTTGTGAGGGCTAAGAATTTGCGTTTTTTTATACGTTTTTTCTTTTAACATAAGTTTGAAAAATATATGGGCTTTTGTGAGTTATTAATGTGAGATATGATTGGTTTAAGTAGCGCAGAGTTGTAAATTAATTTGATTTTCCTGTATTAACAAATCCCAGGTTGGCATTTAGTTTAATTTGGCTGTCTTGTACCGGTAGTGATTCTCTAAGAGTTGAATACTGCAAGTTTATGCCTTGTTTTCTCTAGTTTCGTACTTAAGCTAGCTACACGTTAGTATGTTAATCAAAACAAATTTTGGTGCGGATGTTCGTTACATTTGGAGCTCTTAGGAACCTAATTTACTCATTAATGCTTCAAACTTCATACATCCAATTCTTTTAATGTGAAGATTAGGGCATTAAGTTTGGATCGTTTCTTAAGGTTTGTATCTTCCGGGGATACTTGATTTGATTTGTCCTCAATGACTGAAAGAAAGAAGGCAGGAGATATATCATTTTTCCTAGAAAATTTAGAAGTAAATCGCTGTCTCACTTAACTGTTTATCACGTTTTCATGTAAATGGAGGCTGATTTGGAAACATTACTCTTGCGCAACATAGAAAACAATTAAGAAGCACAATACAAATTATTATCCATGTTTGGATTTGGATTTAAGTAGTCCATAACTAACTCCTCCATATCTCTTACTACTATTTTGAGCTTGGCTAAAGTGGCTATTGAGAGTGTGATATTACTTCAATAGTTAATTGTGCTTGACTGCTTTCATGCGGTTTGATTCATCGAGTGTGTAGTTGTAGTTTGTATTCCCTGAAATTGGTAACTAAAACTGTAGACTACTTGGGTCTGGGATATTTTATGGATTGGTTCTGGGCATTGAGCTAGTTAACCAATCTGGGAAATTATCATTTTTTTTCCTTTCATTTATTTGTTATATAAGGCTTTCTGTAATCTGTCTTTCTTATTTTCTTTCCCCTCTTTTCCGCGAGTTCTGTTTATGAAATGTTTTATTTATTGTGAGTCTGTATTCCTCTGCAGGCAGACCTTCGGGACAAAAAAGCACTCGATCAAATCTTTTCTTCAACAAAGTAAGACTTTCTTTTTATTTCACATGTTTGTCTTATTTATTGTGGCATCCACTTCATATGCCTTGAATTACCTTGTGAATTGTAATAGCTAATCAACAAAGACTGAATTAAATAGGCTTCTGACCTTTAATTTAAAAAAGTGTGCCAAAAGCGCCTTGAATGAGGCACTAGCCCAAACGCCTTGGTGCATTTTAGGTGCACCTTTTGACGAGACTCACAAGTATGCATGTTTCAAATCTTTTTCAGTCAGACCGTTAATTGTGTCATTTCTTTTCCCCATTATTTCAAACGTTTACTCCTTTACATGTTTGCCAACCAACTCCTAAAAAGGTATTGTTGTCCAAAATGAATTTTTTATGAGAAAAAGGGTGCCTTGCAGCCAGAAGACACGTGCCTTTAGCGCCTCGGTGCACCTTGTCCATTTTCAAACTAAGATCTGTACACACAACTACACAAGTGTGGATTAGTATCTTAGCTATCCACGCCACTGTAAAAAAAATATTGTTACTCATCTTAGCTAAAATTTTTTTATTAGTATTTTTTATTATTTATTTATCTTAAGAGACCTCTAGATGTCCTAAAACAGTTACTGATAAACTTAATCTCTGTCAAGTACTCAAGTACCCAAGGCAGCTAATGGCGATTCATAAATTTTAGCCTGCTGTCATATTTTTTGGAGACTCCTTTTTTAAGTGTGTGTTGTATATTGGAGTGCTATTTTTACTTTATTCTTCTGTGTCCTATTGGATTCAGATTTGATGCAGTCATTCACTTTGCCGGATTAAAAGCTGTTGGTGAAAGTGTACAGAACCCATTGCTCTATTACAACAACAACATCACTGGTACAGTTACTTTGCTTGAGGTGATGTCGGAGCATGGATGCAAAATGGTTAGTCTTTTTTTTTCATGCTTTTGTTGAACCTATGTATGTATTGATATTGACCTTGTCAACGTGGCTTGATGAGCTCTAGACTTGACCACGTTGTTGTATTGATATTGACCTTATGCATTGTTTTTTTTCTTCATTGAATTATGTAGAGGGCTCTAATGTTAATATACTTGCTGACTCTCTATCCTTGAATATGTTTCAGCTTGTCTTCTCATCATCGGCAACTGTGTATGGTTGGCCTAAACAGGTCCCATGTACAGAGAAATTCCCCTTATCAGCAGCAAATCCGTATGGACGAACTAAGGTTCGCATGTTTAGAAACTTTATATTATAACTCTTTCAGTTGCTGCGTACTGTTGTTTGAAAACCATTATTTATCTGTATGTATTTCCCTCTGATATATGTTTTTGTATTTATTTTATTGGCTTTCAGCTCTTTATTGAAAACATATGCCATGATGTCCAGCATTCTGATAGTGAATGGAAGATCATTCTTCTGAGATACTTTAATCCAGTTGGTGCTCACCCCAGTGGTGATATCGGTGAGGATCCACGTGGAGTCCCAAACAATCTCATGCCTTATGTACAGCAGGTGGCCGTTGGAAGAAGACCTCACTTAACAGTGTATGGAACTGATTATAACACAAAAGATGGCACTGGGGTATGTCATCATATTAATTAAGATTTTTACAAGCTGATATTTGTAATCTAGTTTCGGTTTGTCAAAATATGTAGTTCATCCTTTGATTGATTCTGGATTTACTTACTGTATATATTGCATATCTTAATTAATGTGATAATTCCTGATTTTTTGAGAAAATACGATGTCTTTCAGGTTCGAGACTACATCCATGTAGTTGATTTAGCTGATGGACACATAGCAGCATTGAAGAAGCTATTTGATTCTGATATTGGTAAGTAAACCTAAAGATCTGTCAATACACTTCCAATTTTACTGAGTCATTTCATATATCTTTGTCTACTTTGTTTACCTTGACTATCCATGATTATGTTTTCATGCTTTACTTTCTTGCCGGTGTTATCCAAGTTGATCACTCAATATTTGTGCCTCTGCAACATTTAATGAGTACTGACTAACATGGACATATACTTGTAGGCTGTGAAGTTTACAATCTGGGAACTGGTAAAGGTACAACAGTCCTTGAGATGGTTACTGCATTTGAGGAAGCGTCTGGAAAGGTACTGATGATCTGAACCACCTTTTTTATTCATAATTTGTGTTACAATGCTTTAGCTCAGTCGAGAAATCTTTCTGCTTTGTGAACTGTCACCTGTCTTTGTTCACATGCAAAGTTTGGTTTTGAGTCTGTCAGTGTTAAACTGTTAACTTTTAAGTTTTTTTGGGACTGGCTATTTTTTTGACTATTTGCTGTTTAACTTTCAGGATAGTAATTTTAAGCCCATTTCAGCATCATATTTATGGATTTAAGTCTATATTGACAACTAGTTTTTGATAAATATGTAATAGTAATTTTTTGGGGCTAATGTTTGTTGTGTTGTATGCCAAATTGCAGAAAATCCCGCTTGTAGTGGCTGGGCGACGTCCTGGTGACGCTGAGACTGTATACGCCTCGACAGAGAAAGCAGAGCGGGAGCTTGACTGGAAGTAAGTTCTAAATTTAATTGATTTTTTTTATCGCTTATATTTTGATCGAGAAACCAAAAGTATTTTGCCACTAGACACTGTGAGAGTATTATGAGTGTATGACTTAAAAGTTAAAACACCCTGGCATCTTTAAATTGGGGCAGTCGCAGGCTGTATAATTTTTGGCCATGGAAATACAGTTAATCTTTTCAAACCTCAATTTTTGTTTTGAAATTGTATTGACTTGATGAAAGTGTTTTGACAGGGCGAAATATGGAATTGAGGAGATGTGTCGTGACCTATGGAACTGGGCCAGCAAGAACCCATTTGGTTACGAGTCAGCAGATGATAAAGAATGATTTATTCATCAACACAGATCATAATTTATACTTGAGACTTGAGATACAAACTACAATCTAATTCAACTGGTACATCCTGACACACCACCATATCACCTCCGACCAGCCTTAATACTTGGGAATCGAGGTTGAAATAATGCGGAGGAATATGAAGCTCTTTAGTAAAGCGTATATTCTGTTGATGTAAATGAGCTTCCGATGTCTTTTAGCTATCTTATACGTGTAGGTCATTGATTTTTTAAGGGTAAAGGTTTATTTAGTCACAGGATCAATTCTTTTGCATGTGCTTTCTCTTAGGCTGGCTGGATATGCCAAGCTGTTAGAGGGTATTTCATTGGTTCTGTCTGTCTTTTGGAAAGTGCAATGCTTGATCATTTCAGACTGCCTCGGAAGCAATGCATCGGACTGACCACAAGCTTAAAACGTTTTGAGGAATCATTGTGTAGAACTGTTCGTGCTGAAGTTGCTTTCCTTGCGATACGAATGGAGGTGGATTGTAATCGGAAAAAAAGCCAGGATTTCGAACATTTTCAGTGTCATGTAGTGTAATTACACTTGCTCCTGTTTTATTCAGGCAGATAATTAGATTATATCTTGATTATTTATTTATTTATTGATTTATTTATGATTGATAGATGTCACTATGTCAAGTTTTATTTGTTGTATCCAAAATTCCAAATGGATTACCGATGTTTTCCTATGCATTTGTCTTCCTCTCAGAACTACCTTACCCTTGTGTGCATTAGTGACTGACCATCAGACCCAGGCTATCATCCATGCAGGACAATTTGGATTCAATACTGTATCTGCTTACATCAAGGATGAGAAATGAGGATTATGATGACCACCCTGAAATCTGCCCGGTTTGCAGTCAGTAGCAGTTGAATTCAGCAAAAACAATTGCAGGATTTGCTGTTGACAACATTTTATGCAATGTCATTGGTAGCCTTGACTCTTGCTTAACAGACCCTCCACCTCATACGTGTTTTCCAGCTTCGCCTTGTCAGCCCATTTATTCTAGGCCCTTCATTTCTAATCGAGTCTTGTTTGTCGTGTTCGGAAGCTGTTCTCTCATTTCCGTTTCCCTATTATACATATATACGGTTGTTCATTGAAACATTGTTACGTGGGTTAGTTACGTGGACTTCATTTTTTGAGGGCGATTATGATGATGACGGGGGTTGAACCCGGATCTTGGATACTCATCTATCACCTTCCACAACTTTATCAACTAAACTATTTTGCATCTGGTCGAGTGCTTCATTCTGCATAAGCCAACTTCTAGAAAATATGACGAGTTTGTCTCTCCGTAATTTGATTTTGATTGAGTGGAATCGGCATATATTTAGAATTTTCAACTTATAAACCACCCAGACCCAGTTCATCTGGAGTCAACCATATCTGTTATTCATGCAATTTTCATTCTTAAAAATAGTAAATGAATAATATTTGGCATTGAGTACATAATTTACATATAATATCCAAACAAAGTAGCACCCAAATGTAATGATATATTCCGGCTTGTTAAAAATAAAACTAAGGAAACTTGACAATGATTTAATTTTTTTTATCACCTCACAAATTTATCAAACGTACGTGAAGATGATTGTTGATTGCTGTTAATATTTTATTCAAGGTTAATTTCCCTTGCTCAAACATGAACATGATTGCTATTGTCTTTGGTTGTTGTTGTTGTTGTTTCTGTAATCGATGTCGTTTCCTGCTATTGTTGTTATATCTCGTTCTATTGTTTGATTTCTTATGAAGTCGAAAATTTTGCCATAAACCCTTTTCGTATACCATGGTCCATGGCCAGTAACTTTTATGCGCAAATTATGATTGAATCTCCTCATTGTTGAGGAAATAATATGCATAGTACTTTTATATTGTTGGTACATTAAATTGTGTAAACTACTACAGGTTCAAATTTCAATCTGCATTGGTCAGTGGGATGCAATATAGTGGCAGTGGCAAATCAGCATTTAAGGCAGAGGTAGAACACAAAGCTAAAAGCTTCAATGGATTCTGTGAAAGAAACGGAAGATTTCTATTCTACAGGACCCTTTCATCTTACTGTTGTTGATTGGTAAGAATCGCAATTCGCAACCAAAAACCTTTTCTTAATTTAGGTTAGCGGAGAAATGTGATGCTAACTCGATCTCCCTGGAAAAATAATTTCTAGGGACAATGAACATCACCGCAGATCTATTGCAGCGTCCCTGGTTGCAGGGGTCTACATTCTGGAGCGAGACAGGCAAGAAAACCGTGATTCCAGGCATGCTCTTGGCGACCCTTGGTGGGAATTCTTCCATTTCCGTCTCATTAGGCAACTCGTTGATGATGTCGACAATTCCATCTTTGGTGCCATCTTTCAGTATGATCTGAAATTCTGTGAGCCAAATCATAAAAAGGGAATTCCCGATTATGTGATAGCATTCAGGGGGACCCTAACCAATCGAAACAGCGTAACCCGAGACATTGAGCTGGACCTCCAAATCATTCGTCATGGCCTCCATAGGACTACTCGTATGAGAACCGCCACTGAAGCATTAAGAGACATGGCAGCTAGCGCCTCTGTCAATACTGGTAACATTTGGTTGGCAGGACATTCTTTGGGGGCAGCTATGGCGATTATTGCTGGCAAGGAGATGGCAGCAACAATAGGAACCTTGCTTGAAACATTTCTCTTCAATCCACCTTATGTTTCGGCCCCAATTGGACGAATCAAGGATGAACGATTGAAAGACGGGATTCGAGTGGTTGGCAGTGTCATAACAGCAGGACTTGCCTTTGCCGTGACAGCAAGAGAGTCTGATCAGAAGCCACGATCAGTCGAGACGTTCTCTTCATTGTCAAATTGGGTGCCAAACATATTCGTCCATCCCGCTGATTATATTTGCTCAGAATTTATTGGCTATTTTCAACACCGAGAACGGATGGAGAGACTTGGGGTAGGGGGGATTGGGAAGGTGGCGACACAGCATTCCATGGGTAGTCTGGTGATGACAGCATTTGGTAAACAAGTGGAGCCGGTTCATGTTCTGCCATCGGCATGCTTGACCATCAACACGGCTCCTGCTCGAGATTTGAAGCGTGCCCATGCGCTGAAGCAGTGGTGGCAGCCTGAGTCCGAACAACATTTTAAAACCAAGACCTACTTGTACACTTATTAGTAGAAACTAGAAAGCAACGTCAAGAGACTTTAGGGAGGCATGCTTGGTATTGGTAATGTACTAATGTTAACATCAGTCAAAGTATACAATTCACAAATTCAGCTCGCGCCTCTATTTACTATTTCCGTCTCGATCATTTGTTATCATTTGATTAAAATACTCCTCATAAATAACATAATAAATGATCGAAACGGAGGGACCAATAATTTAATCTTCCATATGTCAAAATTGTGTGCATTACGATCCTATGAAACAAACATAAACCTATGAAAAAGTCAACTTTCAAATGCACAAATCCACCAATATATTCGAGATTTCTAACATTATTCCCAACTTAAATCGTGAGAGAGACTAGAGGTGGCAGTTAGGGCCGGGCCGCCGTCGTCGGCCCGGTCCGGCATGAAATTTGGCACGACGGACAAAATCGGGTCTGGCATGGGCACGGCCCGTCGGGTCAGGCCGCGGCTCAGAAGTGGCCGAAAACCCGGCCCGGTCCGGCCTCAACGGCTCCCTGCTCTGTGCTGTCTACGGACCTGCTGCTCTGTGCTGTCTACGGGCCTGCTGCTCTGTGCTGTCTACGGGCCTGCTGCAGTGACTTCACTGCTTCCCAAGTTCCCATTTTCCCAAGAAGCCCAACGGCCACTTGCCCACCTCTATCCCCAACGTCTCTTTTCCTTATTTTCTCTTTTTTTTTTTCATTTCTTTTCGTATAAAACTAGTTGGAAAGTCCATGCGATACACGAACCGATTTTTAGTGACAATGACACCAAGTTAGAGGATTGCATAAATTTATGAGACTGCATAAATTTATGAGACTACGCAACAGTAGAAAGTAATTCGAAGGTAAAAATATGTCTAATAGTAAAGAAATACTGAAATACTATCCACATACGTGAATTTGTTTTTGGAGGTAAATATTTGTTTTGATAGTTGATATCTAAGAATCAATAATAACTCCAATTTATAATCATAGGATCATCCCCTTATGAATGACTTCAATTTATAATCATAGGATCATCCCCTTATGATAATTTTTCAATGTGGTACAATTATACTACGGAGTACTCCCTCATTCCTTTTATCTTCTTCCATATTCTATTTTCATCCGTCTTTCTATCTTCATCCCATCGCAAATACGGAGTATTTTTTATTTGGTCCAACATTTTTACTATATTAACCTCACTTTTTACTTATAACTACAATTATAGAAATGAAAAATATTTAATTTATACATATGGCGTTATTCTTTCAATGACATTATTCTTTCAATGTGAGATAGTTTTTACTTAATTTTATAATCTTAAAAGCTCTTTAATTTTTGTCGATATTTAAGGGCAAATTATATAATGAAAATTCATCGCTCTATTATAGAATTTTTCGATGTGAGATAGAGTTTCGAAGACTCAAAAGATATTTGGTTAATATCTATTGACGAATGATTACACTTATTTATAATATATAATTTAATCAGCTCATCATAATTTTCCGATGTGGATAATTTTACTTAATTTTATGTCTTAAGAGATTAAGGATCAAAAGATTTTTTTGTTGATATCTAAGAACAGATGATCATTCTTATTTATAATATAGAAATTTATCACCTTAATATAATTTTTCGATGTAAGATGATTTTACTTTTTTATATGTAATAGATTCATTACTTTTTCGAGCAAATAATATGAAATTTATAACTTTATAATAATTTTTCGATGTGGGAAAATTTCACACACGTTGTCACGTTTATAGTCTTAAGAGCTTTATTAAGACTCAAAAGAGAAATTTTACGTAATTTATTATAGTCCTAAGAGCTTTTCTTAAACTCAAAAGACGTTTGGTTTATACAATGAAATTCATGACTTTGTAATAATTTTTCGATGTGAGAAATTTTACTCATGTTTATACTGTTAAGAGTTTTTTAAGACTCAAAAGTGTGGGATAATTTTACTTAATTAAGTTTATGGTTTTATGAATTTTTTACAGACCCGAAAGAGTTTGTTTTTCATCTAAGTTATTAAGGATGTGGGATAATTTTACTTAATTAAGTTTATGGTTTTATGAATTTTTTACAGACCCGAAAGAGTTTGTTTTTCATCTAAGTTATTAAGGACGAACGATTACTCTTATTTATATAGTAGAATTCGATCACCTTATTACGGAGTATATTTTGGACAAATGATTATCTTAAACGAATGATTTCTCTTATTTATGATATCTTATCATAATTTTTCGAAGTGTGATAATTCTACTTAAATTTATAGTTTTAATAACTCTTATTAATTAGGACTCAAAAGATTTCTGATTGATATGTAAAAATGATGATTACTTTTATTTATATAATAAAATTTCATCACTTTTTGAAATTTTTCGATGTAAAATAAATTTTACTTCAATTTATAGCCTTAAGAGAAGTATTATAATATTCAAAAGATTTTTGATTAATATCTAAAATCGAATAATTTCTCTTATTGATGATGTAGAATTTCATCACCTCATCATAATTTTTCGATGTGGATAATTTTACTTAAGTTTATAGTCTTACAAAGTTCTTTTAAGACTCAAAAGATTTCTCGTTCATATCTAAAGACGAATGATTGTTTTTACTCCATATTTATATAGAAGAATTTCATCACCTTTATTATAATTTGTCGATGTGGGATAAGTTTACTTAAATTTATTAAGTTAAGAGCTTTTATAAGACTATTTTTTTTTGTTAGTATCTAAAAACGAATGATGTCTCTTATTTGTGATATAGAATTTCATCACCTCATCAGAATTTTCGATATGCAATGATTCTACTTAGGTTTGTAGTCTTAAATACTCTTTTTAGAACTCAGATTTGGTTAATATATCTAGACACAAATGATTTCTCTTTTCCATCAGATTATGGTCCTATGAGCATTTTTAAGACTCAAAATTTTTTTAGGTGATATTCAAGGAATAATGATTATTATTTATAAAATATAATTTATATATCTAACTTAAGAATGGGCGATTACTCTTATTTATATGAAGTAATTACATTCGATCACCTTATTATAATTTTTCGATGTGGATAATCTTACCAAAGTTTACAGTTTCAAGTACTTTTGTGAGACTCAATTTTTTTTTTTTTTTTATATTTAAGAACGAATGATTAATCTTATTTATAATACTGTATCAAATTTCATCACTTCATAATTTTTCGATATATAATAATTTTGACTTAAGTTTAGATATAGTCTTAAGAACTCTTATAATAACTTGACTTGAGTTTATAGTCTTAAGAGGTTTTAAGACTAGATTGAGTTTTGGAAGATATCTAATAACGAATGATTAGTCATATTTAAGGACGAAAGATTACACTTATTTACAACATAGAATTTCATCACTTCATTATAATTAGGAGAAATTATTACACTTAGTTACATTGACGTTTTCAGTCACCTATGAATAGTGTCCAAAAAGTAAATACAAAGAATCAAATGGAACAGAGGGAGTATAATTTTTCGATGTGAGATTATGTTATTCAAGTTTGTAGTCTTATTAAAATATTTTCTAAGACTCAAAAGTTTTTTTTGATATTTAAGAAGGAATGATTAATTTTATTTATAATATAAAATTCCATTATCATAATTTTTTTGATGTGGGATAATTTACTGTCTTAAGAGCTCATTTTAAGACCCAAAAGAACACATGATTACTCTTATTTATAATATAGAATCATCATCTTATTTTAATTATTTCGATGTGGAACAATTTTTAGTTTGTAGTCTTATTAAGAATTTTTCTAAGATTCAAAAGTTTTTTTGTCGATATCCAAAAACAACGATTACTCTTATCTATATTATAGAATTCCAAAACCTCATCATAATTTGTCGATGTGGGAAAATTACTTAAGTTATAATCTTAAGAGTTCTTTATGAATCAAATTTTTTTTGGTGGATATCTAAGGACGGATGATTACACTTATTTATAATATAAAATTTCATCACCTTATTATAATTTGTCGATGTGGGATAACTTTAATATCTTTTTATGTAATAAATTCATCACTTTTTCGAGCAAATAATTTGAAACAAATAATATGAAATCTACACTCTAATGAAAGCATTTTCTATCACGAATATAATTAATTCATTTTTATAATTTTATTTACGATAACTTTTTGTTAAACGAAATTTAAAGATTTTTGGATGAAAAGTATAAAACATTACATTAAAATAATAGATTAAATGTATTATTGTAATAATTAAAAGATTCTCTGTTTGATTTTTTTATTATTAATGATACTTTCCTAAATTGAGTTTTGATGTAACTGACCAATCATATCGCTCGAAAAGTTCCTCCTTTATATATATATATATATATATATATATATATATATATATATATATATATATATATATATATATATATATATATATATATATATAGATGTAGAATCCTTTGAGGCAGCTCAACTCGCCGCATCCATTGAGGCACAATCTCAACCATTAGATTAAAATCAAATTAAAGGCTAAGATTAAAACAAAAACTCATACATAACATTTTTCCCCAATTTTTTTTCGGAAAAATAAAAAAATCGGATTTTTTTTTTTTTTTTAAAAAATGTTTCGGAATTTTTTTCCAAAAAAAAAAAAACAATTTCCCGAAAAATATTGAGTGTATATAACATTTATTTTATTGTATATATTGAGTTCTTAAGTGTATATATATATATATATATATATATATATATATATATATATATATATATATAGTGAGTTTACTAGCGTATATAATGAGTTTTAGTGTATATAAAAGTTATTTGGATGTATTTTCCATTGTTGATTAATTGGTGTACATGGTAACTATTTGGATGTATATAACAATTATTTTACTGTATATATTAAGTTCTTAAGTGTATATATATATATGTAGTGAGTTTAATAGAGTATATATTGAGTTTTTTTAGTGTATATAACAGTTATTTTGATGTATGTTCCATTGTTGATTAACTGATGTACATATCAATTATTTGGGTGTATATAACAATTATTTTACTGTATGTATTTAGTTCTTAAGTGTATATATGCAGTGAGTGTAATAGCGTATATAATGAGTTTTTTTAGTGTATATAACAATTATTTTGATGTATGTTCAATTGTTGATTAATTGGTGTACATAATAACTACTTGAGTGTATATAACAATTATTTTACTGTATATATTGAGTTCTTAAGTGTGTGTGTATATATAGCGAGTTTAATAACGTATATAATGAGTTTTTTTAGTGTATATAACACTTATTTAGATGTATGTTCCATCTTAATCTAATAGTCTAGATTGTGGCTCAATGGGTGTAAGGAGTTACCCAGCTCCCCTTCTTGCTGGTTCTCAGGGTGTCCCGACCCCCAGTACGAGCAGGGGAAGCCGAGGGCCCATCCGTCATTCCGCCTCAGGTAAGGGAAAATGGGTGGACGAGGTGAAGCCACGTATCATCCTCACATCCACCCATTCTTCCTCTCTCCACTCCTCTTTCTCTCTCTTGTGGGAAGGTATAAATACTCACCCATTTCTCACTTAAAGGGGGTTGGATTTTCTCTCTCTAGACTCTCACTCTACAAAAACGCCACCTAGCTCCTCACGAACTAGGTTCATCAAGGCATTCACAGACTGACTTAGGCATAGGAGAAGGTTCCCTCGGACAAACCTCCGAGGCCCTGTGCGTTCACTGTGCAGGGAGCAGGCTCAATCCGCCGGGAAGGTCTGACCACCGGAGTGGGAGAAAGGAGAGGCTAAAGGAAATCGGACGAGCAATTACCAAGCAACATATTGAACATGAAACCCGAATCCAAAGTCGGGTTAATTGTTTCCGTACCGGAACAATTTGGCGCCGTCTGTGGGGAAGAGTACGGTTGTACCCACGAAATTACCCACAAAATCAACCATTCTCAAATACAAAATTAACCAATTACAATCAAACATGCCTGAAATTTTCGATGCCAGCTCTGCGGCAAATCCATCCAATGCTCCCCTATATGGGATGCCGCCAGAGGTAACACCCGCCGCCACGATTCCAGGCGTGGGGCGGGCCAGCCTCCAGGGAGCACCGGGTCAAGGGGTAGCTGTCATGGCAGGGCAGGGGGCACACCCGAGGCAAACTCTAAATCTTACCCCTGCCCAGATGATGCAGACTACAGTATTTTCTCAGCAATGTTGAATCAGGAGTTTACTCCAGATGATCTGGTAAGCAGGGTCGCCACGACCCCCAGGTTGCTCCACTTTGAAAGTGGGGAGGGAACCGGGGGCTCAAAGCGGACCGCCGCTAGAAACATTCAGAGAAAGGCCAGGAAGACAGCTCAGGCGTATGCACAGGTGCAAAGGCGGGTCACAGGAGTCCGTCAAGAGCCGCCTGCGCAGCAAGAGGCTGCTGGTCCTGAAGAGGCATTCTCCATTCACACTACAGAGTCCACGGCTGCCCGCGAAAGAAGGGGCTTATCCCAAGACCTGAGGAATCGCATGAGGCATAAGGAACCAGTGTCCAAGCGCCTGGGGGAAAAACAGGGAGATGTTTTCTCCAGGCTGACACCAGTTGAAGAATCGTAGCCTGCGCCAGGACTGTCCCAGAGTCTGCAGTCCAGACTTAACAATGGCCAGCCTCTAAAGTCAAGGCACCGTCAGGATGATAACATCGAGCCTGCTCAAAAGAAGCGCTCACGGTATCATTCCCCTCCCAGGGACGACGAAGCGATAAGCAGGCGCCCACCAAGGTACCGCTCCCCTGAAAGTAGGAGACCGACCCCTGACAGAAGGGACGACCACGGTCACTACTCGGGCGCGAGCAGGTCGAGAATGGTGGGCAGGCCAACCAAGACCCCGCTCCACCCTGAGGTACAGGGATATCCTATCCCAAAAATTAAAATGCCCTCTGTTAAGTTTGACGGCACGACTGACCCAGAGGATCACTTGGCGGCGTACGAGAGTCATATGGGCATGTATGACGCCAATGACGCGGTTTGGTGCAAATTTTTTCCAACCACCCTGGTGGGTCTAGCCCAGGTTTGGTTTAGAGATTTGCCTCAGGAATCAATCTGTTTCTTCATCGAGTTGGCTGAGGCCTTCCTTGACCAGTATGCGGGAAACAAGAGGCGACGTCTTACTCGGTTCGACCTAATGACCCTCAGGCAGAAGAAGGGTGAGTCTGTCAGGGAGTACCTGAAGAGGTTTGACTTGTCCTTCCAAGAAGTCAAAGAGATAGACGATGCGACGGGGACGTACGCACTGACTAACTCCCTGCTCCCCGGAGAGATGAAGAACCAGCTGATCAGGGCCCAGCCGGAGACTCTGGCCAAGGCCAGGAAAATCGCAGAAGGATTTATGCTGCAAGAAGAGTTCCACAGCCTGCCGGATACCCCCGCAGGCCCTACCAGGCAGCAGGGGGGACCGCAGGGTGGACGCGGCAGAAATGAATCCGGAAAGCAGAGAGCCGAAGAAGGGGATACCCCTAAGAAAGAACGCACAGTCTACCAGCCTAGGTTCGACAGCTATATAGCCCTCAACAAGTCTAGGGCAGAGATTTTCGAACTAGAGAAGGAGACTGCCAAGTGGAATCGCCCGAGCAAACCACGCAGCCCAAAGGGGGACCCCAAGAAGTTTTGTACCTTCCACGATTGCGTAGGCCACACCACTGAGGAGTGCCACCACCTGAAGGACGAAATCGAAAAACTAATCAGGAATGGCTGGCTGGCCAACTACGCAGCAAGGAATAAAACACAGAAGGAGACACCAGAAAAGCCTGAAGGCTCGGCGCAGAACCGCCTGATAATCCATGTGATATCAGGGGATGCAGAGGGCCAGACCAGCAGAAGAAGTCAGAAGAGACAGATTCGTGAGCTGAAAAACCAAATCTGTTACGCTGAAAGGGCGGGAAGCCCAAGGGGCATGATGCTGAGCATCACCCCTGAAGATGCAGGGCGAGTGGTGTATCCCCATAGTGATCCCCTGGTACTATCCCTGGAAATCAGTAACCACATTGTGAGGAGATGCATGGTGGATACCGGCGCATACACAAACCTGCTATACAAAGACGCCTTCGATAAAATGGGCCTGGAGAAGAGGCACCTGCGACCTGCCCCTGGATCACTGTATGGGTTCATCGGGGCAGGTATACTGCCCATGGGAATTATAGACCTGCATGTAACATTCGGGGAGGGGGCCTCTGCCAGAAATATCAGGGCGTCGTTTGTTGTAGTTGATGCAAGGTCTGCGTACAATGCCCTGATTGGCAGGGACACCCTGGATGAGATTGAAGCAGCCATATCAATCAGGGCTCTCACCGTAGCCTATGTTACAGATTTTGGCCTTGAAGGAAAAGTGCACGGAGACCAGGAGTCGGCTAGGCAGTGCTACTCCGTGGCCCTGCAAACCCACGAAAGTGAAAGAAAAGGAAAGAGAAAAGCTGACAGTTCCCCCAGCAGGGAAGGCGAGATCCCAGTCGGTGATCAGGCATCCAGCCACCTGGAACCTGGGGGAGAGAGCATGCTGGTGGACCTAGAACCAGGGAGACAGGTCCTCATAGGGGCTGATCTGGAAGAGTCCTACCAGGCTGAACTGATCAAGTTACTAAAGGATAACAAGGATGTATCCGCTTACTCGGCAGACAAAATGCCAGGGGTTGATCCAGCATGTATCGTTCATAGGCTGAACGTAAACCCGGACGCCCGCCCTGTAAAGCAGAAAAAGCGAAACATGTCCGCAGAGAAGGACGTGGCAATTAAAGAAGAAATTGAAAAACTTCTGAAGGCAGATTTTATTGAGGTTTGAGACTACCCAGAATGGTTAGCAAATGTGGTCATGGTCAAGAAATCCTCGGGCGCATGGAGAATGTGCGTGGACTTTACAAACCTTAACAAGGCCTGCCCGAAAGACTGCTACCCACTCCCCAGGATTGACCAACTGGTGGACGCTACCAGTGGATATTCTATGCTGAGCTTCCTGGACGCCTTCTCAGGATATCATCAGGTGTACTTATGGCAGCCGGACAGGGTGAAGTGTGCCTTCATCACCAGCTCAGGCACCTACATGTACAAAATGATGCCGTTTGGGCTTAAAAACGCAGGGGCCACATACCAGCGCCTGGTCGACAAGGTTTTCGAGAATAAAAAAGGCAGAAACCTAGAAGCTTATGTCGACGACGCTATTGTGAAAAGCAAAGGGGACAATGAACACTTGGCAGACCTGCAGGAGACCTTCTCCTCCCTGCGCGCCTACAAGATGAAACTCAATCCAAAGAAATGTACGTTCGGGGTTCGCTCTGGCAAGTTCTTGGGTTTTCTGGTCAGCTGTCGAGGGATAGACGCTAACCCTGAGAAAATTCAGGCTGTTCTGGACCTTCCTGAACCCAGAACCATAAGGTACATTCAACGTCTGACTGGCCGGATGGCCGCCCTGGCACGCTTCATTGCCAGGTCAGCAGACAAGTCGACTCCATTCTTCAAAGTATTGAAGGGCAACAAGCAGTTTAAATGGGAGGATGAGCAAAGAGAAGCCTTTGAACAGTTGAAGGAACATCTGAAGAAACTCCCCACCCTGGCGAGACCAGTAGCAGGGGAGAAACTCTTCCTCTACATTGCTGTAACCAATGTGACAGTAAGCGTAGTTATCCTAAGAGAAGAAGCAGGCGCACAGCAGCCTATATACTTTGTAAGTCATGCCCTGGGGGCAGTAGAAAAGAACTATCCTATGGTCGAAAAAGCATCCTACGCAGTTGTCATAGCAGCCAGGAAATTAAGGCCATACTTTGACGCACACCCTGTCGTGGTACTGACAGACCAACCTCTAGAGAAAGTGCTGAAGAAGTTCGAGAAATCAGGCAGGCTGCTAAAATGGGTCATCGAGCTGAGTGGACTAGGGATAACATACCAGTCTAGAACAGCTATCAAAGCGCATGCTCTGGCCGACTTCTTAGCAGAATGTTCCCATTCTGAGGAGGATAGCCCGCCTGCCGGCGAGTGGGTGGTGTACACCGACGGATCTTCCACGGCTAATGGTGCAGGGGCCGGAGTCATGCTAACCAGCCCGGAGGGGGCTGACTTTGAGCACACACTCAGATTTGTTTTCCCAGCATCAAACAATGAAGCCGAGTACGAGGCAGTACTCGCAGGCGTTAATCTAGCCAAAGCTGTGGGCGCAGAAAGGATTGTCCTGGCGACAGACTCCCAACTCATCGCCAACCAAATTAATGGAGAATATGAAGCCAGGGATCAGACGATGGCCGCATACCTGGAAAAGGTGAAGAGAGAGTTGTCAGGCCTAAAATCGTATGAAGTCAGGCAGATCCCCCGGTCCCAGAACAAACGGGCAGATGCCCTGTCAAAACTGGCTAGTTCTAGCCTGCAAGATATACGGAGGTCAGTTTGGGTAGACGTCATCCAAGAAAAATCCACCACCCCCTGCCAAACAGTTGGCGCTGTAGAAGAGACAGGGCTTGAGGATTGGATGACCCCCATCATCCTATTCAAAAAATGCGGAATTTTACCATCTGACACTGTGCAAAAGAGAAAGATGCCGGCAAGAGCTGCATGGTTCATATTAATCGAAGAGGATTTATACAAAAAATCATTCTCGTCGCCCCTGCTCAAATGTCTTGGGGCAGAGCAGGCGGCGGAGGTCTTGGATGACATCCATTCAGGAATATGTGGTCATCACATAGGTAGAAAGTCGTTGGCACACAAGGCCTTAAGGGCGGGATACTACTGGCCGACCCTACTGGCCGACGCAAAAGACCTGACTCAAAAATGTAGGAAATGTCAACTCTTTGCCCCATCTATCCATGCCCCGGCCCAAGAACTCAGACCAATCCTATCCCCCATCCCCTTCGCTCAGTGGGGGATGGACATACTAGGTCCTTTTACAGTGGCGACCGGGGGCAGAAAATTCTTGATTGTGGCAATCGACTACTTCACCAAGTGGGTAGAGGCTGAGGCAGTGCCAAACATCACAGAGCCTGCAGTCAGGAGGGTGATATGGAGGAATATCATCACCAGATTCGGCCTACCAAAGATGTTGGTATTTGATCATGGAAGGCAATTTGATAACGACCCTCTGAGGATCTGGTTTGAAGGCCATGGCGTTGCAGTTGCCTACTCTGCCGTCTGCCACCCTCAAACCAACGGACAGGCAGAGGCAGCCAACAAACAGATCCTGAACGGTCTCAAAAAGATGGTAGATGACCTCAAGGGCAGATGGGTCGACGAGCTACCCAGTATACTCTGGTCAATCAGGATCACTCGAAAAGAGTCCACAGGTCAGACCCCGTTCGGCCTTGTATACGGGGCAGAGGCTCTACTACCCATCGAAGCCAGAATTCCCACCCTGCGTTCCCTGCACTATGACCGGACGGAGAATGAAGTAGCAATGACTGAGGCTCTAGACCTGGTCAGCGAGGTAAGGGAGGAGGCCAGTGTTAACATCGCCGCCTACCAGCAACGAATGAGGAAAGCATACAACAAAAGGGTACATGAGAGAAGCTTCCAGACAGGCGACCTGGTTCTAAGAAAAACGCAGGCTGTGGGAAGATCAAGAGAGCACGGCAAGCTGAGTGCCAACTGGGAAGGCCCATACCAGGTGACCCGAATTTTAGGGCCAGGTACGTACAAAATCGCCAACCTAGAGGGCCAAGAGCTGAGCGCGCACTGGAATGCCGACACTCTAAAAAAGTACTATGTCTAGCAAAATCTTGAAGTAGATTTCGTTTCCAGAAAAACTGGCGGAGAACGGTCAAGAATGTCGACGGCTCCGACCACACTTATGTTAAGCTTTTTTTTTTCCACAAAGAAATGAAAGGAACTTCGAATCCATACTCGTTGCCTGTTCAAACTTGCATTTTCACACACAAACGAGCAGGGGGCAATAGAGGGAGCCCCCCCTGTTGCCAGAACCAAGGAAAATGGACCCTCCAACAAAATTCTAAGTCCCCCCGCCTACCTCCGGGCAGGCAGGGGGCGGGCCCCCTGGACTTTGATCAAAAGCCAGGGACAGGCCGGGCCCCACGTGCCGAATAAACAAGGACTGGGGGCAGGCCTCCCAACCTTGTATAAAAAACGCAAAACCCCCTTCCTACCTCTGGGCAGGCAGGGCGCAGGCCCCCTGGACTTCGATAAAAAGCCAGGGTCAGGCCAGGCTTCGCACGCCAAAAGTGAACAAGGACTGGGGGCAATCCCCCCAACCTTGTATAAAAAACGCAAAACCCCCTCCCTACCTCTGGGCAGGCAGGGGGCAAGCCCCCTGGACTTTGATCAAAAGCCAGGATCAGGCCAGGCTTCGCACGCCTAAAGAGAACAAGGACTGGGGGCAATCCCCCCAACCTTGTATAAAAAACGCAAAACCCCCTCCCTACCTCTGGGCAGGCAGGGGGCAAGCCCCCTGGACTTTGATCAAAAGCCAGGGTCAGGCCAGGCTTCGCACGCCTAAAGAAAGCAAGGACTGGGGGCAATCCCCCTAGCCTTGTATAAAAAATGCAAAACCCCCTCCCTACCTCTGGGCAAGCAGGGGGCAGGCCCCCTGGACTTCGAACAAGAAGCCAGGGTCAGGCCAGGCTTCGCACGCAAAACAGACCCCCCTCCCACCTCTAAGTAGGTAGGGGGCAGGCCATATCCTAAGGAAGGGAAAACAAACAGAAATAAGGAAAGGGTATTCATAAACAGATTCATGAAGAAGTAAAATTGTTTAAAAATACCAAGACAAAGATCCAAAGAAGACAAAATATTACAGACAAGCTGGCCACATCAGGACTCAGCACAAAAGTTAGAATTGTCATCAGAAAAACCTAAGCATCAGGAGCATCCTGGCTAGGACCAGCAGTCTCCTCAGGGGGTCTAGCTGCCCGAGCTTCATTCTTGGCAGAGTAGAGGTTCCGGAAAGCCTCCTCGTCAAAGACAGGGAACATCTCCTTAATTACCTCCATAACAAGCTCCAGGGAGGAGTTGGCTCCATTCTCAAAGCTCATGTCCACTGCAGCTTCAGTTTCCTTCAGGATGGCATCTTTCTCATTTTGCCATTCACCTTGAGCCTGCTTGAAGTCCGAGTTAGCTTTGGACAGACTCTCCTCCAGATCAGCTGCCTTTTTCTTGAAGTGCTCCATCTCGATCAGGGATATTGTAGCATGTTCCATCGCCAGGCGGCTCTCCTTCAGTTCCGCTTCGAACTTGGACACTTCCTTTACAGCCCTCTCCCCCTAAAGCTTCCACTGGTTGGCTTGGCCCTTCGCCTCCTCCAGCTCGCTCTCCTGCTTCGCCAGCTTATCCCTCAAGTTGGTGATCAGAATAGCGTCCCTTTCAACCATAGCCAGACGGTCTGGAGGGGGGGGGGGGGCCCAGGAGTGACAACCAACTCTTCATCGCTCAGACGGCTGAGAGCCGCCAGCTCGGCAGAAGCCTGCAACACCCTGGAGGTGCGTTGGATGTATTGAATCACCTGGTTGGAGGTAGAGGTTATAGACTTAGTGAGACGATCTGCCAAGACGGCACCGGAGTCCGAAAGCAGGCCCGACACGTCAACGCTATCAACGGCAGTATAGTGAAATTCCGTATTCTCCTCCGAGAAGAGGGCGCCGGGAATGTCACGAGCAGGGCGCTTAGCCTCAGGGGTCTCAACGTCAGCCTCCAGATCAACCACCTGAGCATTCCCTGAAGGTTCTCTGTTTCTTTTCCTCCTGCGCTCCAAGGGAACACTCTCTCCAGTCCCTTCGGAATCCGCGGGGCGTGGACCCGGAGAGATATGAGTCCCAGCAGGAGAATCACCCTGCCTGCAAGCAGAAGGGGTAGCCTCAGAGGTGACCTAAGCCTCCCCACCCTGGGCACTAGGGGGGAACCGCCGGCTTTAGCCGTGGGGGAAGAGGAGGTCGTCGGCCAGAAGAAAAATCCTTCACAAACTTCACCATATTCTTCTCCCCTTTCTTGAAATTGGAAGGGAGAGAGGGACGCTTCGAAATAATGACAAACTCCTCGGACAGACCGAGCCTCCTTATCTGCTTCCTTGTCCAAAGGCGAGAAGCAGAACCTGCAGGGCAAATAAACAGTCAGTTAAAGAAAGCATAGAGGGATAGAAATCTCGAAGGAATCATGTTGGTGAAAACCCCTGAACTACCTTCAAGGCCAGGGATCAGGCCCAGTGGGAGCAGGTATTCATCAATGGCAATGAGCTCCGCATGAGGGAGCCAGAAGGCAGGGCCACAAGCGCCAGACTTGCCAACAACAATCTCGAACTTATCAACTAATTTCTCTTCCCTCTTACTCAATTTTACCTCCAAAGCTTTCCCCCCGACGCCTGGATGGTACTCTTCACGAGTTTCCATACGGGTATGAACATGATTCCTAAAGTGCCTAGGAATCCGCCACCCTGAAGCACTATGAACATATAAAAAATTGTTCTTCCACTCTTTCAGGCTGCTTAAAGCCGGCCAAACCAGAGCATACTTCTTCTGCCTTTGAAGGGACCAGTACCCAGGGAGCCATCTCCCCCCGATAAAGACACCATTTGCAACCCAACCATGAAACGCAAGGCGTCAATGGAAGGCTCCTCCCCATGAAAGACGCAGGTCCAGGTGTAGGCTACCAATGACCTAATCGCCAAGGCAGTCAATTGGGCTATGGCCACATTCATCCTCCTAAAGGTCTCCTCCAAGAAGGGGTGCAGAGGGAATCGCAGGCCGAATTCCAGGCTTTTTTGATAAACGGCCACGCAGCCGTCAGGAGGGCAGCATACTGTGTCTTTCTCCCGTGGAATTATAATGGTGTACCCCTCCCCGAAGTTATAAAACTTCTCAATTTCCCCGGCAGCATTACTCTCTAAAATTAGGTCTCGGTTCTTGGCTTTGGGGTAGGTTTTCAAGGGGATCAGGTACTTGTTTTTGTCCAAAAAGTATTTTTTCCCTTTCTCCCTGGGAATAAGGGGACCAGCAATTGTGAAGGGGTCTACCTCCAGTGCCTCGTTGTCAGAATCGACGACGTCAAAGGAAGCAGGTTCGGGGGAGTTGGCATCCTCTTCCCCCTCAAAGCGGTCCTCCCCACCGGGCCTAACCCCGGAAGAGGAGGCTAAGTCAGCTCTACCCACCCCCTACCCTCCGTCCTCTCAGACGACGGGCCGAATACAAGATCAAGAGTACGAGACATGCTGATTTACGAGGAAAAAGTATTAAGGAAATGAAAAATGAGGATTTAGAGTAAGATTCTAACCTAGAACGATGATCGTCGCTTGGAAATCCGAAAAGAAGAACCCCTCAATCTTATGGAAGTTCTCAGCAGCAAAGAAAGCGAGGAAATATGAAGAGGGGTTTTAAGTTTCGAAAGTGTGAAAGAAGGAAATGGGGGGAGGAGAAGGGCTTTTATAGACCTAGGCAACTGAAGGGTCGCCTCTCTTGCAAAGCCCTCCCCATGAATTGCCTCCACATGTCACACTTTTAACAACCAACTGCCCCCCTCTTCCCAAGAAAAGCCTCGAGAAGACAAAAGGCGTCAGAGGATTAACTCCCCCAGTGACGTCATTCCCTTTCAAAAAAAAAAAAACACACACAACGATAATAATAAACCGCCTAATTTTTCATTAATTTGGAAAAGAACCCAGAGATGGGCAAATTACATTCCAGGCATGCAAATAAAAGTACAAAGGCCTGATTTCTGCCCCAGTCAACTAGCCTGCAAATCCAGAGCATGTCTAATCATCATCAGGGTCTGGGGAGTAATTCCCGGGGCTGTAGTCATCCAGAGGAGACCCCCAATCCCAGTCATCAGAGCTCTTGAAGGGATTAGTAGGGAGGTCGTCCTCGACACCGCCCGAAGAATAGCCCTGACCCTCGCTGTCCTCGGAGTCTCGGCTGCTTGAGTCCCAGTCATGACCAAAAGGGACAGCTCTAGCATCATCAGGAAGTCTGCGTCCCATCTTCTTTGGAGAGGAAGGGCCTGACTCTGGGGAAGAGGTAAGCTCAGGGCAGTTTGGGACGAACTGCTCTGGGTGTAGCCATGGAAAGCAATCATGGCAACCCCTGTCATAGCACCCTCCAGCTCGGGTGCATCGCCCAGGGCGTGGGCCAGCAGAAGAAGACCCAGGATGCCTGCCAGACCTGGAAAGGGCTTTCCTCTTAGCCACCCGTTGAGAGCGGGAGCGCCTCCTTTCACTCCTACGAAGGACCTGGTGAGCCCTCTTAGCGTATCTCAAACGACGGCGTCCTTTGAAACAGAGGATTTCTACGTAAATTCCACATCGGAAAACTCTTTTCCTGATCCAAGACATCGGTTCTCAAATATTTCGGAAGAAGATAACAGGAAAGTTGTGAGGTAAAGGTGTGAAAATGGTGAGGGAAACCGGAGCTTATATAAAAGCAGGAAGCTCGCCATAAATGGCGCTCCAACCACCCTTGTAAGAGGGGTAGCCAATCATAAGATCCGCACATTGCCCAAGAATCCACTTTGCAAAAAGAAACAATCATTACCAGAGGAACATTCTAACCCTCCTTGTCATAACAAATGCGCTTGGACTTCCTGCCTCGGGAACAAGCAACGCATTAAATACGGGGAAGCTCGAAAGTCAACTCCATCCCATTCTGAAAGACGCCTGCCAATGGGAAGCCCTGCTCCCCCCTGACCGGCGTGGGCCAATTGATGGGAGTTAACAAAGTACCGCGGGTCGCCCGCCCACATCACCCCAGAATAATTCGCCCCCCCCAGGGCAGGGGAGGGGTTGCCCGGCAAGCTCACCCCGTAAAAGACCGCTGGAAATACTCCAAGACTTGTGCCTGCTCGGCAGGGCCTTGCTGTCAGCCGAGCAGGGCAACCCAGCTCCCCTGCTTGCTGGTTCTCAGGGTGTCCCGACCCCCAGTACGAGCAAGGGAAGCCGAGGGCCCATCCGTCATTCCGCCTCAGGTAAGGGAAAATGGGTGGACGAGGTGAAGCCACGTATCATCCTCACATCCACCCATTCTTCCTCTCTCCACTCCTCTTTCTCTCTCTTGTGGGAAGGTATAAATACTCACCCATTTCCCACTTAAAGGGGGTTGGATTTTCTCTCTCTAGACTCTCACTCTACAAAAACGCCACCTAGCTCCTCACGAACTAGGTTCATCAAGGCATTCACAGACTGACTTAGGCATCGGAGAGAGTTCCCTCGGACAAACCTCCGAGGCCCTGTGCGTTCACTGTGCAGGAAGCAGGCTCAATCCGCCGGGAAGGTCTGACCACCGGAGTGGGAGAAAGGAGAGGCTAAAGGAAATCGGACGAGCAATTACCAAGCAACATATTGAACATAAAACCCGAATCCAAAGTCGGGTTAATTGTTTCCGTACCGGAATAGTATATATAGAGGGGGGATCAAGGGAGTTACTAACTCTCCAATAGTGTTGATCCCCTCCATCCATTTAGTTTAATATGGACGGTGGATGGATGGGTTTAGATTGTATAAAAAAAAAAAGGGGCTGCGGGACTGACAAGCTGCGGACAGCCATCAACCCCATCACCAGTCAATAGCCCCCTCAACCTACCCTCCAATTAATTTCCCTCATCTCTATTCTCCCGCCCAAAGCCTTTACACTTCCCCATTCACCTATTTTCAATTCATTTTACTACCTAATCACTCACCGCTCTCTTCCTCTCTCTAAAAAAAAACCCATCTCCATCTCCATTTCCACAGCTTCTCCATCTTCGATAATGCCTAAAATTCCGGTGGTGCTATAAAGGTATGTTGAATGTTCGATTTTCGACCTCCGATTTTCCTTTTGTTCAACCCTTTTTTATTCCTTTTTCATGAACCCTAAAATGTGGTCAAGAACTCCGGCATGCATGAACCATATAAAAATGGTGAAAGAGCATTTTTCCAACACGATAACCCTAATTTTGAGTTGAAGTTGTTGTAGTTGTACAGTAGTTGTAGTTCTAAAGTCGAAGATGAAGTTTTTTTTCTCTGACAACTAATATTCATACAGTTTTTGTTCTTGATTAATCGTTATTCTTCTAGTTATAACCCTAATTTTGAGTTGAAGGGGTCGTAGTTGTACAGTAGTTGTATTTATAGAGCCAAAGATGAAGTCTTTATTTCTTTGTTGAAGTTCCCATAGTCGTCATTGTAAGTATGCATGTGCCATCGAGTAGACAATTTTTTGTTGAAGTTTTGCATGCTTCCATGTTGAAGCTTACGTTAAAGCAGTCTTATAGTCACAGACTTGGTGTTTGGGAAGAAATAAAATTAACATTTGAATAGTCATACAGAGTTGGTTGTACAGTCATACAGAGTTGCTTGTACAGTCACCCGTTTGAAGATACATAGTCGCACTCGTTACATTTTGTTGTGAAGTAACAGAATGATGTACAATCACACCTTTGAATCTACACAGTCGCACTTGTTATGATGCAAAGTCACACGCTTTATATTGTATAGTCACAGAGTTGTAAAGTCACAGAGTTGGTTATACAGTCATACAGTCACCCGTTTGAAGGTACATAGTCGCACTCGTTACATTTTGTTGTGAAGTAACAGAATGATGTACAATCACACCTTTGAATCTACACAGTCGCAGTTGTTATGATGCAAAGTCACACGCTTTATATTGTATAGTCATGCAGTGTTGGTTGTATAGTCACACGTTTGAGGCTGTACAGTCACATTCGTTATGTTGCAGAGTCGCTCTCTTTTTACTGTAAAATCACACTCATTACGCATGTTGTTATTGCAGCAGAAAGTCGGGTGCGAAGAAGAAAGTTCGAACGAAGACCAGTAAGAAGAAGGCCATGGCAGAGACATCGGTCTGCGAAAAATGTAATTGATGATAGATTAGTTGTGGACCAAAATTTGGGTAAGAAGAAAAAGAAGAAGAAGAAGACTGTTGTAAAGTCTGTTGAAGATACATCGGGGGACCACATCGTTGCCGAGACGAATGTGGGGGGGCCAGAAATCGTTGACGAAGGCAGACAAAAGAAAAAAAAGAGGGTGACTTTTGATACACCGGTCGCCGATCTGGATGTGGGTGAGACAGAAAGTGTTGAGGAAAGCAGGCCAAAAAAAGAGGAGGGTCAAATCTGATACACCGACCGACCCCACGTACGTGTGTATGTCTCGGAGGAGGAGAGGGGGGAACCGCCGACAGGGTCAGCCCGATATTCACTGTAGGCCCAAGCGGTTGCACCAGCTAATTGGGCGATTATCGAATGATCAGATAGAGAGGGTGCGTGCTGTTGGATTCGGCGGGCTGTTGGAGCTGAGGCTTGAATCGGTACCCATTGAGCACGCGGTTATGTTCCTCCGTGCATTTTATGACGGGTCCCATATTTTCCGTGCCTCACGCCAGGAGGCATTCATGATGTCAAAGTACGACGTCCACGACTGCCTCCAGCTACCTTTGGGCCCTCATCCGGTGAAAGTAATCCCAACCAGCAACAAGAAAGGGGCAGACTCACCTGACGTGATCAGGTTAAAGAGTACCTGGAGAAAAGACTTCGGTGTGGTGGACAGCAGCAAGCCAATAACATTAGGGAGGGTGCACCAAAAGTTAATGGTAACCAAAGCCGCTGACGACGACTTTGTCCGCAGGTTCGTGTTGTTCGCGTTGTCATCCTTCCTCGCGCCTACTACGAACAACTCACTAGACCCGAGTCTGCTGGCCGCAGTGGAGGACGTGGACTTGATTTGGGAACAGGACTGGTGTAGCTTTGTCCTGCACGATCTGGTGCGGGCGGGTAAGGGGACGTGTGACCCCAACAAAGTCCTCAACTACCTCCGGGGATGCATCCCCATTCTAATGATTGCGTACTTCCAGCGCTACAATTTCCGTAGCGAGACTTGCAGATGCGACATACCATTTATCGCACATTGGGATGCACGGAGAATATGCGATCGTCTCGCTAGGGAACTGGAGACAGGGTCGCTGGGAAATCAGCTACGTTCGAAGGTGTCGTACCCACGTACATGTGGGACAACAGGCAGCGAGGGCGCCCCCGCTATAACGATGCCCTCTAACAACCAGCACTCTAGTCCCAAAAGAATAATGACAGGGATTAAGAGAGACGATCAGTTGGAAGACAGCGAGGTTAACGTAAGTGATCTCCCAGCCACTCTATAAATCATCAATAAATCATCAACTCTTTGTCCGTTAAACGATTTAATCTGACAGCCTTACCTATGTTTATAAAAGCATGTACGATTCATAAAACTGTTATGATCACACTCATCCTGATGTATAGTCACATACTATTGGCTGTATAGTCACATTTTATTAGCTGTAGAGTCACACACTATTACCTGTATAGACACACATTACGTTGTCCAGTCAGTACTATAACGTGCACAGTCACACGCTACAAACTGTAAAGTCGCACACTTTATGCTATACAGTCACACACTTTATTCCGTACAATCAGACAATTACGTGCTTAGTCATACTCACACTGCCAGCCTCAACACCACTGAGCTTCACACTAATGATTTGACTTCAACTGAATTATAGGACGACCGGCGTTTTTTCATGAATTTCCGGAGGTGTGCGCTAGCCTTTTGCGGTTTCTGTGAGCAGGCTGCCATTAAAGTAAGAGAAATATCGACGAGGAACAACGCAGTTCCAAGTCAAGACCCGTCCTCCCAACAATTCTGGGAAGATCCAGCTGTCCTCCGGTATGTCGATCAAGTCACTTCGTTGGCCGGCCAGTTGAAGCAGACTACCGAGAACGCCCCCGTCATTGAGGGCGAGGAGCACCTCGATGCTGAAGCCTACAATCTGATAAACCAAATTGTGCAAGACATGCATGACTCTGGATACACGGAAGAAGAAATTGAGGAAACAGATTTCTGTGTGGGATATGGTGACGGAACAGAGGGTTACGATGATGAGGGCACTTTTAATGGTGGCGTCGTGACACCGAGTTTCTGCGAGGGAGAATTTGAAGAGGATGATGCCGCTGAAGAAATCAGCGTTGAAGAGGATGATGCCGCTGAGGACGATGTGCAAGGTTCAGTTGACAGGAGTCCGACCGTAGTGTTGGCTCTACAGCAAGCAGCGGGGGAGACAACTGACGCACGATCGACTTCCAATGTGGAGGGAACGCGTGATGTAATGTCGACTCCGCCCGACGCGACAGTGAGTTATAGTCTTGAGAAGGAACTGAACAAAGCAGGCTGGTCTGTAGCGGACGCTGTTGCCACCACGCCTACAACGACGGTAATCGTCACGAACGATGATCAGCAGACAGGCAAGGGCTCAGGGACCAGGACGCACCCCAGGGAACTACATCATCGGTACATCTTCCACTCCGACGTGGCATTTGAATGCATGGATACGATTCCAGACAATTTGGGCTGCACGTTGGACTGTGGGAAAATATTGAGGGGGCAGTTTGTAATCTCTGGATTCATGTGCTCCAATATTGTCATCTTCTGGGATATCCTGCACGTACGGAAAGATGTAATCGACTACGTCTTTGACCACTCAACGCCACGTCCGTCGGGGTACTTATTTATTGTGCTGCTCGTGTCGTTTTTTAAATGCATGTGCTAATCGGGACTTTGTTTGGTCTACAGCGAAATGCTGGTCGAGTTCACAGATTACGACTGTATAGCGAGGAGCGACATGCAGACGCTCGAGCCTGGCCTGCAGGTGATGAATAACGTCATTGACTGCTGGTGTAGGCTGTTGAACCAGCTGGTGTACGAAAAAAAGCACCATGAGTAACCAGTAGATGTTACTTCTCTCTTGGACATACGGTACGTTCACCCCCCAATTTAGCTGTACAGTCGCGCACTATTGGCTGTATAGTCACACACTATTGTGTGTACAGTGACACACATTATGTTGTCCAGTCACCACTATAACCTGCGCAGTCACGCACTTCAGGCTGTACAGTCACGCACTTCAGGCTGTACAGTCACGCACTAGTTGCCGTACAGTCACACCTTTTACGCTGCACAGTCACATCTTTTACGCTGCACAGTCACACAATTATAGATGTGCAGTCACGCTCATGTCAAACACACACTAACTACATGTATTACAATCAATGCATGTGAGCAGTACCCAATGTTGGCATTGTGGAGGAAAGGAGGCCAGGGCAACAGTCATGACGAAGAAATATTTTACGTGTGGAATGAGTGGATAAAAAACAGTTTCTCCGACTTTGCTTTGGACTCGGACATGGTATTACCCTGCGCATACTGTTTATTCGTAGTTATGTGCAGGATAATACCATGTCTGCCCATAATCCTGACACATTGTTTGCAGGTGTTCATCCCGATCTTAACGGGTGACGAGGGCCACTACAGTTGCGCCTGCATCAACTTCAATACTAAGCAAATAGAGTACCTCGACAACAGGAAGTACGATAAAGATTTTACAAAGTTGCTTTACTATGGCATTGCTCGGACAGCGGTCAGGCCCTTTAAATTTAATATTAAATCAATTATGTGACGGCGAATGTGTTCGCCACCTGATCCTGTTTGAACTTCTTTTGCAGGCTAATAAGATGGGGGAGTTCATGGTACGACAAGGGCTGAAGAAAGGTGAGAAGGTCCGTGCGTTTAAATTGGTAAACGTTCCCTTATCATGGCAGGGGGTGGGGTACTTCGCCAATGACTGCGGAGTGTACCTGATGATCCACATGATGCTGTACAACGGGTCCCCGTTCCACTGCTCCTTGGGGACAATGGCGGCCATGAATATGTGCAGGGCGGAAATCACGGCGACCCTTATACTGAGCGACGTGAACAGAATGAGGGACACTGTTTTGGAGAGAGTGGCAAAATTCGGAAAATACAAGGAAACGTTGGACTCTGCCCGTACGCATGAAACCACTCCTGTGAAGAAAACCACCAACAAGCGTCGGAGCAAATCACCGAAAACACCTGGACTCACCCCCCGATTAGTCCCAGAGGAAAGACAGTCGGCAATTAGGTCTCGGATACGGGGCTGTGGGGATGGGTTGGGTTGTTCTTTGAACCAAGGGAGTCCTGACCCTAGCACCATTGTCATGTCGACCTTGTTTCGCCTGCACCGATCGCTGACGAGTAAGATGCCCATCCTGCGGAAGCACACCGTCGACTACTGCTTCCTTGACGATAATGGGTACGACGAAAGGTGAGTAACCGTCTTTGTTTACTGATACGAGTTGCATACTACACATACTGACCGGTGTCAAAAATCTCGCAGTGAACAATTAGGGTCCTACAGCACTCATGCGCAGCTGGAGAGACGTGACATTCAAACGCTATTGTCCGGAGATAGCATGAGCGCCACTGTGCTGGAGTGTTGGTCACACCTCATGAACTGGTGCGAATCAGACGACCACGGGCGTGGGTTATCCTCCCCCGCTGACCCAACGATGGCATGGTTTGGAATTCAACACATGGTATGTCCCAGTTACCTCTTACCTATCGCATTCAATAGTACAAATGACCCCCCATTCACATTAACTGAAAAGATGTAAAGTGCGTGTAATAGTTAGAAATAACCACAAAGTTCACTTAGCACAGTCACACATGTTGATGTGTACAATCACATGTCATGAATTGCAGAGTCACACATGTTAATGTGTACAATCACATGCTAGATATTGCATAGTCACGGTCAGGGTCACTCGTGTTGAGGTGTGCAATCACGTGATATAAAATGTACAGCCACGCACATGATGTAGTCTTGTATAGTCACAGTCTGTACGCTGCAAAGTCACACAGCTTAGTCTGTACAATTACACACTTCGCGATATGCAGTCACGCACATGATATAGTACTGTCTCGGGCCCCGTCACTGATGGCAACTAATATTCACCATCTGTTAGGACTCACTGACCCGTATAATGGAGTGACCCGACTCAAGTACCCCTGCGAACGAAGACACTGACGGTGTGTACGAAGCGTGGGACAGATTCATACAAGACTGCGCCGGGACATTCGACTTGAACGCCGAACTGTTGTTTTTTCCGGTGCATACTATGGGGCACTACGCGTGCATCTGCGTCAACTTTAGAGATAGAACAGTTGATATCCTCGATCACCAGACACATGCCCCAGGGTCGCATATGTTCCGGATGTCCAGCATAATAGTAAGTTGCACGCATATGCTTTATTTCACCGCGTCAATATTATACTGCTCCCATACGTGCTGACGTTTACTATTAACTAATACTGCATCAGCTGCAAGCATTGATCGTCTACATAGACGAAAAGGGGCTGATTAAGAGCAGTCACATGTCAAAATTTACACATCGACAAGTAAAAATGGAATGGCAGAGCGCCCGGAAGAACGATCCGGAGTCCGGCATTTTCTGCTTGATGTACATGTGCCTGTACGACGGTGCGCCGTTCACCCACCTTGATATTGGGACAAAGCTCGGGAGGCATTACTTGTCGTTCGAGGTTGCGGCAGCCCTCGTACTTGCTGACATGAATGGAGCTCGTGAGGACGTGTTGCCGAAAATTCGTGCTTTCATGGCAGACGCGCCAAAGATATGGAAAGGAATCGATGAAAGTCGTAAGCTACGCAATATCGTGGAACGGAAGACCTCCATGAAACGTAAGGCATGAATGTAGAGTGTAATAATAAAAACACTTTTTTGTGAACATAGAAAAAAAATTCATGTTGGAGTATCTTCTGAGTATCAAATGTATGACAACTCAGTATCAGGGTAGCATGTGAGATGTGATACAGTCACGCAATTTCCTACTCACAGTCACAGTAAAAACTCCGCAGAGTCATGACAGACAACCACAAAATAACTAAATTCACTAGATTAATTTAACTTAATCACCCCCACGTATGTCACCATCCATTTTCTTTCAGTTTAAATAATTCATAAGATGCATTTTGAATCGCCACATACAAACAACAAAATATTGGTTTTCCGACGCATGGTTCGTGAATTACACTGTAAATTATATAGCGAAATAATCGTAAAATTTTTCCAAAAAACGATGTCGACGACGAATGTTAAAAACCGAGCCGAGACTGTGAAGGGATGTTTGTGAGTCTCAATGAAACATTGAGGAACACAAACACCCTCCTCAAACTCCTAACCCTAATTAATTGATGAGGATAAGCACCCCACCTAACCCATTAAATTTTCACCCCCACCTACCCTATTCAACTTTGACCCCTCCTTTACTGCCTAACCCATGCATTTTCAACCACCTATTTACTGCCTCCCCCTCTATAAATACCAAAACATTTTTCACAACTCCACCACTTCAAACTTACAAAAAAATGGCAAGCAAGATAGAAGAACTCAGAAAATTGATCGAGGAGTACGAGGGTTTATTGAATACCACAATGTCCACTGAATTAAAGGCCGTGCAGCAAGCCGCAACTGCAGTTGACACGAGGAACTTCGTAGCGTCCATTGGCGATACACATAAAGAGGCAGAACTAGATAACTGCATCCAGTTCTTCATGAAGAGGTCTATGTACTGTTTCCGCGCAAGGAAGGGGTTCCAGCGTGACTTGGCCAACTTGAAGGAGATGCTTAAAAAGTACGAAGGTTAAGTATGTATGGATTAAGATGTAGCGTTTAGTAACGAACTTTTTTATGTGTTGTAAGTTCTAATGAAATGTTAAAATGTAGCGTTAAATGGTATGCAATGGATGTTTTCCGCATTATGTCGTAGAATGTTTTCGGCGTTTAATGGTATGCAAGTATTATATGTTGTGTAAAAGATGGACTTTTTCTAATGTACAAATATTTCCATCGCTATTTCGCTATTTCTCTATTTCCTTCGCTATTTTTCTAATGTACAGACACATGGTGTATAGTCACAGTTCACAAGTTTTATAGTCACACTAAACATGGCGTACAATCACAGTCATCATGTCATAAAACCGGTTTAGATTTCTAACTTCATTTTGTAGAATCACAGTCAGTGTATTGTAGAATCACAGTCATTGCCTTGTACAATCACACTCCCATAATTACAATCACACTCCACCTCTTGTTCTACAGTCACGCACTGCCTACTGTAAAGTCGCACTCATTGCGTTGAACAATCACACTCACTTGTTTCGTGTCAACCAAATATTAAGGGCATAATGTTCCTATACAGCTGTATTTGTAGCCAAAGATGATGCATTCCAGAATGAAAACTACTACCTTCCTCAATGTATTCTTACAATCCAAAAAACAAAACCAATTTTACGGACCCCCATGCTTTACGACTACGCCATATTAGAAATAATTAAGGTCCGCAATAGACGTAAACAAAATCACGGACCTTGACCATTTCAAATGTCGTCAAGTCTTTATGTTTCACAAAAAAAAAAGCCCCCATGATCTACGACTTACACCATATTAGAAATGATTGAGGTACGCAATATACGAAAGCAATGTCACGGACCTTGACCATTTCAAACGTCAACAACCTTTGTGTTCCCAAAAAGAATGTTCCTAAGTAACAGATGATATTCATGAACAATCCTCCTTGGCAATCCCTGCCGGGTCCTCATCCTTCTCCTCCTCAACATCGACAGACAAGTCAGCAATCGGTGGGTATTCAGCAAATGGGTTGGGGCAGTTCCTCTTGTCATGGTGACCCATCCTCTTGCAGTTCTTACACAGCCGTTTAGGCTTGGCGGCAATTGCAGCAGCCTTCGCCTTAGAAGAAAGCATCCGCTTCCCACTGCCCTTGTTCTTGGCTTTCTTCGGGGGCAATATGGTTATTTCAATTGCGCTCGTACAACCGAGGATCTCCTCTAATTCTTGCGTCTTGCTACAAGGGCCAGCAAAGGCAATATCGGACCTGAAGTCGCGAATGACGTCAGCTAGATTACTAACGTCTTCCTTACCCATTATGCTGACATGACTGACGATCTCATAGAACTCCGAAAATAGCCTCGTGACTGTAACAGCCTTATCATCGCTTAGGCGACTCTCTGACAGAGGACACACATTAACATTACGTAGAGCATCCCTTGTCCATCTACATGCCACGTACCGTTCCGGGATCGTCTCCCGTCCTTTCGAAGAGTATATCCAAATGGCATGCCTGCAAAGAATTTCATACCGACCGAACTTCCTGCAAGTACAGCTGATCTCACAGGTACCTGCGAGTGCATTAAGAAATACATAAAGAATGCGACTCCTGACCGTACGGACAGTGGCTACGCAACGTACGGGATGTGGCTTTCTAAAGGTATGATCACAACCTTGACAGAATACAGTCACACCCGTTATGCTGCATATTCACAGTCCCTACGTCGCAGAATCAAACGAATTGCGTTGTACAATCACACGCACCGCATTCCAGAGTCGCACCCTTTAATGTGTATAGTCACATTCAATGAATTATGGAATAAAACTCGTTACGTTTGGATCATATAGTCAGGCTATGTGACTATGGCTACACGACATGGATAGTGACTTTCTATGCCAGTACCTGGGTTGTATTCAACAATGTAGTTGCGGTCCCGGATGAAGTCCAGTACTGTTGTCGCTTCGATCCCGTCCTTCTCCTGATACCCACGGACGCTGCACGTAAAGAGCGAAAACTTAACCTCTTCCTGAAAGTGTGGAAAAGCCATGTGCGTGTACACCCTTGCTGCGTGGCTCTCCATCGGATTCGTCGATCCAATTTTGGGGAATGACTGCCGGTTATCGTTGTCTAGCCTCTTCTGCATGTGCCTCTGTTTGTCCATCGCACTTTCGAAACGCATCCAGAACTGGACCAACGTACCATTGTTGTCTTCAAACTTTTTGAAGAAACTGTTCTCACTCTCTGATCTCTGCGTTGTCCTCATAATTCCGGACATCCTCACCTCCATGCAATGCGCGGCGACCCATTTGCTCCTGTCTTCGAACATATTTTCGAACCATTCGATCCCAACAGCATCATGGTCAATCATGATCCGCCCCCACCTGTCGTCGAACTCCGACGCCTCGATGTCATCGTCCCATATAATTGCATTTGGGGCTTTTACGAATTCCGAGGCCTCCTCTCTTGATCTGCCGTACTTTGCTGGAACCTTGTTCATGATGTGCCACGTGCAGCACCGTTGGTGCGCTGCTTTGAATATTTCCGGGACGGCTTTTAAAATTTCGAGATCCTGGTCTGTAATAATATAACGCGGTTCCTTCCCGCCCATGGCTTCCAGAAACCGGGAGAGGACCCATATAAATGACTCGTAGTCCTCCTTAAATAGCAACGCCCCACAGAACATGACAGACCGTTTGTGGTTGTCCATGCCAGTGAACGGTGTGAACACCATGGAATACACGTTGGTTCCGTACGTTGGGTCGAACGAAACTGCATCCCCGAATGCCGCGTAGTTTCTTCGAGCTGCACCATCCGCCCAAATGACCCTGCGTAAGCTCCCGTCTGTATCCACATCGTAGTCAAAGTAGAAATCCTCCTGACTGTCCCTCAAACTCTTGAACCGGTCTATGAACAACTGACCATCCTGCTCGTGGACGAAGCACTTGACATCCCTCTCCCAGTTCTTGAAATCAACCAATGATGCTCCGATATTCTGATATCCGCCCGACAACTCCTTGCACATCCTGTATGTCCGAGTTGCCCTGATCTTCAGCTGCACACACAAAATTGCAACTGCATTAGTCGCGCAAAGTTAGCAGTCAACCATACACTAACAACATTGTTGACAGACATTACGCACCCTCGAGTTACAAACGATCATCTCCTTGTGATATCTTGATAAATTTCGAGATGACTTTTGAAACTCTCGGTCCTTAACCATCACAAGATCGTGGTTGTGTTCCTTGATGAACTCTTCAATATAAAACCCCCCGATCATTGCACAGAGCCTAATTCTTGCTCCACATTGCGTCCTCGTCGCCTTCGTAATCCTTTTGGGTTCGTACGATCCCACATACTCTTGCCCCTCCTTCTCCGGTGCTCGACAGCTTCACCATGCTCTGGCTGGCTGTTTTGCCCTCCTTGTTACAAGCCAACAATTTCTTCTTGATCGAACCATCAAATGATCTAGTTGTCGTGTACCTCTTCGCCTCGAAACCAAGATAAAATGCGTAAGCTTGATAAAACTTGAATGATCCATCGATGTCCGCGAACTTCTGCCCTACGTAAGGGACAATCACTGTGTCTTCTGCTGGCATATAGATTGGAACAATAAAAACAAAAAACACTATCAGTGGTTGGAACAATATATTACACACTAAAAACTACTTAGAAATAGTTAGAAATAATCACAAAGTTCACTTGGCATAGTCACACATGTTGATGTGTACAATCACATGCTATGAGTTGCATAGTCACACGTATTGAGGTGTACAATCACGTGATATAATAAGTTGCATGGGTTAAACTATTGTCGATAAAAAGAATCCCTATATTACACGCTATCAATCTTGCAACGCACGCATTCATCTCTAACCTTCATGAAATGTGACCTTTCTCAACAGCGACTGTGGCATTACTCATATAACAACATGATTTTACTAAAAACTAGTTAGAAATAGTTGGAATTAATCACGTGATATAAGTTGCGTGGGTTAAACTATAATAAATACTCGACAACGCATAAGAACTATAAGTACAATACTCGACAACCAAAAAAAATAACAATAATAAACATAACAATGGTGGAACGTGTGGATAATGAATGTAACGTAATAAATGTATCAGTCTTACCAGCACCAATATTTGGAATAATACAACTGCAACTTCACATAATACAACTACATTTATAGCAGAAAAGCTACAACGACGTGGAACGTGTGACTGTCTATCATATTAAGTGTGACTACCACGTTATAACTATGCGACTGTCCATCATATAGAGTGTGGTTGTGACATTACAACTGTATAACTTTTCAAATTAACAAACCAAACAAAAAAATGGAATTCGAAATGCAAGATACCAAATATATATGTATGTACTCATCTTACCTCCTGCAAGTTGAACATAAATTTTCGACTGGACATTTTCGAGCACAGACGAATCTTCAAGGAACAGCACCATTGGAGCATGGAGATGTAGAACAGATTACGAATTAGGGTTCAGTTATTTTGCATGATAGTATAAGTAAGGAGATGAATATTGATTTGGGATGAATTTTGAATTTTAGTGAAATGAAATGGTGAGCAATGGGATGAATTTTTGAATTTTAGTGAGAGAGTGAATTTTGGTGATGGAAGTTCTGAAAGATTAGGATAGATTGCGCTGCGAAATGGTGAGTGTAGACACCCACATTTTGACCGCCAGGTGTCTATAGTAGGTCCCGCCAAACACCCGATGATGATAGGACGCAAACGTGCTTTAATGGGCTCGGATATGGGCTCGAAATCATGGACATTTGGTTTAGGCTTATTACGGAGTACAAATCTCACAAAACGGACCTCAAATTCAGGCCCAGTGGGTCGTTTCGAGTCAAATAAGACTAATTTGGGTCGATTCCGACACCGGGGGTAAAACCGTCTTTTAGCGACCGAGTCAAACCCGGTCAAAGATATTTTTTCCCGAGTCACGCGGTCTGGCCGTGTCATTACACGTCCAATTCGGACTGAAACACTACAAAAATCAGCCTTCAAATAATATTAAACAAATCCGTTTAAGGATGGAATTCGATCTCAAGTAGGAATTCTATCCGGAAACCGAAACAAAGTATCACCCGAGCTCAGATACTCGGCTGAAACAGCCGAGATACCTCCCCACCAGCCGAGATTCTTGGCTTATTCACCAAGAAACGAGAAGTTTATTTCCTTACAAACTCTCGTGTTTCCTATCCAAACCGGTGTTTCTTGTCACACAAGCAAGACCACCTCGATTCCTATAAATAGGACCTCATATTCAACACAAAAAACACATTCATTATCGATCGACACACTACAACTTTTCAGCAACTCATACACAATTATTATAGCAAAAATAGTCTCAAAATCCACATCCGAAGGAATACCGAAAAATTGTCCAAAAGCCGACGAAACCGTCCCATCCTACCCGGCCGAATCCGCGCCTAAATACACACAAAAAGAAACACTCCAAAAACCGACACCTTAACTCATCCACATCATCTCGACGCTCCCGTGCCTAAGCCACCGTCCGACGAGCCTTATTCCGAGAACACAAAGCATGTAGGTTGAGGGTGTAAATCAAACCCGACTCTTTTCTTTTCTCTCTCCCTATCTCACGTTTTTTTTATTACCTTTTTCGTCCGTCTTTTTTTTTTTTTTATTTCGGGTCATCGGTCGTCTCATATTTATTACGGGTCGTTCGTCGCATCATATTTATTTTCGTTAATAAAAACTTTTTTATAACGTTCTTAAAATACGATATCGATTCTCTAATCGTATATCGTATCTACAAGAACTAAATTAAATTTATTCTCGTTGATGCTAACAAAATTTTTACCTTTTTTATGTACAAAATTCGATGATTTTAAAACGCGGAGGGAATTAACATATTTCTCGTTCAAAGTTCTTTTTTTTTACGTTTTCGTTCAAAACAAACTTTTTTTAAAACTTTTTCTAAAATCATTCTAACTATTTGATATTGATTCCATAATCAATTATCGGATACGACGAGTATCGAAAATATAAATTGAGTATAAATTAATCCATATTTGTACGCGATTTATAAAAATTAACGACTTTTCGACAAATAAAAAAATCCGACAGGCTACCACGCGGGTCGCGCGCCGGTCAGGCGACCCGCGCGGCAGCCGGTTCACGGCCTCCCCTTTTTTTTTGTTTTTTTTGTTTTCTATTTTTAATTCTTCTCGAACATTATATTAAAATGCGACTTTCGCGACATATTTTAATAAATACCTTTTTTTCGACCTCGGTCAACACGTGCTAATCAATCACGTGTCATAAACCTTTTCTAAAATCATGCATATTATTTATCTACATCTTTATTCGATTTATTCAACGTTACTAACTCATTTTCTCGTGTTTGTAGCTTTTTATTTGTTTTTATCGTTTTATTAGACTAAAACGAACTCACATGCTAAAATAACTTTGACGTTATTAGTTTAATATGCATTAAACGACTTAGCAACCCACTTTATTTTTCTCACATGCTTAGGAAAATAATGTTTGCATATCATTCAACCGTCGAACTAACCCGTGTACACCAAAAACGAACGATATCCTAGTAAAGGCCGCTAAGTGCGGGCGGGGTTGGGTGTTCTTAGTGAACTTCCCAACACGTACCCTCACCCCTTACTCAGAACCATGGTTTCCGGATGTCCGAATCCATTGGCAACGAGAGTCATTCAATATACGATTAACCGCCCAGTCGGCATCGGTATCGATATGCAAAGGGACGAGCCCAATAAACTCTGACATCGGAAATGGGCCGTATTTTGTATACGGCCCACTACGACATAGAGTGGGCTCGAACGGTTCCGAATAACCACAAAATTCGGTGGCGACTCCTACTTCGATTTAAATTTCAATTTGACCATCTCATATGGAGATTCATTCGCCTCCCCAAACCCGCGCATGGCCGCGTCGGGGTGGACCTATGTCATGTCCACAGTGAGAAATTGAGAGAAAGAAAGTGAATTTTGGTGATGGAAATGATGAAAGATTGAGAGAGAGTGCGCTGCTGTTGCTCTGCTTTACCTGCTGTTGCTCTGCTCCTGTCTGCTGCTGCCTGCTACTAGTCATTCCACGTACCTCCTCTCCCTTTTTTTTTTGATTAATCTAGGCCATCCATCCAACCCTAATCAAGGGCCATAAACACAACTTCACAACTTTCCACTTTTCACCAAACTCCCTTGACCCCTTTTCTATATATATATATATATATATATATATATATATATATATATATATATATATATAAGTTATTAAAATTGATTACTAATATATATATAAATTATTAATTATAAAAATTATTACTAATCTTATAAATAATATATACAGTACAAAATATTATAATCTTAATATAATAAGTGTTATATATTAATCTTGAAATTTGAAGAATTGAAGGTTTTGGTTGCATTTTTGGTGCTAATCTACTTGTAGACACCAAAATTTTATATATTTCGTCATCTATTTATGTCAAATATCTTTAGTATAATCCATAAATATTGTGATAATATCTTAGGATACCGTAGATTCTTAACTTCCTCTCTATTAGGCTATAAATACGGTCTAACCTATAGGGTTTAGAAGAGGTCAGAGGGAATAAGTCTCAAACACGACCCCATCATCCTACTACCAAATTGTTGGTAAATGAAATAAGTCACAAAAAGACCCATCTCCCCCTACGGATCTAAGTCGATAAGACCTCCGTAGAAATATCAAAACCCTAACCTTTGAGATTGGAATCAAGAGATCCATGAAAGTTGTAACGCTCAATCTTTCGATTATCAAAATAAAACTCGTATTCCATATTATTTTGTATCTGTTATTTTAATTATCGCAGGTGCGAAATTTTATGTTTTACAAATTGGTGAACCCGACGTGAAAATTTTCGCTCTTCATCTCCAATCTCGAAGGATCCAGATCCGTAAAAGTCATGGGGGCAAACAAAATCGACCTCAAGTCTTTCTACAAAGTTTCGAGACAAAGTTGCAACCAACATCAAAGTCTCCACAACAAGTCTCGAGGGGGCATTTGTAGACACCAAAATTTTATATATTTCAGTATCTATATATGTCAAATATCTTTAGTATTTAGAGATAATTATCCATAAATATTGTGATAATATCTTAGGATACCGTAGATTCTTAATTTCCTCTCTATTAGGCTATAAATACGGTCTAACCTCTAGGGTTTAGAAGAGGTCAGAGGGAATAACTCTCAAACACGACCCCATCATCCTACTACCAAATTGTAGGTAAATGGAATAAGTCATAAAAAGACCCATCTTCCCCTACGGATCTAAGTCGATAAGACCTCCGTAGAAATATCAAAACCCTAACCTTCGAGATTGGAATTAATCGTATCGGGTTTACGGTTTTTTTTTATTATAGTCTATCGATTCTCGATATTCGACCGCTTCTCCGGATCTCTACAAGCTTTGTTTGCATTTTCTAAGTTAATCTCCTTTACTTTAATTTTGTTAATTATTGTTGTTTATTACTTAATTACTTAATTATATTCTTCACTTATTAATTTATTATAATTAAGTTACCTTCTAAATAATTTTTTACGTATTAACTTGTCAATTGAACTAAAATACTAAATTGGTAATTGTTATTAAATTTGTTAGCTGAATTGTTAATTAATTTGGAATTAATTTGATAATTAAATTGTTAATCCGTTAAAATATTTAAATCATGACTGAATCACACAACACCGAGTCAACGTCAAAAAGGAGTCGATCACAACAACGTCAAGGTAGCGTAGATCGACCCTCTGGTTCACAAACACCACAATCGGAGGCACATGGTCAATTTACGACCCCACAATTTAATCAATGGTCCGGTGCCACGCCTTCGTTCATGAACTTTGGCAACCCGAGCAGGTCGACCCCTTAAGGTTACGATTTAACCGGGGCACAAACGGGACAAGGGTCCCAACAACCTTTTCACATGACGCCTAACTTATTTAATTTTGATATGTCGACATACTCTGCAATGTCGGGGAGACCACCTTTACCACCGTATTCTTTTACACAAACGGGTCAACAATTTACACAACAAGGTCCAGAAGAACCACAATCGTATACAGAGTCTGCACAACACGACACATCGGCACAAAGCGTGTAACAGTTCACAAATGTAAATGTACAAACAAGAACGGGCGAATCGTCCCATGACGGTATAGTTTGGGAGACTAAAGAAGAAATGGCTAAATTGTGTGCAATTGGTAGGACAAGTAGAGTATGGCTATCTTTCACTAAGAGTGTAGATAAAAAAACATGCTAAGAAGTCACTGACGTTGCATTATCAAAAGTAACAGTCAAAATTTTATCTCTAATTTCATATTTGCATATCGCTCTCACAATAATGTCGTGGATATTAGTAGCGGTATGCGGACTTTCTAATCTTGCAAATTCAATTATTCTTTTTTGTAAAACCCAATTCTCATCTACCCAGTGAGCTGTTAAGCATAGGTAAGAGTAATCGTAGCCAGAGTCCCAACCATCGGATGTTAACGATATTTTAGATCTCATATTTTTGAAGCATTCTATAAGCTCCATTTTAGCCTCCATATATTGTTTCATTGCTTTACTTTTACAGTTTTACGGCTCGTTTGTAGATGAGCCGGTTGGTTTGCTTTTACGTATCTGTTAAACGTTGGGTGTTCAAATAAAGAGAAAGGTTTTTCCGTTTGAATTATCATTCTGGATAATTTCTCAGAGCATGTGTTATAATCGTACTTATACTCTTCTTTTGATTCGGGTCGGGTCACAAATTGATCAAGGGATGTTTGACCGACCTCTTTGGGAACACATTTTTTAGCGTGTCGTCCTAGGTGACCGGCATCATTTGTACTTTTACCACAAAATTTAATTTTGACTGCGATTACGACACGCATCAAATTTTGGCGCCGTTGCCGGGGACTGATTTGTTTATTATCTTTGTTTATATATTAGTTAGCCATTAAATTAGTTACTTTTTTATCTAGTTAGTTATTTTTTTTATATACTCTTTAGTTTTTATTTCAGGTACTTATTTACAATATTTGAGATGTCTGCTGGAGCGGAGAAAAGTTTAAGGGAGCAATTATTTCCTACGGAGACACCTACTAGTATTATCTTTCCTACTTTGGAAAAATCATTTAAGCTGAGTCCAGGTTTTATCCAAATTCTCCCTAACTTTTATGGTCGATCTAATGAGGATGCTCTAAAACATATACAAGAATTTTATCTTGCTTGTTCCACGTTATCTTTGGATGGTATTGATGATGATTGTATTAAATTCCGAGCTTTCCCATTTACTTTGCATGAATTAGCTAAAGATTGGCTGTTTAATTTACCCGGTGGATCTATTACATCTTGGGATTGTTTAAGAAAAGTTTTTCTTGATAAATATCAACCTGTGAGTATAACAAGGGCAATATGAAAAAAAATTATGAATATTCAACAAGATGACGATGAATCCTTACATGATTATTGGGATTGATTTAATCGATTATGTAATTCTTGCCTACAACATGAACTAAGTGAGAAAATCTTGATTGAATGTTTGTATGATGGTTTGCTAGATGATCAAAAGAGGTTGATAGACATTGCTAGTGGTGGTTCTTTAATGGATAAAACTCCAACTGAGCTAGAAAATTGATTAATAATATGGCCATTAGCAGTCAACAATATGGAACCAAGAACGAATGTGATTTGAAATTGCAAAAACAATTAAAAGAACAAGCTGATCTGAGCAGATAAAAGAATTGAGAGATGTTGTGAATAATCAACTTAAAGTTATGGATAACCAACATCAATCTATAGAAAATATGGTAAAACAATTGGTGGTTCAAGTAGGACAAGTTCACTCTCAAAGCCTTAGTCGTCAAGAACAAACTGATAATAACTTGTGTCACTTGGATAATCAAATGAAATTGATGTGTACCACCCTTGCCAACATTGAGAGTAATTTTGTTAGACAACCTGAACCTAATTTGTTGGATGAGTCTAAAGCAATAACCTTAAGGAGTGGCAAGGAGCTTAAAAATAGATTTGATGTTGAGGAAGAAATTGAGGTTATACCAGAAGCTACAAAACGAAATGATGCTAAAGATGGCCGATATTAACCTCGAATTAGTGAGAGTGAGACAGAAATTAAGAAAAATGGTCCAGAATTAGAAAAGAAAAAGGTTATAGCTAAATCTACCTCAGATTTACCTACTTTTAAGACAAATGTTCCATTTCCTTCCAGATTTGCTCAGTCTAAGAAAGAAGATAAAGATAATGAAATTTTAGAAATATTTAGAAAAGTTGAAATAAATATACCCCTCTTAGATGCTATTAAACAGATGCCAAAATATGCTAAATTTTTAAAAGAGTTGTGCACTAATAAGAAAAAGATTAAGAGTGGGGAAAAAGTGTTGATAGGAGAGAACGTATCTGCGATAATTCAAAAGAAAATACCTCCTAGATGTAAAGACCCAGGAATGTTTAGTATTCCTTGTAAAATAGAAAATAGTAAATTAGATAGATGCATGCTTGACTTAGGAGCATCTATTAGTGTTATGCCTAAATCCATATACGAATCACTTAAGTTAGGACCTCTTTCTCAAACGGATGTAGTGATTCAGTTAGCAGATAGATCACATGCTTATCCTATAGGGGTCTTAGAAGATGTTTTAGTTCAAGTTGATGAGTTAGTATTTCCCGTTGATTTTTATGTGCTTGATATGGGTAATGCTTTCGATGCTAAGGATGTTCCATTATTATTAGGAAGACCCTTTCTTAAAACAGCTAGAACTAAAATTGATGTCTATGAGGGAACTCTTTCTTTTGAATTTGATGGTGAAACAATTAAGCTTAATTTTTATGATGCTATGAAACACCCCATTGATACTACCGATGTTGTGAGTTCTATAGAGACTATTGATGTGTGTAGACACCCGCATTTTGACCGCCAGGTGTCTATGGCAGTTTCCAAAAAACACCCGATGATGATCGGACGCTAACGTGTTTCTATGCGCTCGGATACGGGCTCAAATCCATTAATCGCTGGCTAACACACTTACAGAGTACAAATCTCACAAAAACAACCTCAAATCCATGCCCAGTGGATCATTCCGAGTCAAACAAGACTAATTTGGGCCAAAACCGACACCGGGATAAAAACCAACTTTTCACGATTGGGTCAACCCCGGTCAAAGTCGTTTCCGAGACACACAAAACAGCCATACAATCCTCAAAAGTCCAAGTCAAACACAAAACCCATCAAACACCCAAAGTCAAGGTCCAAAACAATGGACCCGTGCAACCCGACTGGGCCACTCGATCGAGTGACCCACCCACTCGATCGAGTGGGCTTGTTTCAAGCCCAACGGCAGGCTTCACGGGCCACTCGACCGAGTTAGCCCCATACTCGGTCGAGTAACCCTACACCGGTGCCCTAGCCATGCCTATATAAGCAACCCCCATGCAACACAATTACACATCTTTTTACAACCCTAAAAAAACCCTAGAGCAACCCTACACACACACATACTACGTCAATTACAAACCCTAATCAAACCCTAGAAATCCTACGCTAGCAAAAATCCTAAACCTGGTTTTAGGAAATCAATCCCGAGCCACCACAACTTAACCTACATAGAACCTCGAAGACTCTTGTGTAGAAGCCACGATTACGAGTCCGCACCGAGACAAGAACATATAGGTTGAGGGTGTCAAAACCCTCTCTTTTCTTCCCTTACTCTCTTCGTCGCCCGTCTCCTTTTTTCCGTTTTTTTCGTTTTTATTTACTTCGTTCGTCGCATCATAATATCGATAATACTACTAATATCAAAGCATTAAAATATTTATCGATTTGTGTCGAATAAGAAGGATATCGGGATAAGGAAAACCGCATATACAAGTGTACTGCACACGCGTCGTCGGTCGCTTATCCCGGTACCCCGACTATTTGATTATTGAGATAAATTAACTTAAACAACAATTCGTTATTATTTATCATCATCATCATCATTAATTTTGCATCCATCAATTTCTTTAAAATCAATTTTAATAAGGGTCGAAACCCTTTGACACGGATCCGACATCACAATCCCTAGGGATTTATTTCGATGTCGGAGAAGTCGAGGGAATCAAGTTTTTATTCAAGTAAAACGTCGATCTTAGATTCGATACCAATTCCATAATTGGATATCGAATCTAACAATCAAGTCATATAAATTAATTAACGTGATTTGTTCATATCACGATAATTAATTTAAAGCGACTAAAATTAATTTATCTTTTTTTTATTTCACCCTAATATCCCATATCGATTCAATAATCGAATATGGGATACGATGGGTACTCCAAAATTAGAATCGGGTATAAATTCAACAATATTTATATTCGATTCAACAAAATTCACGATTTATAAAATCCAAGTCGAACATAAATTGTGCAATATTTATGTTCGATTCGGTGAAACCGTCGAATCATCAAAAAATCAAAAGCAATTTCAAAATCAACAATTAAATCGCAAACGAACCAAGTTCGTACAGGTGCCACTCGACCGAGTGCCTTAGTCACTCGATCGAGTGACACCCTAAAATCGGATCAGAATGCCTACTACGACCCCCACTCGATCGAGTCTCACAGTGACTCGGTCGAGTGGCCTTGTACTCGACCGCGTTGGTCAATAACTCGGCCGAGTATGGTCCATAGCGCAAAACAGAATCATCTTTTACAGGCTCACTCGATCGAGTCCATCGACCACTCGATCGAGTAACCTCATAACGACTAAAACAATGAGTCGTACATTCTCCTATTTTCAAACTCGATAGTATTTTACGAGTTAGGTCAACATGTGCTTAATTAATCACGTGTATACTATCTTTTCAAACCATGCATCTCATATTTGCATCTCGTTTACATCATTCAATTCAATTCATCATTTGCACAAACCGTTATTATTCGTTGTATTATTACATCGTTACTAACGCGTTTGTTATTTCTTTTATCGATTTAATTATTGTTCGTTTATTATACTAAATGAACCCACATGCTAAAATTCCACTTTGACGTAGAATTAATTGCATTAAATTGACTTAGAAACCCTTTTCAATTTCATTCACATGCCTAGGAAAAACAATGTTTGCATAAGCATTTTTTCCCGTTTTACTAACGCGCGTATTGGAAAGTCATTCGAATTCTTAGTAGAGGCCGCTAATGTGCGGGCGGGGTTGGGTGTCCTTTGTGGGCTTCCCAACACGTACCCTCACCCCTTACTCAGAACCTCGGTTTCCGGATGCCCGAAACCGTTGGCGCACGAGAGTCATTCAATACACGATATCCGATAAGGTCGGTATCGGTATCAAATGCAAAGGGACGAGCCCAATAAACTCTGACATCGGAAATGGGCCGTATTTTGTATACGGACCACTACGACATAGAGTGGGCTCGAATGGTTCCGAATAACCACAAAATTCGGTGGCAACTCCACATAGACCTAAATTTCAATTCGATCCATTCTCATATGGAGATTCATTCGCCTACCCAAACCCGCGCGTGGCCGCGTCGGGGTGGACCTATGTCATGTCCACAATTTGGCGACTCCACTGGGGATTAACTGATGCGTGACTTACCATAGGCATCCTCAGGGTGAGACTCGAATAGAAATCGTTTGACAAATACAATACGCGTTTTAGTTTTACGGTTCATGCATAACCCATATTTTCCCGGGCCGGTACTCGCGACCGACGTCCCACTATACCGTTGATGTACTCCAATACGGATATGTCAAAAGGTGTCCATAGTCGATTCAAGTGGGTTTCGCAGCATGTTCTAAGATCAACTCGACTTAGGAAGTCCGTCCCGATCAATGTCTAGACTATGTTTCACTGGTGTAGACCACTTATAGACCGGCCGAGACTTAGTATAGGGCATACATGGCGTCGTTATAATGCTTGTGTGACTATGTGCTCCTTGGTTTCCGAGTCATTTTCAAAAAACCGTCAATTTTTCAAAATTGCATCTTTTTCAAACTATTCGATTTCAAAACCCGGGACACATACCGAATTTAGGACTTATGATTTTACTCAAAATAGCCTATTTTCTAGACGGTATGCTGCCCAACTCAAAACTCGAAAAGCATTTCGAACTTTCAAAGCCCGTGGCCCAATGACTTTTCGTCCTCTTTTTCGGAAATTTGGGCCATTCACCGAGTCCACTCGGTCCTTTTTCAAAAATCATCAATTTTCAAAACCTTCCACTTCTAGGACTTCCCGTATTTTGCAGTGTCGGGTCCAGTTTTAAGTTGTCAAGGTCTTTAGCGTCGAAACTCCGTCGATCTTACATCACGAGTTTCTTCCCTATCCCAGTCCGCCTTATTAGACTAAGGCAAGGCCCACCTACGTAAGACATACTCCTACAAAGTAGGGCCCGTCAACACAATCGAGTCCAAAAGTCTGGGGATGTCTCACGTGAACCTTCCTTCGAACAGGACTAGGCCCACCCGCCGAATCCTAAGGAAGGCCCACATTTCACAAGTCACCCGTCTAGGTGTCTTTTCCGAGTTATTTCCCTTTTAGTCTCGTTCGGGATGTACTTTCTATTTCGGGATTTTGGGCTAGTTTCTGATTACGTGGTGTTCTTACAGACATGCCACCCGAAACCAGGCATCAACGCAAAATGGACGAGTTGAAAAATGCTTTGACCAAGATCGAAACTCAACTGGCCGCCATCCAGGCTAACCAAGCAACTTTGTCCACCCGCCTAAGCACCGTAGAGAAGACGGTCCCTATCGAAGGAGGTGAGCCCGCCGGGCCCATGGCCGAGCTGGTTAGTATTGTTCGTAGGCTCGAAGAACAGGTCCACCTATCGACGAACAACTCGATCCACACCGAAAATGCTCGTACTTATTCACCTTTGGATAACGAGCTACTCGCTAACCTCAACTTGACGGGAATTCCTATGTTTGAGGGTACCGAAGACCCGGTCCACCACATTCGGGCTTTCAAAGACTTCATGGCGGTCAAGGGGGTGAAGTCAACTATGTTCAAGCACTTGTTCCCTTCTTCCTTGGAGAAACATCCTAAGGCCTGGTTCTACAATCTCAATTCCAAGAAATACAAAACTTGGGACGATGTGGCCACCGAGTTTGCTCGGAATTATGCTGACAATACTGAAATCCAGACTACAATGCGTACTCTGGAAGTGATGGCCCAAGAGCCCAAAGAAGGGTTCACCAAGTATCTGCAAAGATGGCGGGCCGAGAGTGTGAAGATGGTCGAAAAGCCCAGCGAAAAAGTGCTGGTGGAGGCCTTTGTCAAGAACCTCCTCCCATCCTACCGGGTCCATCTCCGGTATGCTATCATCCCCAATTTTTCCACCCTTACTGAAATGGGCACCAGGATCGAAGATGACCTAAGGCTAGAGAACTTGACTAAGGCCTCTACCAAAGGCTATCAAGGGGCTAGTTCGTCTACAAACAAGCCCACACCTGCAGCTGCAACCCGCAGCATCTTTGACGAGGTAAATCTGCTCGACACCTCATCCAAAAAGAATACACCAAATCGGGTATTCACAGATATAGGGACTACCTATACTTATGCCTTACAAAGGCTATCCTCGAAGGGTATGATCCAACCAATAGGCCCAACTCCAGAGCCTCCAGTAGAGAAGAGGTCCAAATACCATAATGCTCAAGCCTACTGTCAGTATCACCGGGGTAACGGACATGATACTGAAAAATGTTGGAAGCTAAAGCACCTAATCCAAGATCTTATCGAGAGCGGGAAAATCCCATTGCCCGGAGACAAGCCGAGCAACAAAGAAAACCCGTTCAGCGCCCATGCCATATTTACAGGAGAGGTAATTGACTGTTCTCACCTCATTTCCCCATTTATCCCACAAATCAACGGGATATGGTTTGATGATGAGGACGACGTATACCTAGCCAAAGGGGAAGCTGTCCCCATCACCCTCGAAGAAGTTCGGAAAGCCAAGTCCAAAGCCTTGGCCACCAATCACCTCGCCACTGCTGGGCGCGCCACCCCAACACCCGTCACTGAACCTGCCAGGACGGGGTCTACCGTCGAAGAGCCAAGCAATGACACAGCTCTGGTCCAACAAATGAAGAGGGTTCGAGCTGATTTAACCATATGGCAACTATTGGTTAGCTCGCAGGCTCATCGAGAAGCACTGACTAAGGCTCTCGATGAAATCAAGGTCGATTCAGAAGCTACTCCTGCTGAAATGGTAGCTACTATCATGCCCTACCTTAAGGGCAAATCCAAAGAAGAAGGCCCGCTCATAATCTTCTCCGAATTTGATCTGCCGCCCTTTGGGCCTAATCAGAATCTGGCCCTATATATCACGGTCATCTGCAAGGGTAAGTATCTCCCGATGACCCTCATCGACGACGGATCGGCCGTGAACGTCCTACCTCTAAGGACCGCTAGGGCCCTCAGCATCACTGATGCCGACTACCTCCCGACAGCCCAGACAATCCAGGCTTTCGACGGAAGCCCGAAACCAGTCATTGGGGCCGTTAAACTGAAGATCATAACAGGCCCAATCGAGAAAGAATTGGAGTTTCAGGTGATAGATGTCACCTCATCATTCAATCTCTAACTAAGGAGGCCTTGGATTCACGCAGTCAAGGCCGTGTCATCTACCCTCCACCGAAAAGTCAAGATGCCCCTCAAGGACGGTATCATCACCCTGGAGGCGACCCCAATGACCGTGGCTAGCTGCAATACCACGAGCCGGGCCGAACCACGAGGATTCGACTTCGTGGGTATGATCGAGGATGAATATCTCTTCAGGCCCTACTTCACTACTAGCATCGACATAATGCTACAAAATATGGGTTACTTACTCGGAGCTACCTCGAGACCGCATCTTCCAGCCGGGAAGATAATCGAAGTCCTGAACGATGGCGAGTCACAATTCGGGTTGGATTATGCCATAACCCCAGAAAATGTGGTCCAGGCTGGTATTCACAAGGCCACTTACATCCTCAAGGGTACTTACATAGGCCCTTATAGCCCGAAGTTAACTGACTACTTCGTCACTCCAGTCTTCGGAGCCATTCAAGTGGGCCTCTACCAACCCACCATCACATATCCCGAGACCAAAATGGCTCAGGAATGCAACTATATCCCCGATGATATATTCACCATCATCCAAGCAGAGTCGGAGAAGGGTGAAAGCGACTCCGAGCCCGTGCTGGGGCTGTTATTTGGAGAAGACAAGACCATCCCTGCTCCAAAAGATGACTTGGTCAACTTGATCCTCCGCAGTGATCGGTTCGACCCAACCAAGCTAATCACCGAGGTCGGCGCCAACACCGAGACGAGGACTTGGAGGAAGACCATAAAATGGACCGACAGTCAAGGACGGGTCTATAAGCTGACCACCGGCGAGAAAGACATACCGGATACCGAGTCCGAGTCCGAGTCTGAGTCAGAGTCTGAGTCGGAGTCTGAGTCCGAGTTTAGAGGGTCTGGTGCTGGAGTCGAGTCTGTAACCCCTCTTCCCTTAGCCACTGAGGTCTTGGGGCCTGTCCCAAGACCTCTCCCTATCCCGCCACTGACCAACGATCAGATGGCCGCTCTATTCGAGTTATTTACCAAATTTACCATCAATAATAATAACGAACACCGTTCTGCTTACGACTTGTCTTATTTCCAAAATTTTCTTAATTTCAAAAATTTTATATGCAATGACATTGAGAAACCCGACGAACAGGTACCTCTACCACAGCATCTAGTCGAACAGCTCGAGCAAAGGGAATCCCGAGATCCGGTAATTGAAGACACCGAGTCCATCAACGTGGGAACCACTTTAGAGCCCTAGATGCTTAAGTTAGGCCTATCTTTAGATCCAGAGGAGAGAAAATAGTTCACAGACCTCCTCCTAGAATTTAAAGACGTCTTTGCATGGTCCTACAAGGACATGCCGGGAATAGATCGAGAAATAGCAGAACACCGAATACCCATCAAAGATGGGTGCAAACCGGTAAAACAGAAGTTCAGAAGAATGAAGCCCGAATGGTCTCTTAAAGTCAAGGAAGAGGTCGATAAACAATTCAAAGCGGGTTTTATACAAGTGTCTGAATATCCAGACTGGATTGCCAACATCGTGCCAGTACCCAAGAAGGACGGCAAGGTGCGGGTATGCGTGGACTTCCGGGACCTAAACAAAGCTAGCCCAAAAGATGATTTTCCGTTACCACACATCGACATTTTGGTGGATAATACGGCCGACCATGCCCTTCTATCATTCATGGACGGGTATGCCGGATACAATCAAATTAAAATGGCGGAAGAAGACATGAGTAAGACCACCTTCATTACACCTTGGGGTACTTACTGTTACTCCGTCATGCCATTTGGGCTTATCAACGCCGGGGCAACTTATCAACGGACCGCCACTACTTTGCTACACGACATGATGCATAAGGAAGTGGAGGTCTATGTGGACGATATGATCGTCAAATCCAAGGACCGAAGCGGGCATATCTTGGCCCTAAGAAAGTTCTTCACTCGGCTACGTAAGTACAACATGAGACTGAACCCACAAAAATGCAGTTTTGGGGTAACGTCGGGCAAGTTGCTGGGCCATATCGTTAGCCAACGCGGCATCGAGGTCGACCCAGCTAAAATCAAAGCCATAACCGAGATGCAACCACCCAAGACCGAAAAGGAAATAAGGGGGTTTCTCGGGAAAGTCCAATACATCAGCCGGTTCATTTCAAAACTAACCATGGTATGCGAGCCCATTTTCAAGAAACTGAAGATCGGGGACGGGTGCTATGGGACGATAAATGTCAAGCGGCCTTCGATAAAATCAAGGAGATCATGTCTGCTCCGCCGGTACTAATGTCACCTCAACACGGTCTGCCTTTGTCGTTATACCTAACGACGACCGAGACAGCCATGGGGGCTATGCTGGCCCAGGCAGTCGATTCGGAAGAACGGGCTATTTACTACATTAGTAAAAAGTTCCTCGAATATGAATGCAAATACACAATGCTCGAGAAAACGTGCCTAGCATTAGTTTGGGCCACTAAAAAGCTCCGACACTACATGCTTAGCCACGAGGTACATGTTTTATCCAAAATGGATCCAATCAAGTACTTTTTCGAGAAGCCCATCCTCAACGGCAGGATGTCAAGATGGACTTTAATGTTATCCGAGTTCGACCTCAAGTTTGTACCATTAAAAGCCATCAAAGGCCGGGTAGTTGCCGAGTTCCTCGCTGACAGCCCAATATCCGAAGAAGGCCACACTGATACATGGGCCTTTCCCGATGAAGACATATTCCATACCGATACCGAGACATGGGATTTGTATTTTGATGGAGCATCCAACTTCCGAGGATTTGGGGTCGGAATTCTGTTAATCTCACCCCGAGGGGAACACACTCCTTTATCCATCAAGTTGGACTTCGACGTGACCAACAACGCAGCCGAATACGAAGCATGCATTCACGGGTTGCAAGCTGCTGCTGATTTAGGGGTAACAAACCTCCGGGTCCACGGTGATTCATCAGTGGTCATCAATCAAGCACTCCAAAAATGGAAAACTCGGAACGCCAATCTCGTGGCTTACCAAGCACGAGTAAGGGTTCTAGAGAAACAGTTCCAGAAAGTAGAATATATCTACCTGCCTCGGGAAGAAAATCAGTTTGCAGATGCACTTTCCAAATTAGCATCTTTACTAAACATCCCGGACCACCTGACTAGCATGCCAATCTATGTCGAAAGGCGGTCAGAGCCGGCCTACATTCATGCCATTCAAGATATCGAGATAACTGACCCAGAACCTTGGTATCAAGCCGTTCTAACCTACCTGACAACGGGAGAATATCCCGCTGGAGCTGAAAATCGGGCCAAAAAGGCCTTGCGAAGATTAGCAACTCAATTTGTTCGTACTGACGACGGGCAATTATACAAAAAGACGGCACAGGGGGCTCTTCTCCTATGCATCGACAAAATACAGGCCGAAAAGGTCATGGCCGAGGTCCACGACGGTGAAAACGGTCCGCATATGAACGCTCATATGCTATCCCGTAAAATCATGAGGCTCGGATACTAATGGAACACCATGGAAACAGACTGCCAGTTATATGTCAAGCACTGCCATAACTATCAGATCTTCGGTAATGTACAACATATGCCATCTTCCCTATTATATACCATGACATCACCATGGCCATTTTCGACATGGGGTATAGACATAATTGGGAAAGTGCATCCTTCCGGGACGGGAGGACATTGCTTCATCTTGGTGGCCATCGACTACTTCACCAAATGGGTAGAAGCCGAGTCATACCGTGTCTTGAACGCCAAGCACGTGGCCAAATTTATCCAAAATAAGATTATATGCCGATACGGGATCCCGCACGAATTTATCAGTGATCACGGGACCCATTTTCAAGCTGAAACTACCGCATTACTGGCGAAATATAAAATTCAGAGGCATACATCTTCACCTTACCGACCCCAAACAAATAGAGCGGTAGAAGCGGCCAACAAAACAATTGTCACCATACTAAAAAAGATGGCTGAGAATTACCGGGACTGGCCCGACAAGATACCTTTTGCCTTATGGGGGTACCGAACTTCAATTCGCACCGCACCTGGAGCAACTCCATATTACCTGACATATGGAATGGAAGCAGTCCAGCCAGTCGAGCTGGAAGTACCATCCCTAAGAATATTGCTTGAAAGCCAGGTACCCGAAGCGGATTGGGTCCAAGCCCGATACGATTCGCTAGTCTTACTAGACGAACGGCGATCCCGGGCCCTCAACAATATTCAAGTATATCAAAAAAGGATCCGACGGGCCTTCAACAAAAGGGTTAGGCCCAGAAACATCAAAGAAGGAGATTTGGTCCTAAAATCGGTTCGTACCTTACTGCCGGTTGACCCAAGGGGAAAATTCAAACCCAATTGGGCTGGGCCATACATAGTCAAGACAATACTATCGGGAGGAGCGGTGATGCTAACGGACCTGGACGGTAACGAGTTCGTCAACCCGACCAACTTGGACCAGCTGAAGCGCTATTACCCATAAACCCTTATCTCAATGTCATTTGCAAAAATTTATAAAACTTCGTCTTTTTATAAATTTTCAAATTTGTAGACAAGTCAATAAGTTAGAATTAATTATTCTACCGTCGCACATCTCGAATTAATAATCTTGATGTATTTCGAAAATTGCAAAAATCAATCAAATCAATTGAACTACAGTTGGTTTGATTCCGCTAATTGTGGATACGTAGGCAACCCCTCAAAAGGGTACAACCACTGCAATAAACGAAAAGACGGGAGCGGTATTCAATAATACGTCTTTATTAATATCTCGATAAACTCGGGAATCAAAAAAAAAAAAAAAAAAAAAAAAAAAAAAAAACGCCAAAACGGCAAAATTACAAAAAAGATCACACCAAAAAAAAAATAATAGTAATATTCAAATAATAAAATAAGGAGACTAGTATCCGGGCATCTTCCCCTTTCCTTTGTCCTTCGGGTCGCGTGGAGCCCGAGGTCGCCGAGGTGGGGATGAGCGTTCCCTAATCACAAGGGGAACCTCCTTAGCACGAACCCGCTTCTTTGATGACGGGTCTTCAATCACAGCCTTTGGCCCAAGTCGGGCTCGCACATGCTCAGGTAGCCTATCCCGTGCACCAAGTCGATCCTGCACGGCTAGTCTAGGGCCCAGCCTCCTCTCCAAGTCTGTCTGGGGGCTCACTTTCCCCCGAGCACCTTTAGCACCGGACCCTTCAGCTTGAGTCTTAGCCTTCTTCTTTTGCCCAGACATTAGACGGACTAGGGTAGCTGGAGTGTCTCCCTCATCAAAGAACCCCCTGTTGTCTTTAGCTTGCTCCCTTCTCAGCATGTCAAAGGCTTCGTCAACCTTCAAAGCAGCTCGGGCCTTGGCATCACCTGCTTTGGTCCAGTTCACGTATGAGTCCGAAACCCAGATCGAATACCGAGATTTGGAAACGGGCCAAGTGTGTCGGGTATACCATCTTTGCGCCCAAGTATCACACATCACATCAGTCAGTTGGGTAGGGTCACTCACAACTGCTTCTACTTCGGGTATCCGTTGAGCCCGTCCATACTGCCTTAGTATGCGATCCGGGTAGAGATGAATCGTCTGCCTAAAAGACAAGATCACTTGGTAGCGGGGTTTGTCCCTCGGGTCCAAGCCAGTCCAAACATAGATGGGCCACCATGGAACGACCCATTGGATCAACCGCCCACCGTGGATTGATAGTACCTCGTCCCAATATTTCTGGCTAATCAGGTGAGAAAAATCGATGGCCCGCCTCCTCGTCATTAATTGGTTGTGGCGGTAATTACTAGCATCAAGTGGGGGATCTATCACCGATAAACTCTCATAAAGCCAAATCTGGAAAAAGAAGACAAAAGCATTAGATCTCAAGACGAAACAGACGACACTCGATCGAGTGCCAGGGCGACTCGATCGAGTGGCGTCACGGGAAGCAAACAGAAGCCTTTTTACGAAGGCACTCGATCGAGTGCCAGGGTGACTCGATCGAGTGCCCATTGCAGTAGCCGAATTCTCGAAAAAATTCAAAAATCGAGAAATCAAGAAAAATAAAAAAATCGACATACTTGCAACAAACGGGTGCTTCCGGTAAGACGAACGGACTGATCCCTCTTGCGGTTGTCCAAGCCTTGGATTATTTCACCCGTGATCAGCCAGGCCGGGCTTTGCTCCGTCTCCATTAAATCAACCACGATTAATAGACGGATATGACCCATACAAGACAATAAATCCATGTGACCCTCAAAGGCATATACATGGAGCATGCAAAAAGAAAAAGCCTTACGGCTATGGACTGATCTCACCCGGACATCGTGTGGGTTCATAAACTTTTCGGCCAGATCGATCAAGGAGACTGTGTTATCATCTTGAGTCATGCGAGACACCTCATTGTGGGAAAGCCCTAAAAATTCTCGAAGCTTCCTCCTCCGGTCGTGGACCGAATACGGGACGGCAGGACGGAGCATGGGGTTCCACCCTCCTATCGCAGCAATCTCTTCAGGTAAAGGGCAGACCTCGCCCCGAGGGAAAGCAAAGACATGATATATGTCATCCCAATAAGCCAAGCATGCATCCAAGAAGTAACGATCGACCACCATCTGACGGAACGGGTACAGCTGAGTTATACCCGTCTGGTTCAAGACCACCCTATCGGCATCCCTAAATTGTCGGGACCACGCCTGCAACATAGCACTCAACCTGTCGATTCCCATGACGGATTTCTTAAAAGGATAAAGAGACTTTCTTTTTGCCTTAAGGGAAGTAAAAGACTTTCTTGTGATGGGAATTATGAAGAAATCAAGAGCATAGGGGGCTATATATAGCATTAGCCTTGCAAATCTCTTTCCATATCAGGAAAAGTTTCCTAATTCCAAAAGGGAATTAACCCACAAGCCTAGTCCCGATACTAGCATGGAAATATTCATCCCGAACTTTCCTAATTTCTTTAGGAGTCAATTCCTTCAAAAATTCCAAAATTTCAAAATTTCAAAATTTTCAAAAAGTCATTTTCCCTAGCACGAGTCAATTTACTACCTATGTGTTGCATGCATTCTATGTGACTTATAGAGGTACGACTCAAACAGGGATATGCAAGTCATCAAATCTCCCCAGCGGCATTTTCCGGGATATCATGGGATGGGGCAACACACAGGCACACCCAGGGCTTACGCGACAAGCCCAAATTCCCCACGGAGTACGATCATCCAGCGCAGGTATGATTTCTGCCTTATGGCTGGCGAGCCCTTCACGCGAGTCTAATGGACTATAAACGACCCGACCGGAAGTCTACCAGGTCTTAACGGGCTTGGTAGCTACTCTGACTTTCGCCTTGTCCAAGCCTCAGTCAGAGTGGGGGCTCTGTAGACACCCGCATTTTGACCGCCAGGTGTCTATGGCAGTTTCCAAAAAACACCCGTTGATGATCGGACGCTAACGTGTTTCTATGCGCTCGGATACGGGCTCAAATCCATTAATCGCTGGCTAACACACTTACAGAGTACAAATCTCACAAAAACAACCTCAAATCCAGGCCCAGTGGATCATTCCGAGTCAAACAAGACTAATTTGGGCCAAAACCGACACCGGGATAGAAACCGACTTTTCACGATTGGGTCAACCCCGGTCAAAGTCGTTTCCGAGACACACAAAACAGCCATACAATCCTCAAAAGTCCAAGTCAAACACAAAACCCATCAAACACCCAAAGTCAAGGTCCAAAACAATGGACCCGTGCAACCCGACTAGGCCACTCGATCGAGTGACCCACCCACTCGATCGAGTGGGCTTGTTTCAAGCCCGACGGCAGGCTTCACGGGCCACTCGACCGAGTTAGCCCCATAGTCGGTCGAGTAACCCTAAACCGGTGCCCTACCATGCCTATATAAGCAACCCCCATGCAACACAATTACACATCTTTTTACAACCCTAAAAAAAACCTAGAGCAACCCTACACACACACATACTACGTCAATTACAAACCCTAATCAAACCCTAGCAATCCTACGCTAGCAAAAACCCTAAACCTAGTTTTAGGAAATCAATCCCGAGCCACCACAACTCAACTTACATAGAACCTCGAAGACTCTTGTGTAGAAGCCACGATTACGAGTCCGGACCGAGACAAGAACATGTAGGTTGAGGGTGTCAAAACCCTCTCTTTTCTTCCCTTACTCTCTTTGTCGCCCGTCTCCTTTTTTCCATTTTTTTCGTTTTTATTTACTTCGTTCGTGGCATCATAATATCGATAATACTACTAATATCAAAGCATTAAAATATTTATCGATTTGTGTCGAATAAGAAGGATACCGGGATAAGGAAAACCGCATATACAAGTGTACTGCACACGCGTCGTCGGTCACTTATCCCGGTACCCCGACTATTTGATTATTTAGATAAATTAACTTAAACAACAATTCGTTATTATTTATCGTCATCATCATCATCATTAATTTTGCATCCATCAATTTCTTTAAAATCAATTTTAATAAGGGTCGAAACCCGTTGACACGGATCCGACATCACAATCCCTAGGGATTTATTTCGATGTCGGAGAAGTCGAGGGAATCAAGTTTTTATTCAAGTAAAACGTCGATCTTAGATTCGATACCAATTCCATAATTGGATATCGAATCTAACAATCAAGTCATATGAATTAATTAACGTGATTTGTTCATATCACGATAATTAATTTAAAGCGACTAAAATTAATTTATCTTTTTTTTATTTCACCCTAATATCCCATATCGATTCAATAATCGAATATGGGATACGATGGGTACTCCAAAATTAGAATCGGGTATAAATTCAACAATATTTATATTCGATTCAACAAATTCGCGATTTATAAAATCCAAGTCGAACATAAATTGTGCAATATTTATGTCTGATTCGGTGAAACCGTCGAATCATCAAAAATCAAAAGCAATTTCAAAATCAACAATTAAATCGCAAACGAACCAAGTTCGTACAGGTGCCACTCGACCGAGTGCCTTAGTCACTCGATCGAGTGACACCCTAAAATCGGATCAGAATGCCTACTACGACCCCCACTCGATCGAGTCTCACAGTGACTCGGTCGAGTGGCCTTGTACTCGACCGCGTTGGTCAATAACTCGGCCGAGTATGGTCCATAGCGCAAAACAGAATCATCTTTTATAGGCTCACTCGATCGAGTCCATCGACCACTCGATCGAGTAACCTCATAACGACTAAAACAATGAGTCGTACATTCTCCTATTTTCAAACTCGATAGTATTTTACGACTTAGGTCAACATGTGCTTAATTAATCACGTGTATACTATCTTTTCAAACCATGCATCTCATATTTGCATCTCGTTTACATCATTCAATTCAATTCATCATTTGCACAAACCGTTATTATTCGTTGTATTATTACATCGTTACTAACGCGTTTGTTATTTCTTTTATCGATTTAATTATTGTTCGTTTATTATACTAAATGAACCCACATGCTAAAATTCCACTTTGACGTAGAATTAATTGCATTAAATTGACTTAGAAACCCTTTTCAATTTCATTCACATGCCTAGGAAAAACAATGTTTGCATAAGCATTTTTTCCCGTTTTACTAACGCGCGTATTGGAAAGTCATTCAAATTCTTAGTAGAGGCCGCTAATGTGCGGGCGGGGTTGGGTGTCCTTTGTGGGCTTCCCAACACGTACCCTCACCCCTTACTCAGAACCTCGGTTTCCTGATGCCCGAAACCGTTGGCGCACGAGAGTCATTCAATACACGATATCCGATAATGTCGGTATCGGTATCAAATGCAAAGGGACGAGCCCAATAAACTCTGACATCGGAAATGGGCCGTATTTTGTATACGGACCACTACGACATAGAGTGGGCTCGAATGGTTCCGAATAACCACAAAATTCGGTGGCGACTCCACATAGACCTAAATTTCAATTCGATCCATTCTTATATGGAGATTCATTCGCCTACCCAAAACCCGCGCGTGGCCGCGTCGGGGTGGACCTATGTCATGTCCACAATGTGATAGACACAATTACACAAGACAACCTCGACAGGATAAATGAATTTGATACACTCGATGATGATAATGATTTGGATCCTATATTATCTTTTGAGGAAAAGTTTGATTCTATTCATGATGGTTGTCTAACCACTAATTTTGAGCGTGTCTCTAGCCTTGAATTGCCTATAGATTCCCCTAAAGTGATTCCGTCGATTCAATGTCCGCCTGAATTGGAATTAAAACCCTTGCCTAATAATTTAAAGTATGCTTTCTTAGGTGAACTTGACACTTTACCTGTAATTATTTCTAGTTCACTTTCTGAATCGCAAGAGTTTAAATTGTTAAATGTGCTTAAAGGAATATAAAGAGGCGATAGGGTGGACCATTGGTGATATTAACGGTATTAGTCCTACATTGTGTATGCATAACATTTTTCTTGAGGATGGTGCCAAACCAGTTAGAGAAAATCAACGTAGACTTAACCCGTCAATGATGGAAGTTGTGAAAAAAGAAATTCTTAAGTGGCGGGATGCGGGTGTGATATTTCCTATCTCAGATTCAAAGTGGGTAAGTCCAATCCATGTAGTGCTTAAAAAGACCGGGATCACTGTTGTTGAAAATAGTAAAGGAGAACTAGTTCCCACTAGAGTGTCAAATGGATGGAGGGTTTGCATAGATTATAGAAAGTTAAATCAAGTCACTAGAAAAGACCACTTTCCTTTACCATTCATAGATCAAATGTTAGAAAAGCTTGCGGGACGTTCTTACTTTTGTTTTCTAGATGGTTATTCTGGGTATATTCAAGTTCCTATAACACCCGAGGATCAACAAAAGACAACTTTTACATGCCCTTTTGGTACTTTTGCTTTTAGAATAATGCCTTTTGGACTTTGTAATGCTCCTGGCACATTTCAACGTTGTATGATGAGCATATTTTCAGATTTGCTTGATAATTCCATGGAGGTTTTTATGGATGATTTTACTGTTTTTGGTGATGATTTTGATTTATGTCTCCATAATTTATCTCTTGCTTTAAAAAGATGTGTCGAGACTAATCTTATGCTTAACTTTGAAAAATGTCATTTTATGGTGGAAAAAGGAGTCGTCCTAGGCCATGTTGTTAGTGCTAAAGGGTTGGAAGTTGATCAAGCTAAAATAGATATTATTAGTTCATTACCCTATCCTAGTTGTGTGCGTGAAATAAGATCATTTTTAGGGCATGCTGGATTCTATAGGCGATTCATGCAAAACTTTTCGACTATAGCATCACCTTTATCTAACTTACTTGCTAAAGATGTACCATTTGTGTTTGATGATAAGTGTAAGGAAGCATTTAATATGTTAAAAGATAAATTAACGTCCGCACCAGTGATTAAACCTCCTAATTGGTCATTACCTTTTGAAATAATGTGTGATGCTAGTGATAAAGTGGTAGGAGCTGTATTAGGGCAAAAAGTAGGTAAGGAATCTCATGTTATATATTATGCGTCGAAAACTCTTGACCCAGCCCAATGCAATTATACTGTCACTGAAAAGGAATTGTATGCTGTTATTTTCGCTCTTGAAAAATTTAGATCATATTTTCTTGGTACCCACGTGGTAGTCTACTTCGATCACTCTCCTTTGAAATATTTGTTGAAAAAGAAAGAGTCTAAACCAAGATTGTTACGATGGATGTTATTGTTACAAGAACTTTATTTGGAAATAAAAGATAAGAAAGGAGCAGAAAACTTAGTTGCTGACCATCTTAGTAGGATTATTAAAGAACAAGACATAACTGCCCTCTCTTCTGATTTGTTTCCTGATGAACAATTGTATGCATTAAATGTGAAATATCCCTAGTATGCTGATATTGTTAATTATTTGGTATCAAAGGAATTTCCTAAGGAACTTACTAAAGCCCAAAAAGATAAAATTAAGCATGATGCTAAATATTATATTTGGGACGAACCTTATTTGTTTTAAATTTTTTCCGATAATATTATAAGAAGATGTGTGTCTGAAGAGGAAAGTAAATCTATTCTTGAATTTTGTCACTCATTTGAGTGTGGGGGTCATTTTGGTCCGAAACGAACAGCTCATAAAGTTCTAGAATGTGGATTCTTTTGGCCTTCTCTGCATAAAGATGCCTATAAATTTTGTTAAAACTTGTGATCAATGTCAAAGAAGTGGTAATATTTCTAGGAGAGATCAAATGCCTTTTACTTCCATATTTGTCGCTGATGTTTTTGATGTTTGGGGTATTGATTTTATGGGACCTTGACAAAGTTTAGTCGTATCCGATATATAACTAATCTAGACACCAATTTTTTGATATGATAAGTCGGGACAAGGCATCGAGATTCGGGATCGGGCTAGCACCACGTCTAGGTCCCATATCTCCGTCCTCCGTTTAATGCACAATATAATGTGTATTTAATCGGAGTTCGTCCATTTATTCAATTTACGGTCTAGCTTATATTTATTATATACGGGTCTGTTTATAAATAGCATTTGCCGCCTTTAATCCGATTATTATTCTATTGCTCGTTGTATTGTAAGTTCCGGGTTGTATTCCGCCCGCGTAATTTGTAATTTATTTACGAGTTTTCTATTTTTGATGTTTGCCATTTATTACCTTAAATGAACATCACATGCTAAACAACTCCGACGATAATTTAGATGCATTAAACGACGTAGTTAACCAATAATTCGCATGTTCAGCCGAAAACGCTGTTTGCATATCATTGAGTCATTTTACTAGCGCGCGTACACGAACACGAACGATGTCTTAGTAGAGGCCGCTAAGTGCGGGCGGGGTTGGGTGTCCTTAGTGGGATTCCCAACACGTACCCTCACCCCTTACTCAGAACCTCGGTTTCCGGATGCCCGAAACCGTTGGCGCACGAGAGTCATTTTATACACGATAACCGGTAGAGACGGTATCGGTATCGCAATGCAAAGGGACGAGCTCCATAAACTCTGAAATCGAAATGGGCCGTACTTTGTGTGCGGTCCATGACGACATAGAGTGGGCTCGAATGGGTCCGAATTCCCATAAATTCGGTGTCGACTCCAACTTTGATTTAAATTTCGACCCGAGATCAATCTTACCACGAGATTCATTCGCCTACACAAACCCGCGCGTGGCCGCGTCGGGGTGGACCTACGTCATGTCCACAACCAACCTTATATAAACGGGAATATATGTATAATTTGATCTTCAAATTAAATGAGTTATTCTAAATAATTTAAAAATAGATAATAAAACTTATTTTAGCATATAAATAATATTAATGTATATATTAACCCGAAATTCATAGAAATACGTTTTTAGCTCAAATAATATGAAAGACAACATAATAATAATAATAATAATAATAATAATAATAATAATAATAATAATAATATTAAAGGGATAAAAATATGTATAAATATCAATTTATCAAGATACAAGTCATTGTGATTTTTACCGAGGATCGAGAGCCTCTTGGAAGAGTCTTGCAAGTAACAATTACCAGGTGTGAAGCTAATCACAAAATTCAATTGTTTATTAAGCTTACTGATGGATAATAAATTGAACTGAAAACTGGGAACATACAACACATTGTGCAGGTATAAATCACCAAGAATATGAACTGAACCCATAGTATCTATATTAACTATATGACCATTTGGCAGGGAGACACGATATGGCTTATTAAGATGAACAAAATCAGAGAACAAAGCCTTATTAGAACACGTGTGATCACTCGCTCCTGAATCAAGGATCCAAGAATTGCATAAACCATGTAAATCAGAGGAGAAAGAATTACTAGCAAAATTAGCATGTGAAATACCAGTTTCATGTGGTTCTTGAGTGCTTGCACTGGCTTGAGTCGCCATACCAGCAAACTGATTCTTAGAACCATCTTGATTTTGAAAAGCATTTGTAGCTAACTCATGTTTCTGTTTTGAAGATGCCAACACTTGTCAATGAGATGGCTTGACTTCATACAGTATCTGCAGAAAGGCTTATCAGAAGGCTTGTCAAAACTTTGTTCTCTGTCTCCCCCTTTTGTGTTATTGTTGAAGAAACTGTGAGCATTAGGCTGAGGATTTTGCTTGTAATATTGCCCATTCTGATCATTGGAACGGGATTCTAAACATTCGATCTTTGGTCTGGTACTGGCTTTGATTCTGGTTCTTGAAACTCATATTCCTGCTGTACAAAGCTGCAGAATCTGCTTGGAAATTTGAAGAGGCATGTAAATCCCTTTGTTGCTCTTCCTGTAAAAGGTTATTTTAGATGATTGCAAGCTTGGGAAGAGGGCTTTGCATCAATATTGTGCCTCGAACAGTAGCATATGAATCATTTAACCCCATAAGAAATTGCACCACTTTCTGACTTTCTTGAAAAGCTTTCTGCTTGTCTTTCACACCATAATTGCAGGAGCAAGAGCAAACAAGATTCAAGCCCATTCCATCAATCTCATCCCAAATCGTATTTGCTTTTGCGAAATATGAGGAGATACTGTCATTATTCCCCTGAGAAAACTCAGATAACTTCTTTTGTACCCCATATAATTGAGCACCATTTGATTGGCCGAACCTTTCTTGAAGTTCAGTCCGCGCTAACTTTGCAGTGTCGCAAAACAGAATGGAGTCTACGATTTGGGAAGAAAGAGAGTTCAAAACCCAAGAGAACACGATGTCATTACATCGTTGCCAATGCTTGAGATTAGCAGAATTTGCAGCAGGTTTTGTGATTGTACCATCAATGAACCCAATCTTATTTTTTGTTGAAAGAGCAATGCGCATAGCTCTACACCAATTTGCGAACCCCGATCCATCAAACACGTTAGTGACGAGTTTGACGCCAGGTCCATCAGACGGATGAATGTACAGAGGATCGTCCACGCCTATTGTTACAATATTGGTATTGATATCACTCATTGTTGAATGAGTTGAATTGTAGAATCAAGAATTAAGAACTCTGACGAAAGCGGAAGCGAAACGAATTAAGAATTAAGAAGAAGGATCAAGAACATACATGCTCTGATACCATGTTGTAATGAAAGAATAGAGAGAATGAATGCAACTTGTATTGAATGATTGAATGAATTGTTGTATTACATAGTGAGGGATACCTCTGTATATATACTAGAGTAACACAATGAGTAACTAACTTGTAACAAACTTATAACTAACTTGTAATAAACCCAACTAAGTTAGTTATAGATTTTACATTCTTGCCCTATCTCGTTACTAGTACGTCCACACTTTTCACGAAGGGGCTCCCACGTGTCCAGCCTCAACGTTCATCTACATATCGTTCGACTGCGGGGATGTTATAGAATATATTTCTATATTCAATTCATTATATGTATTACGCTCATTCAATAAATGTATAGCTCTGATTATTAGATGTAGTTAGTTCCTATGGATATACATTGTACCTTTATGTATTCTATCGATATTTATACCGATCCTTGCTAATGAGATAATCAACAGATTGATATCCTTTATAAAGAAATGTTGACAGTGTAATTTGATTATGTACCTATAATTAGAAAAGTTGAACTTCAAACCCCTAAACCAATCAAAAAGGAAAACTCATGACACCGATATGATGTGGGATCGATTCACCCACTCATGTTTATTAGCGATTCACAAAGACTGATAACATCAACCCAAGTACGTCTACCCTCTAGGAAATAAGGTTGTTTTTTTACATTACGTAATAAACTAGCGCCACCATTTGACCACTATCCCGTCTATTACATATAACCAACATTTTTCACAAAATAACAAGTTTAAATGATCAAATGAAACAAAGGGACTATAATAGAGTGTGGAGAGTACACAACAATGCTTGATTCATTTCCAAAAAGAAAAACAATGCTAGAATAACGGGCTTCGTTCCATAAAATCCGATCATGATATGACGGATTTTTGATATGAAATTTCATAAGAAAAAAAATACTCCGTAGTAATGATTTTTAAGAAATATAAATAAAAGTTGGATTGATTACAAGATTATTAGCTAAATTCACTTACTACTCCAAAAATCATTACCTAAAATCTTCAAGCATTCAATATTATTAAAAATGGGAAAAACAGATTGAATATCAACAAAAACACATTAACTAAGAAGGGCCCTTTTAATATTTATCATATCATATCACAGAAACTTATACATACTGTATAAGATGTTTCCGACTTATGTAAATCCTCAGTCTCTTTATTTCATGATTGATTTCGTCCGCTCTCTCATACAAAATAGACAGAGCAGATCACAAACAGAGAGCTTCGTCCACCTTATTATTAACTTAGGAGGCATATATAGCTTTCTGTTCATCCAATGTTACACGCTTAGACTGTTCGCACATTTACGTCTGTACAGCTACAGTGTACAAACATACTAGTACGGTACATTAGTACAAGGTTAAACTTATTAAGTAAAAATAAGTATATTCCCCCATCTCATTCTTAGTAGAGCTTGGCTAGCCGGGAATCCATGATACTAGAAACAGCTGCAAGAAATTCGTCTTCGCTCATACCTGGAAGTAATGAATCCTGAGCTTCACGAACTATCTCTTCAATCGCAGATTCCTTGTTTATGGTTTCCCTGCACATGACCTTTCCAATGGCGAAAGGGGTCAAGCCGTTTTCAGCTCCTTTTTTTAACAACATTGTGGAGACGCGTAGTATACGAGCACACTCTAAGGGAACTTCCCAGCCATGGAATTTTAATAATCTGAGATCTTGATCAGCATCAAGTGACCTGATGTAATCAATTGTTTCCGAGGAAAAGCCCTGACGAGCTTGTGGCCAGTACAGCCAATCGAATGTGCAATCCTCAAACTGCAGTTAAAGTAAACTTAACAAGTCAGACTAATCATTAATATTAAGAACCAACATAATGTTAATCTATTAGGTGGAAGACTCACGCTATCAGGCAGACAGTAGCCATGATCAATCGGAATAAGCTCCATTTGACCATTTTTGGTGTCTTTTCGGAAAAGAATATTTCCTGCGTGCCTATCCGCATTGGCCAATCTAATGTCAAGAACACTGATCTTATGTACCTCTTCAACCGGGAATGCTTGAGGGCCTATATCCTCGCAGTTTCCATTATTTTCTCTAAACATTTGCAATGATCCAATCTTTGTATTTTTTGTTGTCCCTTCATATCCTTTTGGATGATAAAATCCCTTGTGCAAGCACCTTACCATAGTAGTTGGAGGCACCCCAGAGAAACCCATCAGTTCACCACCGGACAATGAGCGAGGTCCGTTCTTTGGGTGGTCTAAAAGGTATGCCGCAACTTCTCTCAATGCACCTTCCCCAACCCTGGTCCCTTTTTTTAAACCTTCACCATTATCTGACACAGGTAAGCCTTGAGGATTGTTCACAGCCATAGGTTCCTCATCCGAGGGCTTAAACACAGCCACAATCTTCTGACCTGATGGATCTGGCATGAAATAGGCTCCTCCAGTGCCTTCCGTGGACCTGACTGGTTGATATCCCCTATCTAAACCATCAAGCGTTAAGCTGATCAGATCCCATATTTCTAAAGGTAACCTAATATTTGGATGCACAATAGCGGGTTCCAACCAAAAGTCTCTATCTGGTGGCTCCCTTGACGCAACCTGAAGATCGCGGCATTTCTTATCAATATTAAATTCTCTTGCACCCTTGGGCGTAACATTTAAAGCCACAACCGAAAGCTCGACATCTTTTTTAACAGGAGTAGCTCTAACTTTGGCAGGCTTTTTAATTAGCAAATGGATGACACTATCATTGTTCTTAGAGATATCATTAATCAACCTTCGATCCTCAAGCTTCTGACTTCCACAGAATAGTTCCTGATCCTTAACATCAACAACACCTTGCCCCTCCTTATAAATCCTTTGCTTGAGATAACCAACATTTCGATACCTATCGATTTGGAACTCGAATTCCTTACCACAAGTGGTACTAACTGTAATGGCTAGGAGGTCTGATAACTTAAGAACTAAATGCAGGGTATGTCCACCAATGACACCATAGTCCTTAACAAGGCAATCATTCCGTGCCAATTCACGACCTCCGTAAACAAGTTTTTGTTTATTAACAGCAAACCCTTTACATGTTTGGATCATGAGTTTCACCGACGCTATTGAATCGGACTCCATAACCCGAAATGGTATCGCAGACCCGGTGACACTCAAGTATATCAATATTGATTCACCAGAGTGCAAATCCACGCGGTTGTCGAAAGAACCGGGGACTTGCACCAAGCTTTCCTGAATGGGACTCAAGGCTACACCAACCGCCATTTCCCCCTCAGATCCCTCCTTACTATCTTTTTTTTCCTTGTTTGATGTGCAGTATAATTTATAAGTGCTGGAGATTGAAGGGTACCAGAAGAATGTATGAAGAGATAGGCAAAACTTAAAAGGCTCAATGGAGATTGGCCAAAGGTCTCTAACAACAACAACAATAATAACAGGGCAGACAATATAACACCCTAAACTTGAATTATTATTTACAAGAAAATAGAACCTCTATCCTATAGAGTAGATAATATTAGAATGCAACAAAAAAACAAAGTATCAGAGAATCACACTCAAAATTGTGGGAACCAACTTGAAAGATTCAATCTTCTTCTACCCAGGAAAAAATTACAAGAAACTCCACAACTTCATACAATCAAAAACTCCCTCCAGATTATCAACAACAAGAACAAATAATGATTGATAATTTGAAGCAAAGTGATGAATAATTAGTTCAAATTCTTGAGGTGGGAGAATGAAATTATAATTAACTTGGAGACTGGATTCTTACCAAGAAAATGGAAGAACCAAGAAAAAATGAAGGAGGAATGAGAGGTTAAATTGGAGAAAAAATTGAGGTGTAACCAGGTGGCATTTCATCTCCCAATATTAGCTCAAAATCCAATGATTTTGGGAGAATAACCCTGATTGTTAATAACTCCGACTATTTTGGTGTTGGATTTAATGAAACCCAATTTATCGGAAGGAAGGATGCCATAGATAGCCCTTGCTTCGCTTCCTCTTCCTCTTCCTCTTCCTCTCAAAAATAGTTTTAAGAATCTTCTCGTACTAGTACAAACCCGTGACTACGTACGGTTTTTTCATTAATTTTTGTTTCATTAGCCCCATGACATAACTATATTTATTTTATCACCGAACATTATAGAGGTAGGTTCTAATGAGTCCCTATATAAATATTGAGTTCCTAAGTCCTCATCCCATCCGTTGGATGGGATGAGGATGGATGGACAAGATGCATCCTAATATTTTGTATTAAAAAATAAAAAAATAAAAAAAATAAAAAAAGAGGAAGATTTACTATCCTAAAATAACTCCCATGATTTTAGGAAACAATAACTCCCATAATCACAATCATTCCTCATTCATTCATTCACGTTACAGGTTCATTATCAAAACCTTAAAAAAAAAACGCTTCCATCGATCATCACGTACATTCATTCATTCAATTAAATCTGTGCTCGAAATTCCGTTACTATGAATTCAATGATCGCGACATCTTCATTAACTGTTGATAAACAATTCATCGAGTATAACAATGGTGAGTTTCGATATTGCTTTCATGTTTTACGTCAATTTTTATTCATTATCTTGATTAATTTGCGTCAATTTGTGTTCATGGTTTGCGTCAGTTTTCATGTTGATATTGTTTTCATGGTCGTGTTATTCATCATAGATTCATATGCAAATCGTAGAACACACAAACGGTGAGTATATATGTTTTGTAATTTATACTGGAATCGCCATGAAAGTCATTAAGATGCTACTCAATTATTAGTTTTTACGTTTACAATATATTGAGTTATTGTAGTTCATATACTGCGTTACTTTAGTGTAGAGCATCTGTTACTTTATATGTCGTGTTACTTTAATACACTCCAGTTGTTACTTTAGTGTTTTTCATCTGTTATTGTAGTGCATTGCAGTGTTCTAAGAATTTTGAAAACTGCCATATTAAAAAAAATAATAAAAAAAAAAGATATTGTTTCCTATAATAATGGGACGTGATTGCCACCAAAATAGGAAACAATATCTTCTAAAATAACTCCCATGATTTTAGGAAACAATAACTCCCATAATCACAATCATTCCTCATTCATTCATTCATTCACGTTACAGGTTCATTATCAAAACCTTAAAAAAAAAAAACGCTCCCATCGATCATCACGTTCATTCATTCAATCAAATCTGTGCTCGAAATTCCGTTACTATGAATTCAATGATCGCGACATCTTCATTAACTGTTGATAAACAATTCATCGAGTATAACAATGGTGAGTTTCGATATTGCTTTCATGTTTTGCGTCAATTTTTATTCATTATTTTGATTAATTTGCGTTAATTTGTGTTCATGGTTTGCGTCAATTTTCATGTTGATATTGTTTTCATGGTCGTGTTATTCATCATAAATTCATATGTAAATCGTAGAACACACAAACGGTGAGTATATATGTTTTGTAATTTATACTGAAATCGCCATGAAAGTCATTAAGATGCTACTCAATTATTAGTTTTTACGTTTAAAATATATTGAGTTATTGTAGTTCATATACTGCGTTACTTTAGTGTAAAGCATCTGTTACTTTAATGTCTACCATCTGTTACTTTATATGTCGTGTTACTTTAATACACTCCAGTTGTTACTTTAGTGTTTTTCATCTGTTATTGTAGTGCATTGTAGTGTCCTAAGAATTTTGGAAACTGCCATATTAAAAAAAATAATAAAAAAAAAAGATATTGTTTCCTATAATAATGGGACGTGATTGCCACCAAAATAGGAAACAACATCAAAGAGTAACGCCATATAAAAAAAAGAAAAAAAAATACTACTTCCTATAATTATGGGACGTGATGACTTCAAAATAGGAAACAATATCAAATAGTAATATACTGCGTCATACTCTCATTTTTATCATTATATGAATTTTTTGCACTAACTTATATCTGGTGTTATTTTAATGAACATTATCTGTTAATTTAATTCATACTATCTGTTACTTTAATGTCTGACCTCTGTTACTTTATATCTGGTGTATAAGCATACTCTGTTAATTTAATTCAATGTTACTTCAATGCACTTCATCTGTTACTTTAACTCTTGTTATCTGTTACTTTAATCCACATGAATGATGTAGGGATGTGGGTGAGAGTTTCCTCCATTGTGCGGTGGTGAGATTAAATCAAAGCTTATGAGATGATGATGATGAAAAAGATGAAAAAGAAGAAAGACGGAGAGAACGAGAAGGATGAAGAAGAAACAAAATTATAAGTAGGACATTATGAGTAACAAGTGTGAAACATTGGAATTGTAATGGAGTTGATTTAGTTGGAATCTTGTACCACTTTTTGTTTTGGAGTATCTTAATAAAAACAAACATTGTTCTTTTTGTTAATTGAAACTCCTGTTTTTGCAAGAGACTACTATGCAACGTAACTGATTTTATGAGTTAAAGTAACACAGTTCATGAATTAAAGTAACACATTGTATGAGTTAGAGTAACAGTTTTTGCAAGAGACTATGCAGCGTAACAGATTTTATGAGTTAAAGTAACACAGTTCATGAATTAGAGTAACACATTGTATGAGTTAGAGTAATAGTTTTTGCAGGAGAATATATTAAACAATGTAACAGATTTTATGAGTTAAAGTAACGCAGTTCATGAATTAAAGTAACACGTTATATGAGTTAAAGTAACATAGTTTATGGATTATGGCAGTAACATAGTAACATACGTACAATGGCAGTAAGAAAATAATGATTTTTTGGTGAAAATGAAAAAAACTTAATTTTGAAAAAACTTGTTGTGAGAGAAAAAACATTTAAAAAGATTGATAAGAGAGATAAAAGATTTTTATTGAGATAATTAAGGAGGAGAGAGAGAAATGATATATTTACCAAATTTGTTAGTTATTTCCTTAATTATGAGATTAAATCTTGTCCATTAATATAACCTTGAATCAAGGGCTAAGATGGGGACTCACGGACTCAACATATATAAGTGGACTCACCTGATCCCACTTATATATAAAGGATCAAGTGAGTCCTCCTATATATATTGAGTCCATGAGTCCAATCTTGGACCATTGATCAAGTGGAAGATGGATGGTTGTGATTGCTTGAGGTGAAATAAGGAAATAAATAACAAATCTTGGTAAATATATCATTTCTCTCCCTTCCTTAATTATCTCAATGCATATCTTTTCTCTCTCATCTCAATCTTTTAATTGTCTCTTTCTCTCACACAACAAGTTTCTTCAAAATTAAGTTTTTTTCATCTTCACCAAAAAAATCATCATTTTTCTACTGTCATTGTACGTATGTTACTATGTTACTGCCATAATCCATAAACTATGTTACTTTAACTCATACAATGTGTTACTTTAATTCATGAACTGTGTTACTTTAACTCATAAAACTGTATTACTTTAACTCATAAAATCTGTTACGTTGTATAATAGTCTCTTGCAAAAACTGTTACTTTAACTCATATAATGTGTTACTCTAATTCATGAACTGTGTTACTTTAACTCATAAAATCTGTTACGTTGCATAATAGTCTTTTGCAAAAACATGACTTCCAATCAACCAAAAGAATAATGTATGTTTCTATTAAGGGTACTCCAAAACAAAAATTATAAAATTCCATTATAATTCCAATGTTTCACACATGTTACTCTAAGAACTGGATATTGGAAATCAAATTACACTCATAAACTGTGTTACTGTAACTCATTAAGTATGTTACTTTAACGCATAATGTGTGTTATTCTAACTCATTTTACTCCAATAAAGGATGTTACTCTAAGGACTCTAATAATATATTGTCCTACTCAGAATTGTGCTTCTTCTTCTTCATCCTCTTCTTCTTCTTCTTTTTCTTCTTGTTCTTCTTGTTCTTCTTCTTCTTCTTCTTCTCCTTCTTCATCGTCAAACGATGACTTACATGACGTTTCCTAATGATTCTTTCTTCTTCTTCTTCTTCTTCTTATGATCTACATCTTTGAAGATCTGCTCTATGTATGGAGTGAAACTCTCACCCACATCCTTGTACCATTCCTCTGCTTTTACGTCTACTACAAAAACAAGAACAACGTGGCGACAAACAAACAATCAAAACTTGAAATATGGCGGCATTCTAACCAAAACATTAATAACTAAATCCGATGACATGTTACTCTAATGCTTCAAACGTATTACTGTAATACATTAGGTATGAATGAGAGTATGAATGACAGTATAAACATGTATACTGCTATGAATAAGAGTATGAATGAGAACGTTATACTTTGATATTGTTTCCTATTTTGATGACAATCATGTTCCATCATTATAGGAAGCCGTATTTTTTTAATATGGCAGTATTCTAAATCCTTTGTTACTCTAACGCATTACAGTAACAGATGACAATAATTAAAGTAACAGATGAAGTGCATTAAAATAACACGAGATTCAATTAACAGAAGATGTCTATACACAGGGTTAGACATTAAAATAACAGATGATCTATATTAAAGTAACACATTATGTGCATTACAATAACTCCATATATATGTTTGTGCGAAAAAATCATATAATGATCAGATCTTTAAATAATCATACTATGAACGTAAAATCCAATAATATGGAGCATCTTAATGACTTCCATGGCAATGAAAGCATAACAATTGATGAAGATTATGAAAAACCTAAATAATAATCATTGAAGATTATGAAAAAAACCTAAATAATAAACCTAACAATCTGCAATCTATACTAACACAAGAGCAATGAATCGTTTATATGAATATATGATGAATGAAATGAATAAAATTAACGCAAAACATGAAAGTAATATCGAAACTCACCATTGTTGTACTCCACGAATTGCTTATCAACAGTTGATGATGATCTCGCGATCATTGAATCCATCGTAACGTGATGTCGAACACAGATTTTGAATGAATGAATGGATGAACGTGATGTTGGAAGCGTTTTTTTTAGGTTTGATGAACGTGGTAACGTGAATGAATGAATGGGTGAATGAATGTGATATTATTGTTTCCTAAAATTATGGGAGTTATTTTAGGAAGCAGTATCTCCCTTCTTTTTTTTTCTTTTTTTTTTATTGCAAATTGTAGAATAAATCCTGTCCATCCATCATCATCTCATCCAATGGATGGGATGAGGACTTATGGACTCATATATAGAGAAGGACTCATAAGAGCCTATATATATATATATATATATATATAGGATCCTTTGAGGCAGCGCAACTCGCCGCACCCATTGAGGCACAATCTCAACCATTAGATTAAAATCAAATTAAAGGCTAAGATTAAAACAAAAACTCATACATAAAAAAAAAATTCCCCAATTTTTTTTTCCCGGGGAAAAAAATCGATATTTTTCGGAATTTTTTTTTTTTTCCGGAAAAAAAATAATTTTCGGAAATTTTTTTTCCAAAAAAAAAAAAATTTCGGGAAAAAAAAAAACCGAAATTTTTTTTCCAAAAAAAAAAAAAAAATTTCCAAAAAAAAAAATTCGGAATTTAAAATAAAATTGGTGTATATAAAAACAATTTCAGTGTACATAATAACTGTTTAAAGGTATATAATAATTCTATTATATCAAATAATTAAGTACATATGCCAATTATTTCAGTGTATATATGTTGATTAATTGGTGTACATGGTAACCATTTGAGTGTATATATAACAATAACTATTTTACTGTATATATATTTAGTTCTTGAGTGTATATATATATATATATATATATATATATATATATATATATATATAAATATATATATATATATATATATATATATATATACATATATATATATATATATATATATATATGTAGTGAGTTTAATAGCGTATATAATGAGTTTTTTAGTGTATATAACAGTTATTTTGATGTATGTTCCATTGTTGATTAACTGATGTACATATTAATTATTTGGGTGTATATAACAATTATTTTACTTTATATATTGAGTTCTTAAGTGTATATATGCAGTGAGTTTAATAGCGTATATAATGAGTTTTTTTGGTGTATATAACAGTTATTTTGATGTATGTTCCATTGTTGATTAATTGGTGTACATAATAACTATTTGAGTGTGTGGACATGACATAGGTCCACCCCGACGCGGCCACGCGCGGGTTTGGGGAGGCGAATGAATCTCCATATGAGATGGTCAAATTGAAATTTAGATCGAAGTAGGAGTCGCCACCGAATTTTGTGGTTATTCGGAACCATTCGAGCCCACTCTATGTCGTAGTGGGCCGTATACAAAATACGGCCCATTTCCGATGTCAGAGTTTATTGGGCTCGTCCCTTTGCATTACGATACCGATACCGACATTATCGGATATCGTGTATTGAATGACTCTCGTTGCCAATGGATTCGGACATCCGGAAACCATGGTTCTGAGTAAGGGGTGAGGGTACGTGTTGGGAAGTTCACTAAGAACACCCAACCCCGCCCGCACTTAGCGGCCTTTACTAAGATATCGTTCGTTTTTGGTGTACACGGGTTAGTTCGACGGTTGAATGATATGCAAACATTATTTTCCTAAGCATGTGAGAAAAATAAATAAGTGGGTTGCTAAGTCGTTTAATGCATGTTAAACTAATAACGTCAAAGTTATTTTAGCATGTGAAGTCGTTTTAGTCTAATAAAACGATAAAAACAAATAAAAAGCTACAAACACGAGAAAACGAGTTAGTAACGTTTGAATAAATCGAATAAAGACATGAATAAATAATATGCATGACTCGAAAAAGTTTTGATGACACGTGAGGGATTAACACGTGTTGACCGAGGTAAAAAAAAAAGTATTTATCGAAATATGTCACGAAAGTCGCTTTTTAATATAAGGTTCGAAAAGAATAAAAAATAGAAAACCGAAGAAACGAAAAAAAAGGACTCGGCAGACCAGGCTGCTGCGCGAGTCGCATGATAGGCGCGCGACTCGCGTGGCAGCCTGTTCGGTTTTTTTTTTATTTTGTTCGAAAAATTGTTGATTTTTATAAATCGCGTACAAATATGGATTATATTTTCGATATTTGTCGTATTCGATACTCGATTATGAAATCGATATCGAATAGTCGGAATGACTTTAGAAAAGGTTTTGAAAAAGGTTTGTTTTGAACGAAAAGTAAAAAAAAGAATTTGAACGAAAAAGATGTTAATTCTCTCCGCGTTTAAAATCATCGAATTTTGTTCAAAAAAGATGTAATGATTTTGTTAGCATCAACGAGAATTAATTAATTTAGTTCTTGTAGATACGATATTCGATTAGAGAATCGGTATCGTATTTTAAGAACGTTATAAAAATAGTTTTTTGTAGTATCGATTATTAGAAATAAATAAAAATATGTGACGAACGACCCATATTAAAAATACGAAACGACCGACGACCCGTAAAAAAAGTGACGGACGAAAAAAAGGAAAAAAAAGACGTGAGAGAGAGAGAGAGAGAAAGGAGAAGAATCGGGTTTGATTTACACCCTCAACCTACATGCTTCGTTTTCTCGGTATAAGGCTCGTCGGACGGTGGCTTAGGCACGGGAGCATCGAGATGATGTGGGAGAGTTAAGGTGTCGGTTTTTGGACGTGTGGGGCGTCGGGTTCGGCCGAATGGGGGTGGTTTCGTCGGTATTTCGAGACTTCTTCGGGAATACGTCGGAATTTGCTTTGTATTATTTTTTTAGATATCGAGGATGTATGTATATTGGATGTGTGAATGTGTATTTCGGTCTGCGTAAATTGTTGTGTGAAATCGTTGTCCTTTGTGTTGGACGGAAGGTCCTATTTATAGGGGTCGAGATAGTCTTGCTTGTGTGACAAGAAATACCGGTTTGGATAGGAAACACGAGAGTTCGAAAGGGAACGAAAGTCTCGTTTCTTGGTGGGGAAGCCAAGTATTTCGGCTGTCATGAAGATTTGGCCTTGTATTTTGGCTGTCTTGGCCGAGTATTTGGAGCTCGGTCGGTGTCTGATTCGGTTTCCGGATAGAATTCCTACTTGAGATCGAATTCTATCCTTAAACGGATTTGTTTAATATTTTTTGAAGATGATTTTTGTAGTATTTGGGACCGGATCAGCCGTGTGAGGTGTCACGGCTGACTCGTGTGTCTCGAGAATATTTTTCGACCGGGTTTTGACTCGGTCGTAAAAAGACGGTTTTACCCCTGGTGTCGGAATCGACCCAAATTAGTCTCATTTGACTCGAAACGACCCACTGGGCCTGGATTTGAGGTTGGTTTTGTAAGATTTGTACTCTGTAATAAGCCTAAACCAGATGTCCATGATTTCGAGCCCATATCCGAGTCCATTAAAGCATGTTTGCGTCCTATCATCATCGGGTGTTTGGCGGGACCTACTATAGACACCTGGCGGTCAAAATGTGGGTGTCTACAGAGCCCCCACTCTGACTGATGTTTGGACAAGGCGAAAGTCAGAGTAGCTACCAGGCCAATCGAGGATTAAGACCTGGCAGACTTCCGATCGGGTCGTTTAGAGTCCATTAGACTGGCGTGAAGGGCTCGCCAGCCATAAGATAGAAATCATACCTGGATAGACGTCAATAATGTTGCGGGGACTTTTCTTAAAAAGTCTTGGGTATGTCTGTTTACAGACACATCCATCTTGGAATGGCGCGAGAGCCTCCATTGGAAGCTGTGGGTATACCGCTTACTGATAATCCCACATCGAAATAGCACGGGAGCCTCCATTAGAAGCTGCGGGTGTACCGCTTACTGATACATCCCATCTTAGAATTGCGCGGGAGCCTCCATTGGAAGCTGTGGTATACCGCTTACTGATAATCCCACCTCGGAATAGCGCGGGAGCCTTCATTAGAGGCTGCGGATGTACCGCTTACTGATACATCCGATTCTTCAGTAAAAATGTTGCTTGAATTTTCACTAGGAATTTTCTTTTGAGAATTCTCCGGGAGTCTTGGGATACTTGTCTGTTTTGCATGCAACATTCAAATAAAACATTGACTCACGCTGGGGAAGAAAATGATTTTTTTGATTGATTTTTGAAAAGAAAATGCTGAAAATTTTTGAATTTTTTTGGAAATGCTGAAAATTTTTGAATTTTTTTTGGAAATTAGAATGCTTGGGATGACTTGATTTCCGATCAGATTCTGACACGGACTTCTAAAATCCTCTGGTTAGGCCTGTATGCCCAGATGAAGTGTGATAAAAATTCCTATTCCCGGGGTGACTAGGAAAGGGATTTTCTCAAATGGCTAAGTTTTGCAAATTTTAAAATAAGAATTTGGAGAGAGACATGCCGACAGACTCGACTCTGGACGTGACCGAACGAGTCGGCAGACACGACTGGACTCTCTAAGGGTTGGACCGTGACTCGGTAGGGGATGGGCCACCTAAGATGACAAGACTCTTAAGTTTAGCTATTCCGTAGCCTAGGCGAGTGGCAACATGGTCGAATCCTCAGAGTGAGATTGTTTTCGTACGACATGGCTTTGTGGTAGCAATGCCGTAGACTGGTGTTCTTTTGAATTTTTTTTGGTTTCGGGGCATGTTCCCAAAGTAGGTGTTGTCTCGAGTCTCTGACAGATTCTTGTCTTCGACTGGGCCGAGTACTAGGACACACTATAGAAAGGAGGCTAGTTTTTGAAAGTCTTTGGATTATGTGAGTGGATGGAGAACTTCTGCCTAAGAGAAGCCCCCGGGACGACAAAGCTAGCTGCTGAGAACATGACAGTGTCGTGACCGGAATGATGGTGCTTTTGAATGAGTGTCAATGTGGGTGGTTGTGCCTCTTTTGAAAGGCTGCCTACGTATTCACGTGTTGTGAAATCAAACCAAGCCGTAGTTCAGTGTTGAAAAATGTATTATGGTGCCTAGTTTATTAGGGCTTTGTGTGTAACTAGCCATAGCAATGGTGTAGGCTAGGTGCATTCCCATTTATGTCTTGATTAAAGGGCTAGAATGGTTAGGATGTTGATCCTGTGACTATGAGCGTTCTCCGGGGTAGCCCCCAGAGGTGGTGTGAACTATTTGGGCATGTTCTATGCTGACCGCAAGTTGAATTCCCGTGTTTGGGGTTGGTAACTGGTTTAGATGTTTTTTGGAAATGTGGTGCTAGGAAGTAAGTGGCTTTGATGATTCGAAATCTGGAGCTCGATTTTGTGGAGCTAAGGCTTCGAGGGTAAGGTATTGTAATGTGGTAGAAAAGGGGGAAGTCGAGTAATAATGACTCGAACTTCGATCGGGGTAGGTTTGATAATGCGGGATCTGATTTCCATGTCTGGCCCTAATGGTTAGGGTATCCTATGGAGCTTGAATCCTCAAAAATCCGAGCTGTCTCTAGCCTAGGTCTCGGGAAGGTCTTGAGGGTTGTAATGTGGGAAGGCTGAGTGTGATGTTAGCTGACCAGCTCGATTGTTTCTCCCCTATTTGATGGTATGGGTTTTGATAATTTTGAATTGACCGTTTCACTTGAGTTGATTGTTAACTACGGTCATGGGTTTTTGAATTCTTTGGGTTGACCTCTTTGCCCCGGTCATGGGATTCTTCATTTGAGTTGACCGTGTTTGGTCGAGGGATGTTGATAATTCTTTTTTTGATCATGGCCAGCTTTTTTGTTTTGGCCTTTTGCTTTTTCCTTGGACTTTTGATTTTTTTTTTGTCCAACTTTTTTTTTGTCGGTCAGACTAAACACATAAGGTAGGGATTGGTTAGTCTTATTGGATGGGTGTTTATGGTGGGAAATGGGTTTGCCTCCCGTCTTGAACCCAAACTAGGAGACTACCTAGATTTGTCATAGGATTTGATACCGCTCCTGCTAAAGGTAGTTATGTGGCTTTCTATGTCAGACATGGAACAGGTAAAGGAAAACACGGGTTCAGTTTCCTGCAGTCGTTATAGATGGGCCTATAATAGTCACGTGCATGTGCTCACAGTGTATGACGGTATTCATCATGTTCTCGGAAACACATAAGGAAAGTATATATGGGAAATAGAATATTGAAAGATGACAGAATGAAAATGACTCTGACTCTGATTTGGAAATGAGGATGTAGGGTATCCTAGACTCGAACTCAGACTTAGACTCGAATAAAATCCAGACTTTCGGACGCTTGGTTGGTTGTTTTTGTAAGGTCTTTGATTGGAGAGAACGACAAGTGCCACGACTCGCCTAAACTCGGCTTTGCGCAAATGCAAGAGAGGGTGTCAAACTAGACATGGCCCGGTGTGACGGGTCGACCCTGGACCGAGATACTCAAACGTTGACCTAGACAAGGTAACGACCCTGGCTCGGACTCGACCATAAGATCTGAGCTGCATGCGGGTGAGTCCGAAAATGGGGCGACCGTGTTTGACTGTGTCGCGTGCTCGGACCAATCGTGGTGACCTAAACCTAGGTGACTCGAGTATTCGTAGCATAGGTACGACTCGAAGAAGGCATCGTAAGGACGCCGGTGCAAGATGGACGTAAGGTACCCCTTAAGGTGACCGTGGTTGACTGCTCGGGTGGAGGACAGGCCCCGAGTGAGACTAAAGACTTTGGTAAGACTCATATGGTGTGACATCTAAGTGACTCAAAAGTGGGTACGTGAGACAACATGTGTAAGACCTGATCCTTAGAGCAACCGTGTCTGATCGCTCTGCTGAAGGGTAGCCCCCGAGTGGGACTGAAGACCGACTCCTAGACGGGTGACTCGTTGAAGGTGGACCTCCTTTGGATTTGGCAAAGTGGGCCTAGTCCCGTTCGGAGGAAGATCCGTGTGTGAAATCCCCAGACTTTGGACTCGATTGTGTAAATGGGCTTCCCTTTGTAGGAGTTTGTCCTACGTAGGTGGGCCGTGCCTTGACAAATAAGGCGGACTTGGATGGGGTAGAAACTTCGTGATGTAAGATCGACGGAGTTTCGACGCTATGGACTCTAACAACTTATGACAAGACCCGACACTGCTAAATACGGGAAGTCCTAAGAAGAAGATAGCTTTGAAAGGAGAATTTGGATTTGAAAAACCCGAACAAAGTCGGATTGGAAGGCCCGATTTTTTTTTGAAAATCGGAAAAAAGGTTTATCGGGCCGAGATTTTGAATTTTTTGAAAAGTTTGGACAGCATACCTGCTAGAAAATAGGCTATTTTGAGTCAAAATCATAAGTCCTAAATTCGGTAGCTTTCCGGGTTTGAAAAATGGATAGTTTTCGAAAAAGACGCAAGTTTTTGAAAACGACGGTTTTTGAAAAGAAGAGACATGGATCAAGTAGCACGCAGTCACGGAAACAGTATAATGACGCCATGTATGCTCTTAGTTTAAGTCTCGGTCGGTCGAATAGGGTCTATACCAACGACGATAGCTTTCTCGCAAATCAGGACGGTCTTCCTAAGCCGAGTTGGTCTTAGAACCTGCCGTAAAACCCATGCGAGTTCCGCCATCGAAGTCTTTAGTGGGTCCAAGTAGGAACGCACCGTGGTATAGTGGGACGTCGGTCACAAGTAACCGGCCCGGGAAAGATTGGGTTATGCATGAACCATTGAACTAAAACGTGTACATTACTATTCGAACGGTTTCTTTTCGAGTCTCACCCTAGGGATGCCGATGGTAAGTGACTCATCAGTTGATCCCCAGCGGAGTCGCCAAATTGTGGACATGACATAGGTCCACCCCGACGCGGCCACGCGCGGGTTTGGGGAGGCGAATGAATCTCCATATGAGATGGTCAAATTGAAATTTAGATCGAAGTAGGAGTCGCCACCGAATTTTGTGGTTATTCGGAACCATTCAAGCTCACTCTATGTTGTAGTGGGCCGTATACAAAATACGGCCCATTTCCGATGTCAGAGTTTATTGGGCTCGTCCCTTTGCATTACGATACCGATACCGACATTATCGGATATCGTGTATTGAATGACTCTCGTTGCCAATGGATTCGGACATCCGGAAACCATGGTTCTGAGTAAGGGGTGAGGGTACGTGTTGGGAAGTTCACTAAGAACACCCAACCCCGCCCGCACTTAGCGGCCTTTACTAAGATATCGTTCGTTTTTGGTGTACACGGGTTAGTTCGACGGTTGAATGATATGCAAACATTATTTTCCTAAGCATGTGAGAAAAATAAATAAGTGGGTTGCTAAGTCGTTTAATGCATGTTAAACTAATAACGTCAAAGTTATTTTAGCATGTGAAGTCGTTTTAGTCTAATAAAACGATAAAAACAAATAAAAAGCTACAAACACGAGAAAACGAGTTAGTAACGTTTGAATAAATCGAATAAAGACATGAATAAATAATATGCATGACTCGAAAAAGTTTTGATGACACGTGATGGATTAACACGTGTTGACCGAGGTAAAAAAAAAAGTATTTATCGAAATATGTCACGAAAGTCGCTTTTTAATATAAGGTTCGAAAAGAATAAAAAATAGAAAACCGAAGAAACGAAAAAAAAGGACTCGGCAGACCAGGCTGCTGCGCGAGTCGCATGATAGGCGCGCGACTCGCGTGGCAGCCTGTTCGGTTTTTTTTATTTTGTTCGAAAAATCGTTGATTTTTATAAATCGCGTACAAATATGGATTATATTTTCGATATTCGTCGTATTCGATACTCGATTATGAAATCGATATCGAATAGTCGGAATGACTTTAGAAAAGGTTTTGAAAAAAGTTTGTTTTGAACGAAAAGTAAAAAAAAGAATTTGAACGAAAAAGATGTTAATTCTCTCCGCGTTTAAAATCATCGAATTTTGTTAAAAAAAGATGTAATGATTTTGTTAGCATCAACGAGAATTAATTAATTTAGTTCTTGTAGATACGATATTCGATTAGAGAATCGGTATCGTATTTTAAGAACGTTATAAAAATAGTTTTTTGTAGTATCGATTATTAGAAATAAATAAAAATATGTGACGAACGACCCATATTAAAAATACGAAACGACCGACGACCCGTAAAAAAATTGACGGACGAAAAAAAGGAAAAAAAGACGTGAGAGAGAGAGAAAGGAGAAGAATCGGGTTTTATTTACACCCTCAACCTACATGCTTCGTTTTCTCGGTATAAGGCTCGTCGGACGGTGGCTTAGGCACGGGAGCGTCGAGATGATGTGGGAGAGTTAAGGTGTCGGTTTTTGGACGTGTGGGGCGTCGGGTTCGGCCGAATGGGGGTGGTTTCGTCGGTATTTCGAGACTTCTTCGGGAAGACGTCGGGATTTGCTTTGTATTATTTTTTTAGATATCGAGGATGTATGTATGTTGGATGTGTGAATGTGTATTTCGGTCTGCGTAAATTGTTGTGTGAAATCGTTGTCCTTTGTGTTGGACGGGATGTCCTATTTATATGGGTCGAGGTAGTCTTGCTTGTGTGACAAGAAATACCGGTTTGGATAGGAAACACGAGAGTTCGAAAGGGAACGAAAGTCTCGTTTCTTGGTGGGGCAGCCAAGTATTTCGGCTGTCATGAAGAGTTGGCCGAGTATTTTGGCTGTCTTGGCCGAGTATTTGGAGCTCGGTCGGTGTCTGATTCGGTTTCCGGATAGAATTCCTACTTGAGATCGAATTCTATCCTTAAACGGATTTGTTTAATATTTTTTGAAGATGATTTTTGTAGTATTTGGGACCGGATCAGCCGTGTGAGGTGTCACGTCTGACTCGTGTGTCTCGAGAATATTTTTCGACCGGGTTTTGACTCGGTCGTAAAAAGACGGTTTTACCCCTGGTGTCGGAATCGACCCAAATTAGTCTCATTTGACTCGAAACGACCCACTGGGCCTGGATTTGAGGCTGGTTTTGTAAGATTTTTACTCTGTAATAAGCCTAAACCAGATGTCCATGATTTCGAGCCCATATCCGAGTCCATTAAAGCATGTTTGCGTCCTATCATCATCGGGTGTTTGGCGGGACCTACTATAGACACCTGGCGGTCAAAATGTGGGTGTCTACAGAGTGTATATAACATTTTTTTATTTAAGTGTATATAACATTTTTTTTACTGTATATATTGAGTTCTTAAGAGTGTGTATATAGTGAGTTTAATAACGTATATAATGAATTTTTTTAGTGTATATAACACTTATTTGGATGTATGTCACATCTTAATCTAATGGTTTAGATTGTGCCTCAATGGGTGTAAGGAGTTACTCTGCCTCACCGGAACCCACCTATATATATATATATATATATATATATATATATATATATATATTTATGTCATGCGGCTAATGAAACTCAAAATATAAATATGAAACAAAAATTAATGAAAAAACCGTACGTACGAGTGACACACACACACACACATATATATATATATATATTATTTGTATATCTACTCCTTAAAAGAGTATAAAATATACGTCTAACCAACTAAATTCTTTATATCGAGTGATGGGTTGCGTGTTGCTTTCCACGCAATCTAAGCGCAATTGAACTCCGGGTTTTAGTTTGTATCACCTTATTTATATACTCCCTCCGTCCCAAAATGATTGCCATCGAAACTTTTGCACAATAACTAAGAAATTGGTGTGATGATTGAGTATGTAGGCAATGATGACTCCTTTATAGGGTGAGTCATAATGTTGTGTGAGGTGGTGTGGGTTAATGAATGACAAAATGGTAAATACTTTAACTTGGTAGGGACGAAGTTGTAAAAATGGGTGGACAAAAAGGAAAGTTGAGAAATAGGACAATCTTTAAGAACCTACCCAAAAAGAAATACGAGACTATCTTAGTGGGACGGAGGGAGTATAAGTTTGCTTTCAATGTTTCAACTTTATTATTGATTTCGTAATTATTTCTTATTTTCAATATATTAAAAATTATGTGAAGCTAATTTAATATGGCTTATATAAATAATTGAGATAATATTTTATTCTATTCTAACTATAAGTTAGATTCATAAAGAAAAAAGACTATTAAAAAAGACGGAAATATTGAAATTTTAAATAGATAAAAAAATTATTCCATCAAATAAATTCCTAAAGTAAAATCCCAAAAAAGTCCGTGAATATAACATTAAAGCTAAACTATAGAAGTATATACCTCCGCCCTCATATTTTTTGAAAGACTTCAATTCCTTGAATACAATATTTGTGGTAGTAGTTACCATCTCTTTCTCATCGCCGCTTGCTTGTAACACGTGACATTGCCATGTATAATTGAATGTGGCTGAAAATCGACTACGGAAGGAACAACCCTACACTTGGGAGAGACTGACCCTGACTCTTGTTTATATGGTCATAACATAAGAAACAACAAGCGGGAATTGCCTACGCTTCAACTTTATAGGTAGTCTAGTCGTATCGGATGGACTTAGGGACATGCGGGGAATGCATACTTTAGTTTCGATGTTTCTACCCGATATAAACTTCGCTTCAATTAAACGATCCCCGAGTTGAGTAACCATCATTCTTGTCTCGTTGCATAGCCTGACCTATTGGTCTAGATTTCTTAACAGCATTACAAGAACGCCAACCTTCAACCTGAGTTCATGGTTCGGGACCCCTGAACATTTAATGCTATTTAAGAACTCATCTGAAATAAACGTTGTTATCAAAGCCAAGTACCATATCTGATTTGCAAACACTATCCACGCTAAAAAACCGCTCATAATTAAAAATTAAATAGTTTTGGAACTTCAGTTCAAATATAATACTCCCTCCGAGTTCCTATAATTGCCCCGTTTCTTTTTTTGGGTGGAAAATAAGGAAGGGAAAATGAGTGGCTAAAAAAAGAAGAAGAAAGAGAGATAAATGGGTGAGTGAATGTGAACCACACATTTATGGCCTAAAATGAAAAGTGGGTAAAAGATTGAACTCAGCTCAAAAAGGAAAATGGGGCAATGTTAGAAACTCGGAAAGAGTATGAGCTTTCATTATATGGATTGAAATTGATCCATAGATATATATGCAGTCTACGTGACTGAATTAAATAAAACAACTTTTATAAAAAGTTTGAAGGATATAAAACATCGTATCCTCATATGAATTCCTCGTATATTGGACTGTACCTCCAAAATAGATACATTCATATATACAGTCTATAAGACTGATTTATCATCCATCTTCTATTAAAAGAAGAAAATCATAAATTGACCTCTTGGCATATCTTTCTTTTCTCTTGATAATATCATCAAGATCATAAGTATAAATTAATCTTGATGAAAGTATTCAGATCAATAAATTAACTTTGACAAAATTCGACATAATTAAATACGAGTATAAAAAAACAAGGTAAATAAGAAGAATGCACCGCGCGTACTTGATAAGAATAATGTACGCGAGACCGAAACCTAATGAACCCAAATTCAATGCTCCTTTAATTAGTATAAACGGAGTAATTGAAAGATAAAAAAATGAGTAAACAATAATCGCATAAAAGATAAAGAAATTGTCTTATGACAAAATTATACTGTATTACATTAGTCTGATCAAAAGGGAAAAAAATCAAATAGTACGAAACTGAGTTATTTGATAAATAAAATACGATTTTATATTAAGATCCATATCATTAGATCTGAATAATAGATACTCAATTGGCTAGGAACTTATCAGATATGAACTTATCAGTTTGAAGCATAAATTATATACCAATCATCCTCGTGTAGTGAATTGCACTCTTGTGAATATACGACTACTGTCATAAATCATACATACAGAGTATATGCAATTACCACTATCACATAAATTGACGAGCGGTAACTAATTACGAAGTTGTTTATCATATGAAATTATGATACCATACTCATAAAAGTAAAAAAAATTAAAACAAGGAAAATAAAATAAAGTTAGAGACTGGTGCTGATAACGTGTTGTGAAAGGAAGAAAGAAGATAAACTAGAGAAATAAGAGAATGAGAGAAATCAGAGAGGTGTTTGTTCATCCCATCAAGGGGCATATATATAGTATATGGTACATCTAGAGTTACATCATAATAGGCTACAAGGGCCGATGGACATCCACATATTATATTCCATAACAGGTAATTATTTGAAACTAATATTTCATTCTTCATGTTAATTCGTTGAGCTTTTTATGGTTTACTGAACTACTTGAATATGAACAATGAAATACTTGAATATAAACATTGAAATAACTACATACTATTTCATAGCATGATTTCTGTATTTGGTATATATATTGCTTACCATTAGATATGTCACCCAATGGTACTCGAATACAGCTTCTTGGTTGTTGATCTCTCTGACACTCATTTTCTTGATGTTACAAACACGAATTACCACATTAAAATGAATAATATCATTAGCAATCACATATAGAATCACAAATAACTGAACATTAGTCAAAATGTATGTAAGGGGTATTTTGCATAAATTTTAAAAATCAAAATTGAAACAATATACCTTGATTCTCATTTGAAGTCTTTTGTCGTTTTGGATTAAGATCCATCTCTATACTACCCCGTATTTGAATAATTTACGTCTTATTGATTACAACATCTGTTTGTCAAGTAGGGAAGATGGTGGGTTTCTCGTAATGGGGGATTAGTATATGATATAATAAATATATACTGTAAAAAATACTATAAAATAACTTGTTATGAAACGCAGTAACTAATATAGTGAAATAATTACAAGAATAATATAGAATAACCGCAACAATAGTATAGAATAACTGTATTAACATAATAAAATAATTGGGTATTTCATTGATATAATAATGTACCAAATACAGAAATCACGCTATGAAATAGTATGTAGTTATTTCAATGTTTATAATCAAGTATTTCATTGTTCATATTCAAGTAGTTCAGTAAACCATAAAAAGCTCAACGAATTAACATGAAGAGTGAAATATTAGTTTCAAATAATTACCTGTTATGGAATATAATATGTGGATGTCCATCGGCCCTTGTAGCCTATTATGATGTAACTCTAGATGTACCATATACTATATATATGCCCCTTGATGGGATGAATAAACACCTCTCTGATTTCTCTCATTCTCTTATCTCTCTAGTTTATCTTCTTTCTTTCTTTCACAACACGTTATCAGCACCAGTCTCTAACTTTATTTTATTTTCCTTGTTTTAATTTTTTTTACTTTTCTGAGTATGGTATCATAATTTCATATGATTAACGACTTCGTAATTAGTTACCGCTCGTCAATTTTTGTGATAGTGGTAATTGCATATACTCTGTATGTATGATTTATGACAATAGTCGTATATTCACAAGAGTGCAATTCACTACACGAGGATGATTGGTATATAATTTATGCTTCAAACTGATAAGTTCATATCTGATAAGTTCCTAACCAATTGAGTATCTATTATTCAGATCTAATGATATGGATCTTAATATAAAATCGTATTTTATTTATCAAATAACTCAGTTTCGTACTATTTGATTTTTTTCCCTTTTGATCAGACTAATGTAATACAGTATAATTTTGTCATAAGACAATTTCTTTATCTTTTATGCGATTATTGTTTAATCATTTTTTTATCTTTCAATTACTCCGTTTATACTAATTAAAGGAGCATTGAATTTGGGTTCATTAGGTTTCGGTCTCGCGTACATTATTCTTATCAAGTACGCGCGGTGCATTCTTCTTATTTACCTTGTTTTTTTATACTCGTATTTAATTATGTCGAATTTTGTCAAACTTAATTTATTGATCCGAATACTTTCATCAAGATTAATTTATACTTATGATCTTGATGATATTATCAAGAGAAACGAAAGATATGCCAAGAGGTCAATTTATGATTTTCTTCTTTTAATAGAAAATGGATGATAAATCAGTCTTATAGACTGTATATATGACTGTATCTATTTTGGAGGTACAGTCCAATATACGAGGAATTCATATGAGGATACGATGTTTTATATCCTTCAAAGTTTTTATAAAAGGTGTTTTATTTAATTCAGTCACGTAGACTACATATATATCTATGGATCAATTTCAATCCATATGATGAAAGCTCATATTATATTTGAACTGAAGTTCCAAAACTATTTAATTTTTAATTATGAGCGGTGAAATAATGTTATCCTGTATGGTCACAAATATTTTGGACAGAAGTTTCGTAAAAGATTGTATACTTGAAGTATACACGATTATTTTGGATGTACATTATTTCGGTCAATTATTTCATAAAAGATTGTATACCTAAAGTATACACGATTATTTTGGATGATAAATATGTTAATACAGCTGTTCCAGAAAATATGATATCGCGGAAATAAAGTAGCCTCAAAGGCATTGTATCGTGAAAAAATATACTTCGTCTGAGTACGTACATGAAATTGTACGGAGATAATTAAAGTTGAAGTTGATAAAATTTATACTTCGTGTGAGTAAAGTACATGAAATTGTACCATTTTCATATCAATTTCAAATTGAAATAAAAATTATGTGGGAGAAAAAGTACATGAAATTGTACTATATTTAATACCACTTATTAATACCACTTATTATTGTTCTGAAGACAAGATATCATGAAGAGAGGTCATGAGAAATCCTCAGAATTAATTTAATGTTCATCCGAAGTTGAACAAAATAATATAATATAATTAATATTGAAAGACGAAGAATCGCTTTCAATTGGATGAGTCCATTCCCTGAAGTGAATGTGACATTCGATATAGACTATATCAGAAGCAGAAGTCGAGAACATGATAGAAAAATAAGCCAAATGTTGTGGCCATAATTGAGCCTAATGATAATGCGGCCTTAATTGAGTCTGATTCGGTCAATTAAAGTACATAACTCATGAAAAATCATGTGACCCTCATATACACGAAGTTCGATATGAGAGAAAGAAAAATTATATACGAGTTGGAATTTTGACACGCACACTATGACCTGAAATTCATAGTGCATACATATACTAAACCTATGACGAGAAATCATAGTATTGAATTGTTGACCAATATTGAAATAGCTTCCTTTTGCGTATAGCAAATATTATTTTAAGTATCAAAATTAAGAATAAACTTGATGTTTATTCACAGATGTTTGCAAAGTATGAGATACTTTTAACAGTTGATATTCGTATCAAAATAATATAAACCATTTCCTGAAGCAAATGGTATTATGATATTTTCAAGATATAATACACGTATATTTTATTTTCATACAAATTATGTAGTCGTAAAGACACATTATTTTGAAAATGGCTTAAAGAAATTATGCGTGATGCCTTGTATCCGCATGTCATGGTTGAGCAAATTAATGCGATATTAAAATCGTGAGTCTCGTATAGGTGATTAATAGTCATTTTTCCTGGTAATGGATATGACATGAACAAAATATTCGATTAACGACCATTATTTTGTGAAACGAATATGGCATCGAATAAAATATTGGCTAAGTGATGATTATTATGTCACCGACTGAATAAGTGCAAGGAGGTGAATATTTTAATTATGTGTTTATTTAAAAACTCAAATATTTTTACCGGAAACAGTATAGTAAAGATCACAATATCTTGTGAAGGCAACGTGTGTGGACATGACATAGGTCCACCCCGACGCGGCCACGCGCGGGTTTGGGACGGCGAATGAATCTCATGTGAGTTGGATCTCGAATTGAAATTTAAATCGAAGTTGGAGTCGCCACCGAACTTTGTGGGAGTTCGGGCCCGTTCGAACCCACTCTATATCTTAGTGGACCGCGCACAGAGTACGGCCCATTCCGATTTCAGAGTTTATGGGGTACGTCCCTTTGCATTGCGATACCGATACCGATATTATCGGAAAGCGTGTATTGAATGACTCTCGTATGCCAATGGTTTCGGACATCCGGAAACCACGGTTCTGAGTAAGGGGTGAGGGTACGTGTTGTGAAGTTCACAAAGAACACCCAACCCCGCCCACACTTAGCGGCCTCTACTTAGATATCGTTCGTTTTTGGTGTACGCGCGTTAGTTTGACGGTTGAATGATATGCAAACAGCGTTTTGACTAAAGATGTGAATTATGTTTGACTACGTCGTTTAATGCATCTAAACTAACGTCAAAGTTGTTTTAGCATGCAAGGTTTATTTTAGTACAATAAAACAAACGACGAAAAAAAAGGTGCGACAACAGATTACAACATACTAGCGGTACACCACCTGGAAATACAATGCCACAAACGAAAATATACAACAATTGGGATAATAGCGAGGTGTAAACGAGATAGAAGATGTAAACATAGTACGATGCATGGTTTTGAAAAGGTGAACACGTGATGGACTTGACACGTGACGACCAAAGTCGTTAAAGGAATTTTATCGGGACTCGAAATATATTGGAAGACTCATGGTTTTGTCGTGATAAGAGCCACTCGATCGAGTCATTGAGGGACTCGACCGAGTGGACCCAAAAAAACCTTCTGCCCGGATTTGGGGGTGCCACTCGATCGAGTCAGGCGCGACACTCGATCGAGTGGTCCTCAAAGAAGCATTTTGCCTCTGTTTTTGGGGTGTCACTCGATCGAGTGGCCTACGACACTCGGTCGAGTGACCCTTGTACGAACTATGGTTCATTTTGATTTTGATTTTAAAATTGCTTTCGGCTTTGAAAATCGATAATTTGGTTAAGTCACGTAAAAATATGATACGATTTATTCTCGACATAAATTTTGATACTCGTAATATTCGATTCTTGATTATAGAATCAATATTCAATATTTAGAGTGAATTTTAGAAAAGAAGTTTATGAAATCGATTTTTGATTGATTCCTTTAGATCCGACATTCGATATTGAATCCTAGGGATGACTCTTTATGGCTAATTACGATAGTAGTACGATAATATCGATATTAGAAACGAGAAAAAATAAAATAGGAAAAAAAACGACGATGACGACGCAAGACAGACGAAAAAACGAGAAAAAGGAAGAGAAAGAGAGAAATCGGGATTTGTAACACCCTTAACATGCTAAATTATCTTGAAAACGGACTCGTAATAGCGGCCTAGGCGCGGGAACGTTAAGATGTATATAGGAGAGTTATGGTGTGTATAATTGGGAAGGGATTTGACGAGTTTTGCTCTCAGGTCCTTGACGAGTTTTGATCTCGGGTTTCCTAAAGGATTTCTAGAGGAGAATTGGGACGATGTTTTTGTATAGTTTGCCTAGAAACTCAGGTTGTGAATTGATGTTGGGAATTGTTGATGATATCTCGGGAATTGTAAATTGTGTATTCTTGTTGTGTTCGCAAAGGGGTGTATTTATAGGAGAGGTTTCCGGCTTTGGCCAGGAAAGGTACTTGGCTTTTGGATAGGATTCCGATCTTGGATAGAAAAGGAATCCGGTTCTAGCTGGAAAAGGGGTCACTCGATCGAGCAGTGCATAGCACTCGATCGAGTGCCCGGTCTGACGCTGGTTTTGGCGTGTTTTGGGAGCCTACTCGACCGAGTGGCTGGTCCACTCGATCGAGTGGGTCTGGGCCGGGTAGGAGTCTCTTTTAGAGATCGACTTTTATCTTTAAGGGAGAGTTCTAGTTTGCTTAATTCTTCTCTATGTCTGATTTTCTGTGGTATTTGACTTCAAATCAGATTTCAGAAAGCTGCGTGAAAGATTTTATGTCTCGGAAACGTCTTTGACCGGGGTTTGACCTGATCGCTAAAAGACAGTTTTGCCCTTAGTCTCGGTTTTGACCCAAATTAGTCTTACTTGATTGAAAATGACCCACTGGGCCTGGATTTGAGGTCGGTTTGGTGAGATTTTTACTCCGCTAAAAGCTCGCGCCAAATACTATTGATTCTGAGTCCAAAATCGAGTATATTAAGTCATGTTTACGTCCGATCATGATCGGGTGTTTTTTTGGAAACTGCTATAGACACTAGCAGGTAAAATACGGGTGTCTACAGAGCCCCCACTCTGACTGAGGCTTGGAAAAGGCGAAAGTCAGAGTAGCTACCATACCAATCAAGGATTAAGACCTGGCAGACTTCCGGTAAGGTCGTTTATAGTCCATTAGACTCCCGTGAAGGGGCTCGCCAGGCAAGATAGAAATCATACCTGAGTTCTATTATCAGGGATAGCTCCGTGGGGACTTGTTCTTGAAACCCTGGGTGTATCTTTATGCGGATACATCCCATCTTGGAACCGCGCGGGAGCTTGCCTAAGAAGCCTTGGGTGTATCTGTTTGCAGATACATCCCATCTCAGAACTACGCGGGAGCTTGCCTGAGAAGCCCTGGGTGTGCCTGTTTGCAGACACATCCCGATTACGCGGAAACTTGCCTAAGAAGCCCTGGGTGTGCCCGTTTGCAGACACATCCCAATTCAGAATATGCGGGAGCTTGCCTAAGAAGCCCTGGGTGTGTCTGTTTGCAGACACATCCCAAATTGCATGCGTCACTTTGGTGAACTCACGCTGGGGAGATAAAAACTTGACGTTCCTTTGGGAAGCACAAGCTGGTACCTGAAATGTTAGTTATATTGGTTGAAATAGCAAATGTAGCAGATAGAAAATGCAATTAGCATCTATAAACTGACTTGCGCTGGGAAAATGATTTTTGCTTCATTTTGAAATCGAAGTCCTGAAAGAAACTCACGTGCTAGGAGATAGGTTTTCAAAATTGAAAGGGGTAGAAATGAAATTTGCAGTTTAAATAGACTGAAATTTGACCTTGTCGAAAAGGATTTTCTCAAATGGTTAAGTTTTGAAAATTTCAAAGCGAGAATTCGAGGAGAGAGGTATACCGACAGACTCGACTCTGGATGTAACAGGACGAGTTGACAGACACGACTGGACTTCCGAGGGGTTGGACCGTGACTCGGTAGGGAGGTGGGCCACCTTAGACGACAAGACTCCTTGGTTGCGCTATTCCGTAGCCTAGGCGAGTGGCAACATGGTCAAATCCTCGGAATGGGAAAAAAATATGTAATAGTCTGTTTCCGTACGACAGGGCATAGTAGTAGCAATGCCGTAGACTGGTGTTCTTTTGAATCTTTTTTGGTTTTGGGGTATATTCCCAAGGTGGGTGTCGCTTCGAGTCCCTGACGGACTCTTGTCTTCGACTGAGCCGAGTACTAGGACACACTATAGAAAGGAGGCTAAATTTGAAAGTCATTTGGATTATGTGAGTGGATGGAGAACTTCTGTCTAATAGAAGCCCCAAGGATGACAAAGCTAGCTGTTGAGAACATGACAGCGTCGTGACAGGAGTGACGGTGCTTTTTGAATTTGTGTCAATGTGGGTGGTTGTGCCCTTGTTGAAAGGCTGCCTACGTATTCACGTGTAGTGAAATCAAACCAAGCCGTAGTTCAGTGTTGAAAGATATATTATGATGCCTAGTTTATTAGGACTTGGTGTGTAACTAGCCATACTGACAGTGTGGGCTAGGTGCATTCCCAATGATGTCTTGGTCAAAAGGCTAGAATAGTTAGGATGTTGATCCTGTGACTGTGAGCGTTCTTCGCGGTAGCCCCCTAGAGGTAGTGTGAACTATTTGGGCACATTCTATGCCGACCGCAGGTTGAGTTCCCGTGTTCGGGGCTGGTAACTGGTCTGGATGCTTTTGGGAATGTGGTGCTAGGTTATAAGTGGCTTTGATGATTTCGAAATATGGAGCTCGATTTTGTGGAGCTAAGGCTTCGAGGGTAAGGTATTGCAATGTAGCAGGAGTGACGGTGCTTTTTGAATTCTTTTTTTTGCTGACCTTTTAGCCCCGGTCATGGGATTCTTCATTCGGATTGACCATACTTTGGTCGAGGGATGTTGAGAGTTCTTTTTGGTCGTGGCCAGCTCTTTTGTTTTGGCCTTTTGCTTTTTCCTTGGACTTACGATTTTTTTGTCCAACTTTTTTTTTTGTTGATCAGACTAACACCTAAGATAGGGATTGATCGATCTTATTGGAGGGGTGTTTATTGTGGGAAATGGGCTTGCCTCCCGTCTTGAACCCAAACTAGGAGACTACCTAGTTTTGTCATAGGATTCGATACCGCTCCTGCTAAGGGTAGTTATGTGGCTTTCTATGTCATACATGGAATAGGTAAAGAAAAACACGAGTCTTGATTTCCTGCAGTCATTATAGATGTGCCTATAATAGTCATGTGCGTGTGCTCATAGTGTATGATGGTGTTCATCATGTTCTCGGAAACACATAAGGAAAGCATGTATGAGAGATTGAAAAAGGCTGATTTTGTTGAATTATAGAAGAGGACAGAATGCAACTGACTCTGACTCTAATTTTGATTTGGAAATGAAGATGTAAGGTATCCTAGACTCGAACTCAGACTTAGACTCGAATCAAATCCGGACTTTCGGATGCTCGGTTGGTTATTTCTTTTTTGGTAAGGTCCTTGATTGGAGGGAACGACAGGTGCCACAACTCGCCTAAGCTCGGCTTTGCGCAAATGCAAGAGAGAGAGTCAAACTAGACATGGCCCGGGGTGACGGGAATGACTAAGATTCTTGGACCGGGATACTCGAACACTGACCTAGACAAGGCAACGACCCTGGTTTGAACTCGACCATAAGACTTGAGCTGCATGAGAGTGAGTCCAAAAATGGGGCGACCGTGTTTGACCGCGTTAGGTGCTCGGACCAACCGTGGTGACCTAAACCTAGGTGACTCGAGTATTCGTAGCATAGGTACGACTCAAAGAAAGCATCATAAGAACGCGGGTGTATGATGAACGTAAGGTACCCCTTAAGGTGACCGCGGTCGACTGCTCGGTTGGGAGATAGCCCCTAAGTGAGACTAAAGACTCTGATAGGACTTAGATGGTGTGACATCTAAGTGACTCGAAAGTGGGGTACGTGAGACCACACGTGTAGGACATGACCCTTAGAGCAACCGTGATTGACCGCTCTGCTGAAGGGTAGCCCCAAAGTAGGATCGAAGACTGTTAAGACTCAAGTGTCGGACGAGTGACCCTTAGACGTAAGGATCACGAACCTTTTGTTATAGAGCTATGCCTTGTAAAAGGTTGACTCGGCCTCGAAGAAAGGCAGACGGGGTAAGGGAAGAAGCTCACGATGTGCGATCGGCGGAGTTTCGACGCTAGAGAACCTCGACCTGATTCGAATAAGGATGACCTTGGGATTAGGGTAGACCCTTAAGTTAAAGGGTTCTCAAATTGGGATGACTCGACTAACGGATTGAAAGACGGGTGAAATTCCCTTGGGAAAGGTCGTGGGGACCGTCCTATTAGAGGGAAAGGTCGCGTGAGACTTTCCAGTTAGAACTCGAGTGTCTAGAAGAACCTTCCATTTACGAGTGTATGACTCGTGTTGGTTGGTTATGCCTTTAGGATAAGGTGGACTAGGATGGGGAGGAAACCCATGATGTAAGATCAACGAAGTTTCGACGCTAAAGACCTTGACAACTTATGACAAGACCCGACACTACTAAATACGGGAAGTCCTAAGAAGTGGAAGGTTTTGAAAAGGAAAATTTGGATTTCTAGAAAATCGGTGGATGGCCCGACTTTTTTTTGAAAATCGACAAAGTGTCGTCGGGCCGGGTTTTTTTTTCGAAAATTTTCAAAGAAATTGAAATTGGAAATGGGGGGCATACCGGCTAGAAATAGGCTACTTTGAGTCAAATCGTAAGTCGTAATTTTGGTAGCATCCTGGGTTTTGAAAATTGGATGATTCTGAAAAGATGCATTTTTTGAAATAACGGTTTTTGAAAAAGATGACATGTAAATCAAGTAGCATGTAGTCATGAAAGCAGTATAACGACACCATGTATGCTCTTAAACTAAGTCTTGGTCGGTCGAAATAGGGTCTATACCAACAACGATGGCTTTCTCGTAAATCAGGACGAACTTCCTAAGCTGAATTGGCCTTGGAACATGTCGTGAAACCCATACGAATTCGGCCATAGAAGTCTTTAGCACACCCATTTAGAAATGCACCGCGGTATAGTGGGACGTCGGTCACAAGTAACCGGCCCGGAAAAGATTTGGGTTATGCATGAACCATCGAACTAAAACGCGTACATTAGTAATCGGACGATTTCTTTTCGAGTCTCACCCTGAGTCGAAAAACATCAAGTATCCCTAGCGGAGTCGCCAAATTGTGGACATGATATAGGTCCACTCCGACGCGGCCACGCGCGTGTTTGGGGCGGCGAATGAATCTCATGTGAGATGGATCTCAGATTGAAATTTAAATCTAATTAGGAGTCGCCACCGAACTTTGTGGGAGTTCGGGCCCATTCGAACCCACTCTATATCGTGGTGGGCCGTGCACAGAGTACAGCCCATTCTGATTTCAGAGTTTACGGGGTTCGTCCCTTTGCATTGTGATACTGATACCGACGTTATCGAAAATCGTGTATTGAATGACTTTCGTATGCCAATGGTTTCGGACATCCAGAAACCACGATTCTGAGTAAGGGGTGAGGGTACGTGTTGGGAAGTTCACAAAGAACACCCAACCCTACCCGCACTTAGCGGCCTCTACTTAGATATCGTTCGTTTTTCGTGTACGCGCGTTAGTTTGACGGTTGAATGTTATGCAAACAGCGTTTTGACTAAACATTTGAATTACGTTTAACTACGTCATTTAGAGCATCTAAACTAACGTCAAAGTTATTTAGCATGCGAGGTTCATTTTAGTACAATAAAACAAACAACGATTAAAAAGTGCGACAACAGATTACAGTATACGAGCGGCATACCACCCGGAAATATAATGCCACAAATGATAATATACAACAATTGCGATAATAACGGAGCGTAAATGAGTTAGAAGAAGTAAACATGGTACGATGCATGGTTTTGAAAAGGCAAACGCATGATAGACTTGACACGCGACGACCGAAGTTGTTGAAAGAATTTTATCGGGGCTCGAAAATAGTTGAAAGACTCGCGGTTTTGACATACCAGGAGCCACTCGATCGAGTCATTGAGGGACTCGATCGAGTGGTCTCGAAAAAAACCTTCTGCTCGGATTATGGGGTGCCACTCGATCGATGCCCCCTGTACGGACTGCTGTCCATGAATTTTATTTTTGATTTTAAAATCGATAATTTTGCTAAATCGCGTGAAAATATAATATGATTTACACTCGATTCAGTTTTAAATACTCGTCATATTCAATATTTGATTATAGAATCAATATCAAATATTTATAGTGAATTTTGAAAAAGATGTTTGTAAATCGTTCTTTGATTGTATTAAGACGAAATAATTCCCTCTGCTTCGTAATGTCGTATTAGTCTTTTCGGACCATGTGATCATTGTTTCGGCGTCAACGGGATTATGCTTAATATGGTTTATTGATTGATTCCTTTAGATCCGATATTCGACTATAGTGCTTTTTTGAAAATAACCCACTCTATGGCGTCAACGATAATGCTTTTTTGAAAATATTACGATAATATCGATATTAGAAACGAGAAAAGAAATAAATAACGACAATGATAACGACGCACGACGACGGACGAAAAAAGACGAGAAAAAGGAAGAGAGAAAGAGAGAAAACGGGATTTGTAACACCCTCAACCTACAGGCTTAATTATCTCGAAAACGGACTCGTAATAGCGGCCTAGGCGCGGGAGCGTTAAGATGTATATAGGAGAGTTATGGTGTGTATAACTGGGAAGGGATTTGACGAGTTTTTCTCTCATGTCTTTAACGAGTTTTGATCTCGGGTTTCCTAAAGGATTTCTAGAGGAAAAGTCGGGATTGGATGTGCGTATAATCTTCCTAGGATTGCTGAAATTATGGGGTATGAATTGTTGTTGCCTATTGTGTATTGTTGTTGTTGTTGATGTTGTAACTGTGTCTTTTGAAGGCTTGCAAAGGGGTGTATTTATAGGAGAGGTTCCCCACTTTGGCTAGGAAAGGTAGTAGTCTTGGATGATAAGAAACCTACTTTGGATAGGAAAAGCCGGTTGTAGATGGGAGGAAACACCCGGTTTGGATAGGAAAGGATTCCTACTTTGGATAGAAAAAAGAATCCGGTTTTAGCTGGAAAAGAGGCCACTCGATCGAGTGGTGCATGGCACTCGATCGAGTGCCCGGTCTGACCCCGGTTTTGGTGGGTTTTACGAGCCTAATCGACCGAGTGGGCCAGTCCACTCGAGTGAGTGGGTTTGGGCCGGGTAGGAGTCTTTTTAGAGATCGAGTTCTATCTCTAATGGAGAGATTTAGTTGCTTAATTCTTCTTCATTGCTGATTTTTGTGGAGTATTTGACTTCAAGTCGGATTTTCGAAGTGGTGTGGCAGATATTTATGGCTCGGAAATGCCTTTGACCAGTGTTTGACTCGGTCGCTAAAAGACGGTTTTGCCCTTGGTGACGGTTTTGACCCAAATTAGTCTTATTTGACTGGAAACGACCCACTAGGCCTGAATTTGAGGTTGGTTTGGTGAAATTTTATTCCGCTAAAAGCTCGCGCCAAATACTATTGATTCCGAGTCCAAAATCGAGTGTATTAAGTCATGTTTACGTCCGATCATCATCGGGTGTTTTTTGAAAATTGTTATAGACACCTAGCGGCCAAATGTGGAGTCTACAACGTGATTACGCGACCATGTATTTATATGGTGAAATAATTGATCAATTGATTAATGATTCATTTACAGTTATTATTATCACATGAAATTGAATTACTCTAAAGAGTATTATATACAGTCATATTCCGGGAAGGAATATTGACGGGTCTTTCCTATTGTATTAGACACCAATTATGTCATGTCACTATCATTTGCTATGGCCATATGACTAAATAAAATTAGTGTGCACATATGATTGAATGTAGCTAAACAGAAGTTTAGTAAAATTGATACGAAAATATTAAAGATGTGACAAATTGAGGCCACATCCGGGTTCTTCTTACACCTGTTTCGATAAACCTGATGTTTATCTTGAAAGAACTTAATGGTGTGCTGATCAAACTCTCTCGTGTACCATTAAAATTATATTTAAGGCAAGATAATACACTGAGATTTTGAGTATGTAAAATATTGGAGATCTAAATACTACTCATAGTTGGATATATAATGGAGATGAACGTCCATATCCGGTTGACCTTTAAGGCTTTAATTAATTACGTGACCTATAGTCACACGAAATCTTACGAGTAGCCCATGTAATCAGAGTTCACAATTTGATCATTATGTAAACATGATGATGATCTCCTGAATGGGCAATTTTAATTCAACACGTGAAAAACCAACTGGGTTAAGTTGAGCTCCCAAATATATTATTTTACTGAAAAGAATCGGTTGATAAAGTCTATGAAATATGAGACGAATTCTATGGCGGATATTGCCCTTTTAAATCTATCAGGTAATGATAGTTTTTACCACCTTAGGGGGGAGATTGATAAGGATAAGATGGTAAAAACAAACAAGTAATGTTGATCTCAACTGAACCAGAAGTTCAGAGACTTGTTTTGAATATGAAATACATCAATTAGAGGTTCATGAAATATGAATAATGATTCGATCATTGTGTTATGATGATGTATATGATGATATATCAGCTTTATTACTTATCTTATTAAATATGTTATACATTGAAATCTATGATTATTCACTATAGACAGATTCACCCTCCTTGTGGTGTAGCGAGCTATAGATCAGTCATGGATAGTAGATGTAGTGAACATTGAGATTCTTGCCAAAATTTCAATAATCACACATGATATAGTGTGAGGGTCTTAATTCGGTTCATTTGTTATAATGAAAATGGCTAGCATGTGCAGTTGGTACTCGTAAAGAGTAATGAAATTGAATGTCCCAAAGTGACATAGATATCTGATTATAATAGATGGCCTATATAAAAAGATTGGTACCACATATATTCAGATTCAGATATCAATAATCAGTACTGATGATAAGAGATTATATCGATATATTAATTCGTGGAACCAAATAGTAGTTGCGCGCATTCGACCCTAATAGGGATCTTATATAAAAATCCATTTTGATTGTTGACGTACAATCTATGGTTAAGATTGAGCTCATGGACTTAAAGTCCACGTATTGACATAAAGTTATTACAATTATGAATATTGGTGGATATACTGTACAGTTTGCATTTGAGTCTTATGTGCATGTAATATAGTTATTTTATCATTGCATACTAGTTAAGATTACATCATAGCATTAGTTTAGAATATATACACTATAGGGCATTGTTCGTATTACATGTTGCACGAGATTATTATTGTTATATATATTGCAGGATATTTGTATAAAAGGAGATCATACTCCTAGATTGATAAGTACTCCGGGAAGGAGCTTATATTATAATCATCACATGACGGTGGTTGATCAAATTGAGTTCCTGGAAGACTCGTGATTAAGTATAAGAACCTCTACACAATGATTGTGTTTAAGAAAAGCATTGAACTTCAGAATTAATGTGAATGCACAGTATTATTGTCTAAACTTGAAGTTTGAGCATATGAGAAATCATACATGAATAAATTTCTTGTCATGTGAAAATATTTTATGGTCCAGAAGCGCCATAATAGTTGGAAAATAAGGTAGTGGAATGCTACAATGAGTATGTTAATCCGTACAATGACAAAAAATCAATTATTATTTAAGATAAATCGGATTGATTGAGATAATCAGTTGAGAAATAAAGTTAGCTACACACTTTTTCCCTTCGACTAGGTTTTTGTCCCAATGGGTTTTTCCTAGCAAAGTTTTTAACGAGGTAGCGCTATAGACGTGTTAATACGCTATAGTTATGATCATCATAATTTTGGCGACGAGATACATATTTGGTTATACATTAAAGAGTCATGAATGACTATATCCAGATCACGAGTTTCGAAGAAATTTGATATTGAAATTATCAAGGATTCCTATTGATTGAAGCTATCAAGTTTCTCGGTTACTACAATCTATTTCAACGCCGTCGTGAAGTTCCATGAAGACATGAATTATTTCATTAAATATCAAGTTGGGTAATTATCAGGAGGAGTAACCACACGCTGTACTCTTTTTCCTAAGCCATGGTTTTGTCCCACTGGGTTTTCCATGGAAAAGTTTTAATGAGGCAGCCAGTTATGCGTGTATGAAGATTTATGTACTCTTTTTTCTCTAGTGTTTTCCCACCGGGTTTTTCTAGTCAAGGTTTTAACGAGACATTTTCTGTAGAGATGTACATCCAAGGGGGAGTGTTATAGAATATAATATGTGGATGTCCATCGGGCCTTATAGCCCATTATGATGTAACTCTAGATGTACCATGTACTATATATATGCCCCTTGATGGAATGAATAAACACATCTCTGATTTCTCTCATTCTCTTATCTCTCTCTAGTTTCTCTTCTTTCTTCCTTTCACAACATTACCCTGATTTTAACTTTAAACTCTAGAAAATTCCAAGTAGAGTGAGTTTCACACAATCAACTCAAATATCAAATATCATAGCAACATCATACATCAAACTCAAAATTCCTAAATTTACCCCCAAATCACGTATATTGAATTAGATTCCGATTGATGGACTATAAAATCTAAATTTCACGAATTGCTGAAATGAAATTGATGGACTATAAAATGTAAATTTTATATAAAGAAAGAGCATTGAGGGACTATAAACGAATTGTTGGAACGAAATTTCATGAAATTCGATTTATATAAAGGAAAATTGAATAAGAAAATCAGAAAAATCAAAATTGAACATGAAAATCACGAAATCAAATAGCATCAAATTAAGATTGAAATACCCGATTTGAAGAGATTTTAGAGATGGTTTGAAGAGATTGAATTCCGTAGAGGATTTTTTGAGTGTGAGTGATTTTTGTGAGTGGTTTTGATTTTGTGCGTGAGAGAGTTTGATAACGTGCGTTTGGGAGATTCTGATTTTGTGATTAGGATTCGGTATGGGTGAATAAGGTTTGAGGTTCAATCTTTAATCTTGAAAATTTGATTTAATTATATCTAATGGTTGAGGGACTTAGCTTAGGTAAATTGTACACAATACAAGATGGGTAAAAGATCTCAATTCTATATATATATATATATATATATATATAGATTTAGGATCCGGTCCGAACCATAAGTTCGATCCCAACCGTCCGAAATATATATAATAGGAAAGAAAAAAAAACGTTAAACCCACGCAATTTCAAAACCAACTGCTCCAATTCGATTCATCTTCATCCCCAGTTCGCTCGTTGTTCGTTCTTCCCCCAACTCGCTCGTTCTTCGTTCTTCCCCTCTACTCGCTCGTTTTTCATCCAATTCGGTTGTTCTTCCCCAATTCGCTCCAAACACAAGTTCAACACTCTCATCCTCACTGAAAAACCCCCAATTCATCAGGTAAATCAATTTCGTGCTACTCCATTTTTTCAATTCTTAAATCGATTTCTTATGATGAATCTGTTTGTATTTAGGGTTAGCTTAATCGATTTAAATCAATGATTAGTTTAATTTCATCTATTTCATCTGTTTTGTATTTCTACTGCTGTTGTTCATCTATTGCTGCTGCGGTATGATTATTTCGTTAGCGTTTGTTTATTGCTGGTATAATCAGTTGATTTTAGGTTTCTGATTTTGATTATGGCGATTTTCCAGTCAATTCCGCTTCTAGCAACGTAATTTTTCATGGTCTGGAGGTGTATTCATGAATTATTAGAAGAATTGTGACTGTCATATTTCAATTCTGCTGGTGTTTGATCGTCGCTGGTTTAATCGGTTAATTTTAGGGTTTGTCAATGTTGATTATGACGATTTTCATGTTCTGAAGGTAATACGTCTATGTCAGGTACTTCTAACCAAGTTCGATTAGTAGAGACTATGCATAAACTAAGGTGAATTCTCATTTGTAATTATTAAGCATGCATAATTTTGATCCGTTCTTTCATTATTTTACCTATGTCATATATTGTAATTGACATAAGTTCGCTGCGTTAGTTGAAGCCAAAGTAGTCTACTAGGCCACAATGAATCTCTGGGACTGCTTGACGGTATTGAAGTTGATTGTACTGAACCGGAGTAGAATTGGAGAATTTTTGTATATAATGTAGAAAACATGTGAATATTGTTTTTAAGATGAATATTTGTATAAATGAATAGTTTATGTTGTTATCAATAAATTTACATTCGATGAACAATAGAAAACAATCGAATTGTTTGCATCGACTTGTTTATGATAGATGAACTTGTTTATGTTTACTGGGGTTCTTGTGTGATGTTATAAGACCGTGTCTCAGAAGACGTATTACTGATTTACTGAGTAAGAGAATGGATATTGGCGTTTGTGGTGGATATGGGAAAGTAGAACTGGGTTATACTTGCACTTACATTTCTTCACTGTCTACTTACACTTTTATCACTGTCTATTTACACTTTCTTTGTTATTATTCTTTAATTTATTAGCATGTTGTCTAGTATAGTTATATGTACCCTTTTTCGTTATGCTTTTCATAATTACACTTAATTTTGCCAGATATGGAGAATGTTCTTGCTATTCGACTTAACAAAAGAAAAAGAGAAGATGAAGTTGATGATGATGGTGTTGATATTCCGATTTTAGGACCACATTTTTTGAAGACAAGGATGTCACCCAAACATCTGTTGACCTTCATTGATAGCAACTCTAGTGACAAGGATGCTCTTCAGTTTCATCCATTTGTGTAAATGCTTTGTATTTGTTCCTGGTATAAGAGATAGTTGACCTTAAAGCATAAGATGATACAAGATCTTTGTTGGTGTTAGCTGTGTTCTCTGAAGATGAAATATACGGCACTTTCTGAAGTTTTGGCTATGGTTCTCTACCTTATATCTATAATACAGATTTTGTGCGTCATCATCTCACATTCACATTCACTCTTTACCAAAAATGGCATGTTCTTTATACTCTATTCTCCGTATAATTTACTGTATTTTGGTAAAAGACGGTCTTATAATGGAGTACTGTATATAACACGGAGTATGACATCGGAATTTAGAACATGTGCATACGTACATCCCATTTTAAAGTAAAAAAATGTGATTCTAATAGGATTTTGACGCAATTTGATATATAAAATAATTAAAACACTTCACACGAGTTGTCAAACGCTGCAAACTTCAGAAAAACATTTTCCGAACACACGATTTTGGAACCGCCAACAAACAAAAATAAAAAGATGGTTGCAAATTTACTATTAATTCCACTAACTTTGTTTAATAAAAAAACGACACAATAATTATTTGGTTGACAAAATCTTATTATAGGAAAACCATTGTCAGGGTTGAAATATTGCAACTCCTAACTTTAGAATTGTGTATCAACTTCTTTTTTCTTCTTAAATTGCTGCGATGTCATCTTCAATGCCTTCTTCCATCCCTACATATTCATCAAACATCATTATTCAGTCCCCGATTAAGATTGTCGTTTAATAGAGCTTGCAGCTTAACATGCAGGCTGCAAAAACAAGGATTTGGGAATATTCTTTGACTGTCTTCAAATTTATTTCCAAGAACCAGCAAGGAGTAGTACTGTAGTAGTGTCAACTAAATATAGACATAAAAGGACAGACTATATTCTATATAGTAACAACAAGTAGAATAACCTTAGATGACACAAAACCAATAACACAGCAACAACATAAATATATCAAGTAATGATGCTTGAAATGATTCTTAATGAAAACATACCCCCTGGTTGTTGTATTCCCATAGCTTATGAACTCCGTGGTCGACAACCTACAGTACCACACAGACATCAAAAGCAATAGATGACTTATTACTCAGCCAATAGTCCATAAGAGGGTGAAAGCATGCAGTTATTACCAATATGATTTCAAGTGGTTATTTTGATATTGCATACATGATAATTAACCTAAATAAACAAAACAGAAAAAGGAAACAAACGAAGGAAGACCTGACCCAACTTACTATAACTAAAAGAGCTTGTGCTCATGAATAAAGTGCTTCACATAAATCTATCCAAACATGATCATGAATAAAGTGCTTATGATCATTATTCAGTCCCCGATTAAGATTAATTACCCATGTCCAAGAATCGAGTACCTTTATAAATCAAAGAAAGTAAATCAAAGAAAGTACCTGAATATTATACTATTTTTTAGTGATTCTTCCCGGACAATTTCTACTGTCATGAGAATGAGATAATTACACCTCTATAGCCTCTACTTACACTACTTTTAGTCTCTTCTTACACTTCTTAAGAAGTGTAAGTGGAGCCTTCAAAAAGTGTAAGTGGAGCCTTTGAAAGTGTAACCTACAAGAGAATAAGATAATTGCACCTCTATAGCCTCTACTTACACTACTTTTAGTCTCTTCTTACACTTCTTAAGAAGTGTAAGTGGAGCCTTCAAAAAGTGTAGGTGGAGCCTTTCAAAGTGTAACCTACAAGAGAATGAGACAATTGCACTTCTATAGTCTCTACTTACACTACTTTCAGTCTCTTCTTACACTTCTTAAGAATTCATACCGGAAGATGAAGAATTAACTGTAATGGCGGAAAATCTCACTAACAGGTTCAGAATTAAGCACAAATGCACAATTAATCAAATACTATAAGTTATCGATATCAAATTACCAAAAAAAAAGTAGAAATACTCGAGAATGCCGCAAGAACTAATTGCTTTTCTAGCTTCTAACCTCATCCAAATATGAAATTTCTCGATTATGGCGGAAATCTCACTAACAGTTTCAGAATTAAGCACAAATGCACAATTAATCAAATACTATAAGTTATCGATATCAAATTACCAAAAAAAAGCAGAAATACTCGAGAATGCCGCAAGAACTAATTGCTTTTCTAGCTTCTAACATCATCCAAATATGAAATTTCTCGATTATGGCGGAAAATCTCACTAACAGTTTCAGAATTAAGCACAAATGCACAATTAATCAAATACTGTAAGATATCGATATCAAATTACCAAAAAAGCAGTATCGATATCAATATTCAAGAAATTTCTCGATTATGAAAATGGCGGAAAATTGCTAATGAGATGAATTGGGAAATACCTGAATCATCCATGGCGGCAAATTGGTGATGAGATGAGATGATCGCGCTGTTGATTACTTGCTTGAGAAATCGATTGATTGTTGAGGGTCGTTTCTGAGACTTGATTGTTGAGGGTTGAATCGCGTGGGTTTTGAATTGGGGAAGAATGTCATGAACAGTAAGAAGAGGTATATTTTATATTGCGCGTGTTTTTTTTTTGTTTATTATATAGTTCGGACGGTTCGGACCGGATCCCATCCCAATATATATATATAGGGGTTCTTATGAGTCCTCTCATATATTGAGTCTCTAAGTCCTCATCATACCATCCATTGGATGGTAGAGGGATGGATGGACGAGATTCATCATAGCTTCCTTCATTATTTTAAAAAAAAGATACTGCTTCCTATAATGATGGAATGTGATTGCCATCAAAATAGGAAACAATATCAAAGAGTAATGCCCTCATTCATATTGTAATTCATAAAATTATTGACGTTCATACTCTCATTCATTATTTTCAACCAAAACAATCTTCGATCAAAGTATACGCGTTCAATCAACACGTTCAATCATTCATCTTCTTCCTCGTGCCGCTGCAACTTTTCATTCGATGGCGGATATGCAAATTGTCAAATACACCAACGTTGAGTTTTTTCTTTGTAATTTATACTGGAAACGCCATGGAAGTCATGAAGATGCTCCATATTATTAGTGATGGGGGTCGGTAGCCTGCCGCGGGTCGCCCGTCAATTGGGCACCGGGATGGCCCGACCCAAGAATAGAGGAAGGCCTGCCCAGCAAGCCACCAAGCAAGATCACCAAGGAGCCTCGAAGTGAGCGACCTCAGTCGCCCCGCCTGCCCAACGGGGCCCTGTCGCCTGTCGGCCAGGGCAGTCAAGCCCCCTGCCTGCCAGACTCTAAGGCATCCTTGCCCCAGGTAGGGCCATGAGAGCACAGGACCCCCCCTCCCCCCCGTCGCCTGCCTAAGGTAAAAGGAAATGAGTGGACGAGGTGAACCCACGTGTCACTTGCTCGTCCACCCATTTTCCTCTTCTCTCCTTTTCTCTTTTCTCTCTCTTGAGGAAAGGTATAAATACTTTACCATTTCCCACATACAAAGGGTTGGATTTTCTCTCTCTAGACTCTCACTCTAAAAACCGCCACCTTACTCCTCACGAGTAAGGTTTCTCAAGACTATTCACGAACTGACTTAGGCATCGGAGAGGGTTCCCCCGGACACATCCGGGGCCCCGTGCGTTCATTGTGCAGGGAGCAGGCCGTCTTCGCCGGGAAGGTTCGAATACCGGAGTGAGGGAAAGGAGAGAACAAGGAAGCTATACTATTATCATCAAAGAATCACCATAATCAAAGGATCCGACTCCGAAATCGGGTCTATTGTTTCCGTGACCGGAATAATTTGGCGCCGTCTGTGGGGACTTATTCGGTTGTGCTCACGAGCTACCCACAAAAATCAACAATAACCAAAAGACATGCCTGAAATTAATGAATTCAGTTCGGGGGCGGGTCCGACGGTTCCACCGGTGATCCCCCTCTACGGCATGCCCCTTCCAGAGGTTACGCCCGCCGTCACGATTCCGGAGGTAGGAAGGGCCAGTTTCCAAGGAGCAGTTGTAGACGGGCAGGGGGGCCAGCAGAGGCCCAACTTGAATCTCACCCCTGCCCAGGTCGTTCAAACCGCAACATTCTTCTCGGCCATGCTCAATCAGGAGTTTACTCCGGAAGACCTGGTGGGCAGGATCGCCACAACTCCCAGACACCTCCACTTCGAAAGTGGGGAAGAGGCTGGGGGCACAAGGCGGACCGCTACCAGGAATGCCCAGAGAAAGGAAAGAAGAACCGCTCAAGGGTATGCGCAGGTGCAGAGACGCATTACCGCAGGGAATCAGGAGCATCCTGCTCAGCAACAAGCATTTTCTATACACACCACTGAGTCCACGGCTGCCATCGAAAAGAGAGGCTTATCCCAAAATCTTCGAGAGCGGATGAAGCCCAGAGAGCCAGCCTCAAAACGCCTCGGAGAGAAGCAGGGCGGGGTCTTTTCCCGACTAATGCCGCCTGAGTCCCAGCAAGCCCCAGGATTGTCCCAGAGTCTGCAGTCAAGGCTCAATCATGGACAACCGCTAGGGTCAAGACAGCGTCAAGATGATAACCTCGAGCAACCCCGGAAAAAGCGACACAGGCACTACTCCCCTGCAAGGGAGGATGAGGCAATGAGTAGGCAGCCGCCCAGGCACCGCTCCCCCAGTACTAGAAAACCGACCCCAGGAAAATGGGATGACCACGGTTACCACTCTGCCGGGAGCAGGTCAAGAATGGTAGACAGGCCTACCAAGACTCCACTTCACCCTGATGTGCAGGAGTACCCCATCCCTAAAATAAAAATGCCCTTTGTCAAGTTTGATGGGACTACAGACCCGGAGGATCACCTAGCAGCGTATGAAAGTCATATGGGGATGTACGATGCCGACGATGCGGTCTGGTGCAAGATCTTTCCTACCACCCTGGTAGGCCTGGCCCAGGGATGGTTCAGGGATCTACCTCAAGGGTCAATCAGCTACTTCATAGAGCTGGCAGAGGCCTTCTTGGACCAATATGCAGGGAACAAGAGGCGCCGGCTAACCCGCTTTGATCTGATGACCCTCAGGCAGAAGAAGGGTGAGACAGTCAGGGACTACTTGAAGAGGTTCGACCTGTCCTACCAACAAGTCAAGGAAATTGACGACTCAACTGCAGCATACGCATTAACCATCTCGTTGCTCCCAGGGGAGATGAAGAACCAAATGATTAGAGCCCAGCCAGAGACCCTGGCCAAGGCCCGAAAAATTGCCGAGGGCTTCATGCTGCAGGAGGAATTCCATAACCTGCCGGATACCCCCACAGACCTTCCAGGCCACAGGGGGGACCGCAGGGTGGACGCAGCAGGGGTGAGCCGGGCAAAAAAAGAGCTGAGGAGGGTGACACCCCGAGAAAAGAACGTGTGGCCTATCAACCAAGGTTTGACAGCTACACGGCTCTAAACAAGTCGAGGGCCGAAATCTTTGAGCTAGAAAAAGAAACAGCCAGATGGAATCGCCCGAGCAAGCCGCGCAGCCCAAAGGGTGATGCGAAGAAATTTTGTACGTTCCACGACTGTGTCGGGCATACCACCGAGGAATACCGCCACCTAAAAGATGAGATTGAAAAACTCATCAGGAATGGTTGGCTGAGCAACTATGCCGCAAGAAACAAAAACCAGAAAGAGACGGCGGACAAACCTGAGGGGTCGGCACAAAACCGCCTAATAATCCATGTGGTATCGGGAGATGCAGAAGGCCAAACAAGAAAGAGAGGCCAAAAAAGACAGATTCGTGAATTACGGAATCAGATATGCTACGCTGAGAGAGCAGGGAGTCCCAGGGGCCTGACCCTGAGTATCACCCCCCAAGATGCAGGGCGGGTGATATACCCTCACAGCGACCCCCTGGTGCTATCCCTTGTCATCAGCAATCATATCGTGAGAAGACGCATGGTGGACACAGGAGCCTATACCAATCTGTTATACAGGAGTGCATTCGACAAAATGAATTTAGAGAAGAGACATCTCAAGCCAGCCCCTGGATCACTGTATGGGTTCAGCGGGACAGGCGTGCTTCCCATGGGGATTATCGATCTACTAGTGACTTTTGGAGAGGGAGCCTCTGCCAGGAACATCAGGGCGTCATTCGTCGTCGTGGATGCAAAATCTGCATATAATGCCCTGATAGGCAGGGCTATTCTAGACGAAAACGAGGTTGCCATATCCTTGCCTACGTAACAGACTTTGGCATGGAGGGAAAGGTGCACGGAGACCAGGAGTCGGCCAAACAATGCTACTCCGTAGCCCTGCAGACCCACGAGACCGAGAGGAAAGGAAAGCGAAAGGCTGACAGCTCCCCCAGCAGGGAAGGAGAAATTCCAGCTGGCCAGCAGGCTGCTGATCACCTTGAACCTGGGGGAGAAAGCATGCTGGTGGATCCGGAGCCAGGAAGGCAGGTCCTCATAGGAGCTGACCTGGAAGATTCCTATCGTGAAGAATTGGTCAAGGTCTTGAGAGATAACAAGGACATATTCGCCTACTCGGTAGACGAAATGCCGGGAGTCGATCCGGCACATATTGTTCACAGGCTGAACATAAGTCCGGAAGCCCGCCCTGTAAAGCAGAAAAAGAGGAACATGTCGGCGGAAAAAGATTTGGCCATCAAGGAGGAAGTCGAAAAACTTTTCAAGGCCGATTTCATAGAGAACTGCTATTACCCCGAGTGGGTAGCCAATGTGGTGATGGTAAAAAAGTCTTCAGGAGCATGGCGAATGTGTGTAGACTTCACATTCCTTAACAAAGCCTGCCCGAAAGACTGCTATCCCCTCCCAAGGATAGACCAGCTGGTAGGCGCCACCAGCGGGTATACCACGCTCAACTTTTTGGATGCCTTTTCAGGCTACCATCAAGTCTACCTCTGGCAGCCTGACAGGGTAAAATGCGGATTCATCACCAGCGCTGGAACTTATATGTGTAAAATGATGTCGTTCGGGCTAAAGAACGCAGGCGCCACCTACCAGCGGCTGGTCGACAAAATTTTCGAAAATCAGAAGGGCAGGAATTTGGAGGCTTACGTAAATGACGCGATTGTGAAAAGTAAAGGGGATGCTGAGCATTTGAAGGATTTGTAGGAGACGTTTTCCTCCCTGCGCACCTACCAAATGAAGCTTAACCCCAAGAAGTGCACGTTTAGGGTCCGCTCCGGAAAATTCCTGGGTTTCCTGGTTAGCGCCAGGGGAATAGACGCGAACCCTGAAAAGGTCCAGGCCGTCTTAGACCTCCCAGAGCCAAAGACTATAAGGGACATCCATCACCTGACAGGCAGGATGGCTGCCCTGGCGCGGTTCATCGCCATGTCAGCCGATAAGTCAACACCCTTCTTCAAAATCTTGAAGGGAAACAAACAGTTTAAATGGGAAGCCAAACAGAGAGAGGCCTTCGAGCAGCTGAAGGAGCATTTGAAGAAACTGCCCACCTTGGCAAGACCGGTGGCAGGGGAGAAGCTCTTCCTTTATATTGCCGTTACAAACACAATGGTTAGTGCGGTGATTCTAAGGGAAGAAGCAGGCTCCCAGCAACCAATTTATTTTGTAAGCCATGCCCTGGGGGCAGCAGAGAAGAACTACCCATTGGTCGAAAAAGTAGCCTACGCGGTTGTCATCGCAGCCAGGAAGCTCAGGCCATACTTCGACGCCCACCCTGTCGTAGTATTAATCGACCAGCCCCCGGAGAAGGTGCTGGAGAAATTTGAAAAATCAGGAAGACTATTGAAATGGGCCATAGAATTGAGCGGATTGGGGATATCTTATCAGTCCAGGACAGCCATCAAGGCGCAAGCCTTAGCGGATTTTCTGGCTGAGTGTTCTCACTCAGAAGAAGATGATCCACCCGCCGGAGAATGGGTAGTATACACTGACGGATCCTCGACAGCCAATGGTGCGGGGGCAGGGATTGTGCTGACTAGCCCTGAAGGAGTGGACTTCGAGCATGCGCTCAGGTTCACCTTCCCTGCATCAAATAACAAGGCTGAATACGAGGTCATACTAGCAGGCATTAATCTAGCCCAGGCTGCAGGGGCCGAGAGACTCGTCCTGGCGACAAACTCCCAGCTCATTGCCAATTAAATTAATGGAGAGTACGAAGCCAGAGACCAGACTATGGCCGCCTACCTGGAAAAGGTGAAGCAGGAACTGTCTGGGTTGAAATCTTACGAAGTTAAACAGGTCCCTTGGTCCCAGAACAACCGGGCAGACGCCCTGTCAAAACTGGCCAGCTCCAGTCTGCAGGACATAAGAAGATCGGTATGGGTAGATGTAATCCAGGAAAAATCCACCACACCCTGCCAGACAATCGGCGTCGTTGAAGAGCCAGAGCCTGAAGATTGGATGACCCCAATCATCCAATTCAAGAAGTATGGAACCCTTCCGTCTGACCCTCTTCAAAAAAGAAAGACGTCGGCGAAGGCCGCGTGGTTCATATTAATCGGTGAAGAGCTGTACAAAAAATCATTCTCCCCACCTCTGCTCAGATGCCTGGGGGCAGGGCAGGCCGCAGAAGTTCTAGATGATATCCACTCAGGAATCTGCGGCCACCACATAGGAGTGAGGTCACTAGCCCACAAGGCCCTGAGAGTAGGCTACTATTGGCCAACTCTGCTAACTGATGCAAGAGATCTAACCCGAAGGTGCAGAAAGTGCCAGCTGTTCGCCCCATCAATTCATGTCCCAGCCCAGGAACTCAGGCCAATTCTGTCTCCCATCCCCTTCACTCAGTGGGGGATGGACATATTGGGCCCCTTTACTGTGGCAACGGGGGGTCATAAGTTTTTGATATTAGGGATTGATTATTTCACCAAGTGGAGCGAAGCCGAAGAAGTCCCAAACATTACCGAGCCTGCAGTCAGGAAGGTAATTTGGAGAAATATCAGAACCAGGTTTGGCCTGCCAAAAATGCTAGTATTCGATCATGGAAGACATTTTGACAACGACCCCTTAAGGGCTTGGTTGGAAGGCCATGGCATAGCAGTCCCTACTCTGCCGTCTGTCACCCGCAAACTAACGGGCAGGCCGAAGCTGCCAACAAACAAATTCTGAATGGACTGAAAAAGATGGTGGATGAGCTCAAAGGCAGGTGGGCGGACGAATTACCTAGCATACTATGGTCAATCAGGACCACCCGGAAAGAATCCACGGGTCAGACCCCCTTCGGCCTGGTCTACGCGGCGGAGGCCCTGCTGCCTATTGAGGTGCAAATTCCCACCCTATGATCCCAACAGTACGACAGGGCAGATAACGAAGCAGCAATGACCGAGGCTCTGGACGTAGTCAGTGAAGTAAGGCAAGAGACCGGCGTTAATATTGCCGCCTACCAGCAGCGGATGAGAAAAGCGTACAACAAAAAAGTGAATGAAAGAAGTTTCCAAGTAGGAGACCTGGTTTTGAGAAAGACGCTAGCAGTCGGAAGATCGAGAGAGCATGGGAAATTAAGTTCCAATTGGGAGGGTCCGTATGAGGTTACCCAGATCATGGGGCCAGGAACGTACAAGATCGCCCACCCTGCAGGACAAGAACTGGCCGTCCACTGGAACGTAGATACCCTGAAAAGGTACTATGTCTAGCTTAAGAGACTAAGGATTTTTTTGTTTTCTTCAAAATTGGCGGAGGACGGTCAAGGAAAAAGTGTTGACGGCTCCGACCATGGATGTTTTAAGGTTTTTTCTCAAAAGAAATGAAAAGATTCTCGAATTCATACTCGTTGTCTGTTCAAAATTGCATATCACACACAAACGAGCAGGGGGCAATAGGGGGAGTCCCCCCTGTTGCTAGAACCAAGAAAATAGACCCCTCAACAAAATATCTAAGTCCCCCTGCCCACCTCTGGGTAGGCAGGGGGCAGGCCCCCTGGACTTCGGCAAAGAAGCTAGGGTCAGGTCGGGCCCCACGTGCCGAATGACCAAGGACTGGGAGCATCCCCCAACCTTGTATAAAAAACGCAAAGTCCCCCTGCCCACCTCTGGGCAGGCCCCCTAGACTTCGGCAAAGAAGCCAGGGACAGGCCGGGCCCCACGTGCCGAACGAACAAGGACTGGGGGCACCCCCAACCTTGTATAAAAAACGTAAAGACCCCTTGCCCGCCTCTGGGCAGGCAGGGGGCAGGCCCCTGGATTTCGGCAAAGAAGTCAGGGTCAGGCCAGGCACCACGTGCCAAGTGAACAAAGACTGGGGGCACCCCCCAACATTGTATAAAAAATTCAAAGTTCCCCTACCAACCTCTGGGCAGGCAGGGGGCAGGCCCCCTGGACTTCGGCAAAAAAGCCAGGGTCAGGCCTGATCTTGAAAGAGAAGCAACAAGTGAAACAAAGAAAGTACATTCATAACAAATGCAGAAGAGTTTGACAGAGATGAACAATAAAAATCCAGGCACGAGAAAGTTAAAATATTACGTCAAGCCGGTAGCCGGCCGCATCAGGGCCCGACGCACAAAAAAGATTAAAATATTAACGAGGAAGCAAAGGCGCAACAGGGTAGGGGCAAGAGCCCTCAGAGGACGACTGCCCCGCATGTTAAGCATTGGGGGCATCTTGATCAGGATCAGTGGCCTTCTTAGGCGGTCTGTTGGCCCGAGCATCATTCTTGGCGACGTAGAGTTCCTGAAAGGAATCCTCATCGAAGTTTGGGAGCATCTCCCTAATAACCTCCATAACAAACTGTAAGGAGGAAGAACCTCCGGCATCAAAATTCGTCGCCACTGCAGCATTGGCTTCCTGAGTGATGGTGTCCTTCTCTTTCTGCCATTCCTCACCCTGCGCCTTCAAATCGCCCTGCGCCTTCTGGAGGTCCGAGTTAGCCCTAGTCAAGCAATCCTCCAACTCAGCAATCTTCTTCTTAGATCGCTCTAGCTCAGCAACCGCCTTCTTGGCCTCCTCCAGCTCGGCAACCGCTTTCTTTGTCTGTTCCAGCTTTGCCTCCAGGCCAGTTACCTCCCTGACAGCTTGCTCACCCTGAGCCTTCCAACGCACAACCTGGTCCTTGGCCTCCCTCAGGTCAGCCTCGCACTTTACCAGCTGGTCCTTCAAGCTGGCGATAAGGGTAACATCCCTCTCAACCATTGCCAGGCGGTCAGGGAGAGGAAGCCCAGGAGTAATAACTAGCTCTTCATCGCTCAAGCGGCCAAGGGCCGTCAGCTCGGTGGAGGCCTGGAACACCCTGGAAGTACGCCGGATATACTGGATCACCTGATGGGTAGTAGAAGTCACGGACTTAGTAAGGTGATCGGCCAACACAACGCTAGAGTCGGAAAGTAGGGCGGAAACGTCAAGACTGTCGCCGACGGTATAATGAAACTCAGTATTCTCTTCTGAGAAGAGAGTGTCTGGAACATCATGAGTAGGACGCTTGGGGGCAAGTGTATTGGCATCAGCCTCTAGATCCACCACTGGCGTAGCATCTGTGGTTTCCCTGTTTTTCCTCTTCCTGCTCGCCCAGGGGGGGGGGTGCTCTTCCCAGTTTCTTCAGAGCTAGCTGGTTTTGACCCCAGGGGAGGGTGAGTCCCAGCAGGAGAACCGCCCTGTTTGCTAGCAGGGGAGGGGGTGGCCTCAGAGGCAGCCTCCCTCTCCGCGTCTCGGAAAGAAGAAGGGGGAGCCGCAGGCTTCGCAGGTGTTGGCTTGGGAGGAAGAGGAAGCTAAGCCTCGCTCGGCTGGCAGATATATTCTTCACGTACTTCATCAAGTTTGGTTTCTTAAAATCAGAAGGAAGGGGAGGATGGTTGACAAAAGCTGAGAAATCCCTGTTCAAGCCTAGCTCCTTCAACTCGTTCCTTGACCAGAGAAAAGTGGCAAGGTCTGCAGAAAGGTTAAAAAAGATTGCTGAGTAAACATACAATAAAACAGAAGAAAATTCAACTACTGACAGATCCCCAGGCTACCTGCGCTAAGACCAGGGTTCAGGCCCACCCGGGTCAGGTACTTATCAGTCGCTATAAGCTCAGCATTGGGGAGCCAGCCATTAGGGTCGTACGAGGCTTTCCTGTCCTTGGAGGAGGCGAAACGTGCGACCAACTTCTCTTCCCTTGAAGTCAGCCTAATCTCCAAAGCCCTCCCCCCAACCCCAGGATGATATTCCTGGCGGGTTTCCAGTCGAGTGTGGACATGATTTCTGAAGTGCCTAGGAATCCGCCACCCCGTTGCACTATGCACATATAAAAAATTATCTTTCCAGTCCTTCAGGCTGCTCAGGACCGGCCAAACTGGGGAACGTTTCTTATGGCGAAGGAGCGAAAAATACCCGGGAGAGCCGCCTCCCTCAGTAGAGGCTACCATCTGTTGGCCAACCATGAACCTTAAGGCGTTTATGGATGCCTCCTCGCCCCAGAACAAGCAGGTCCAGGTGTAGGCAATCAATGACCTGACAGCAAGGGCTGTTAACTGGGCGATGGCCACGTTCATGCGCTGGAAGACCTCCTCCAAAAATGGATGAAGGGGAAAGCGCAGGCCAAAGTCCAGGCATTTATGGTACACCGCTATACATCCCGCAGGGGGATTGCACACTGTGTCCTTCTCCCCAGGAACAACAATAGTGTACCCCTCCCCAAAATTGTAGAGCTTGGCTATAGCCTCCCCAGCATTTTTCTCCATAATTAGGTCTCGGTTCTTGGGAGCCGGGAATGTTCATAGAGGGATCCTATATTTGGTCTTGTCTAAATAATAGACCCTCCCTGGCTCCCTGCAAATAAGCGGGTCGGCGATTGAGGAGGCGTCAATTTCTAACGCCTCGTCGTCGGAATCGATTACGTCAAGAGGGGCAGGCTCAGGGGAGTTAGCACCTCCGCTATCCTCTGAACGGCTATCCTCGGCCGTCCTAATACCAGCCGCCCCGGAGGAAGAGGCAAGGTCGGTGTCAACCTTGCCTCCGTCCTCCGACCTTTCAGTCGAAGGTCCGGTAAAAGAGAGAATCTGGGCGCAATGGTTGACCATGACGTTCGAAGAAACAAGGAAAAGCGAGAAATTAAAAGATGAGGAGAGCAAGGATTAGGGTTCTAACCTAATTAGTGGACGCCGGATGAAGATGCAAAAAGGTTTCTCAATCCAGAAATCGCTTGGCAAAGAGAGAGTTTAAGAAGAGGGTTTTGCAAGATTCGAATGTGTGAAAGGGGAAATGAGGGGGAAGCCGATACTTTTATAGGTGCAGGCAGGCGAAAAGCCGCCCAATCAAAAAGTACCCCCAAGAAAAGCCCCCCACGTGTCACACATTCAAAACTTCAACCACCCATCGCTTCCCCAGGAGCCTCGAAAAGGCAAGAAGGGCAGAAGGAAATCATTGCACAACGTAAAAAAAAAGTACATGAAATTCAAAAGCCCACTTCTTCTTTCTCATTAAGCAAAAGGCCCAGAAAGGGTCCAAGATTACAAAGCGTGGAAAGAACAAGTTACAAAAGGAGCCTGACAGTTTGGCTCAACCCGCCTGCATACGCAGGGCAGGCCTAATCATCATCAAAGCCCGGAGAATAGTCCCCAGGGCTATCACAGCCGCCGGCGTCGGATCCCCAGTCCCAGTTATCGGAGTCCTTGAATGGATCATTAGGGCCTTCTTCTTCATTCCTACCAGAAGAATAGCCCCGGCCTTCACTGTCGTCGGAGTCGTGGCTGCTTACGTCCCAGTCCCTGCCTTAAGAGACTGCCCTGACGCCATCAGAGGAACCATAGTCCACCTTCCTCATCAGGAGAGAGGAAGGACCTGACTCAGGGGAAGAGTTCAATTCAGGGCAATCAGGATCGAATTGCTCTGGATGTAGCCAAGGAAAGCATCTGTGGCATCCCCTATAAAAGCAGCCTCCCGCCTGGGAGCAGCGCCTGGGCATGGCCCCAGCAGAAGACGAAGACTTTTTGGGGTGCTTGTCAGCCCTGAGTGAAGATTCCCTCCTGATAGCCCGCAAAGGGCGAGAGCAAGTCCGTCTACTACGACGAAGGATCGACTGAGCTAGTCTGGAGTATCTCAGCCTCCGGCGCCCTCTGAAACATAGGACGTCCATGTAAACCCCGCAACGAAAAACTGTTTTCCTGATCCAAGACATTTCTTTTTGAACAATGGGGAGAGGAAGAATGAGGATGAGTTGTGAAAATGTTGAAGGGGGTCGAAATTTATACAAAAGCAAAAACGGAGAATTAATGGCGTCCCAACCATCTCTGCCAGGGGAGGAGCCAATCATCAACCTGACACGCTGCTCAAGAGACCGCTTTACGAGAAAAGCAATCATGAAGGAAGACATTCCTTCTCTTTTGCATACCTAGAAGTAGTTGAGACCTTCCCCTAGGGAACGCGCGACACATTAAATGTCAAAGAGGAGTTCAAATGTCAACCTCCCGCCATCCCAGTCAAGAAATTACCTGCTGAGGGGAAGCCCTGCTCCCTCACAGCCGGCGAGGGCAAATTAATGGGGGTTGGTAGCCTGCCGCGGGTCGCCCGTCAACTGGGCCCTGGGATGGCCCGACCCAAGAATAGAGGAAGGCCTGCCCAGCAAGCCGCCAAGCAAGATCACCAAGGAGCCTCGAAGTGAGCGACCTCAGTCGCCCCGCCTGCCCATCAGGGCCCTGTCACCTGTCAGCCAGGGCAGTCAAGCCCCCTGCCTATCAGACTCTAAGGCATCCTTGCCCCAGGTAGGGCCATGAGAGCACAGGACCCCCCCCCCCCCCCCCCCGTCGCCTGCCTAAGGTAATGGGAAATGAGTGGACGAGGTGAACCCACGTGTCACTTGCTCGTCCACCAATTTTCCTCTTCTCTCCTTTTCTCTCTCTTGAGGAAAGGTATAAATACTTTACCATTTCCCACATACAAAGGGTTGAATTTTCTCTCTCTAGACGCTCACTCTAAAAACCGTCACATTACTCCTCACGAGTAAGGTTTCTCAAGGCTATTCACGAACTAACTTAGGCATAGGAGAGGGTTCCCCGGGACACCTCCGGGGCCCTGTGCGTTCATTGTGCAGGGAGCAGGCCATCTTCGCCGGGAAGGTTCGAATATCGGAGTGAGGTAAAGGAGAGAACAAGGAAGCTATACTATTATCATCAAAGAATCCGAATCCGAAATCGGGTCTATTGTTTCCGTGACCGGAACAATTGGATTTTAAGTTTATAGTACGAAAACTGCATACTATTACAATTCTGATCATTATATGAATTTTTTGAACTAACATATATTTGGTGTTATTTTAATGCACATCATCTATTATTTAATACACACAATCTATTATTTTAATGCCTAACCTCTGTGTATAAACATCCTCTATTAATTAAATCCCGTGTTAGTTTAATGCACTTCATCTGTTACTTTAGTTCTTGTCATTTGTTACTGTAATGCATTAGAGTAACAAAGGAGTTAGAATACCGCCATATTAAAAATAAAATAAAATAGAAAAGAAAGATATTGCTGCCTATAATGATAGAACGTGATTGCCATAAAAATAGGATACAATATCAAAGAGTAAGGCCCTCATTCATACTCTCATTCATAGCATTATAGATGCTCATACTCTCATTCATCACTTTCAACCAAAACAATCGTCAATCAAAGTATACGCGTTCAATCAACACAATCAATAACACGTTCAATCTTTCATCTTCTTCCTTCGGCCGTTGCAACTTCTCCTTTGATGGCGGATATGCAAATTGTCGAATAGACCAACAATGAGTTTTTGCTTCGTAATTTATATTGGAAACGCCAAGGAAGTCATTAAGATGCTCCATATTATTAGATTTTACATTTATAGTATGGAAATTGCATATTATTAAAGTTTTGATTGTTTGTTTGTCGCCACGTTTATTGGCAATGTTCTTGTTTTTGTAGTAGACGCAAAAGCACAGAAATGGTGCAAGGATGTGGGTGAGAGTTTCACTACATACATAGGGTAGATCTTCAAAGACGTAGATGAGGATGATGATGATGATGATGATGATGATGATGATGATGATGATGATGATAATAATAATAATACATAGGGTAGATCTTCAAAGAAAGTTTTAGAGCTGATTATGGAGAATGGTCCTCGCCTGGGCCTTCACCTTAATGTCGGAAAAACCGAGGTTTTTTGGCCTAAGGAAGACCCTAGGAGTCGACTTCCTGGTGTTTTCCCCCCTGATATTTCTCGACCGCTGCGTGGTATCAAAGTTCTTGGTGGCCCCGTCAGTATCTGCCGTACTTTCAGCAGTGAGCTTGTGGCGAGGATAGTTATGAGAACCATTGAGCTTATGGATTCGGTTGCCAGGATTGAGGACCCACAGTGCGAGTTGTTGTTACTTCGTGCTTGTGCTGGTATTTCTAAGCTTTCATTCTCTCTGCGAACCTGTCCCCCTACGGTCTCGACTCTGCTAAGACCTTTGATGCGGCATTGCGATCTAGCCTGGAACGTATTGTCACCGCTTCTGGCCCCAAGTTTGGAGACTGGCAGTGGCGTCTTTCCACAATGCCCTTTAATTTTGGAGGGTTGGGTGTGTACAACGCCGGGGATGTCCTGCACTATGCATTTTTGGCTTCTCGCCTTCAGTCCTCTGAGTTGCAGGCTATGCTCCTTCGGCCTTCAGCTGTCTCTACTCCCGGGCCGACCTTCGATGCGGCCTTGGCTCTGTTTAAGGAGACCACCGGTTCTGACCCTTTTCGTAATCCTAGTGAAGTCGCTGCCCCCAAACTCATGAAGAAATTGGCAGATATATATTTCACGAAGGTTGCTGCTTCTTTAGAATCGGTTTTCTCCTTGACTCGACATGTGGCTTTGTGGAAGTCTCTGCAGGGTGCTCACACGTCCGACTGGTTGCGAGCGGTACCTATCTCCGGGCTGGGACAGACCATGAATGGGAGGACTTATCGCTCTGTCCTTAGCTATGGGTTGGGTGTCCCTCTGTTCTCGGTACCTAAGCCTTGTTCTGCCTGTTCCCGAGTTTTTGAGGGGGACATTTTTGGAGATCATGCTGTGTCGTGTGCTGGTACCGTTGGTATTAAGCATAGAGATAACCTGGTTCGCGACACCGTTTTGGATATCTGCTTCCGATCTAGTATTTCGGCCGGTAAGGAGGTAGATGTCGGTTTGATCGATGGGCACGACAGGCCCCTACGCCCGGCGGATTTTCTTCTTTATTCCTGGGATAGGGGGCGGGATGTGTGTGTCGATCTGACAGGGTCGTCCCCATTGACTCAGTCTGCGATGATGGATTTCCTGCCTGGTCGTGCGGTCGTTGACGCCGCTCAGCGTAAGTGCGCCAAGTACGGAGATTTGTGCACCAAGATTGGGTATGGGTTCCTGTCTTTCTCTTTCTCTTCACTTGGGGAGCTTGATGCAGAGGCTGTCGCGTTGCTCAAGCGGATTCAGAAATTCTCTATCGCTCAGGATGCGGGGGCTCGCGCAGCTGCCTTTATTTTCACTAGACTTAGTTTCGCTATTGCTAAGGGAGTGGGTGCCCAGATAGTATCTCCGCTACCCACTAACTTCATGTAATTTGTTTCGTTATTAATGCAAGCTCCGGTTTATAATAATAATAATAATAATAATAATAATAACAACAACAACAACAATAATAATAACGAGACCTAAGTTACAGGCTATGCTCCTTCGACCTTCAGTCGTCTCTACTCCCGGGCTGACCTTCGATGCGGCCTTGGCTCTGTTTAACGAGACCACCGGTTCCGACCTTTCCCGTATTCCTAGTGAAAACGCTGCCCCCAAACTCATGAAGAAATTGGCAGAGATATATTTCACAAAGGTTGCTGCTTCGGTAGAATCGGTTTTCTCCTTGACTCGGCGACAGGTGGTATTGTGGAAGTCTCTGCAGGGTGCTCACACGTCTGACTGGTTGCGCGCTGTACCCATCTCCGGGCTGGGGCAGACCATGAATGGGAGGACCTTCCGCTCTGTCCTTAGCTATCGGTTAGGTGTCCCTTTGTTCCCGGTACCTAAGCCTTGTTCTGCCTGCTCCCGGGTTTGTGTTATGGACATTTTTGGGGACCATGCTGTGTCGTGTGCTGGTACCGTTGGTATTAAGCATAGACATAACCTGGTTCGCGACACCCTTTTGGATATTTGCTTCCGGTCTGGTATTTCGGCCGGTAAAGAGGTGGATGTCGGTTTCATTGATGGGCACGACAAACCCCTTCGCCCGGCGGATTTACTTCTGTATTCATGGGATAGGGGGCGCGATGTGTGTGTCGATCTGACAGGGTCGTCCCCATTGACTCAGTTTGCGATGTCTGATTTTTTGCCTAGTCGCGCGGTAGCTGATGCTGCTCAGCGCAAGTTCGCCGAGTATGGAGATTTGTGCACCAAGAATGGGTATGGGTTCCCACCTTTCTCTTTCATTTCTCTAGGGGAGCTCGACGCGGAGGCCGCTGTTTTACTCAAGCGGATTCAGAAATTTTCTATCTCTCAGGACGCGGGAGCTCGCGCAGCTGCTTTTATTTTTACTCGTCTTAGTTTTTCTATTGCTAAGGGAGTGGGTACTCAGATAGTATCTCGGCTACCCACTAACTTCTTGTAATTTGTTTCGATCTTAATACAAGTTCTGGTTATAATAAAAATAACATATAAAAAATAAAATAATAATAATAATAATAATAATAATAATAATAATAATAATAATAATTATTATTATTATTATTATTATTATTATTATTATTATTATTATTATTATTATTATTATTATTATTATTATTATTATTATTATTATTAGATCCGGGACTCTTCTTTTCGCTTTGGTCTTGCATCCCTTGATTTGTAAGATCCGGGACTCTTTTCCCTTGAGCTTGCAGGCTTGGTACTTGGACGACGGCACCATCGTTGGAGATACTTTGGTCGTGGGGAAGGTTTTGGAGCTTATTATGGAGGATGGTCCTCGCTTGGGTCTTCACCTTAATGTCGGAAAAACCGAGGTTTTTTGGCCTAAGGAAGACCCCAGGAGTCGACTTCCGTGTGTTTTTCCCCATGATATTTCTCGACCGCTTCGTGGTGTCAAAGTCCTTAGTGGCTCCGTCAGTATCTGTCGTACTTTCAGTAGTGAGCTTGTTGCGAAGAGAGTTACGAGAACCATTGAGCTTATGGATTTGGTTGCCAGGATTGAGAACCCACAGTGCGAGCTGTTGTTACTTTGTGCTTGTGCCGGTATTTCTAAGCTCTCTTTCTCTTTGCGAACCTGTCCCCCTACGGTCTTCGACTCGGCTAAGACCTTTGATGCGGCATTGCGATCTAGCCTGGAACGCATTGTCACCGCGTCCGGCTCTGAGTTTGGAGACTGGCAGTGGCGTCTTTCCACACTACCCTTTAATTTCGGAGGGTTGGGTGTGTACAGCGTCGGGGATGTCCTGCACTATGCCTTTTTGGCTTCTCGCATTCAGTCCTTTTAGTTGCAGGCTATGCTCCTTCGGCCTTCAGCTGTCTCTGTCCCCGGGCCGACCTTTGACGCGGCCTTGGCTCTGTTGAACGAGACCACCGGTTCCGACCTTTCCTGTAATCCTAGTGAGATCGCTGCCCCCAAACTTATGAAGAAATTGGCAGATATATATTTCACGAAGGTTGCTGCTTCCGTAGAATCGGTTTTCTCCTTGACTCGGCGACAGATGGCATTGTGGAAGTCTCTGCAGGGTGGTCACACGTCTGACTGGCCGCGCGCTGTACCCATCTCCGGGCTGGAGCAGACCGTGAATGGGAGGACCTACCGCTCAGTCCTTAGCTATCGGTTGGGTGTCCCTTTGTTCCCGGTGCCTAAGCCTTGTTCTGCCTGTTCCCGGGTTTTCGTTGGGGACATTTTTGGAGATCATGCTGTGTCGTGTGCTGGTACCGTTGGTATTAAGCATAGACATAACCTGGTTCGCGACACCCTTGTAGATATCTGCTTCCGATCTGGTATTTCGGCCGATAAGGAGGTAGATGATGGATTTGCTTCTTTATTCCTGGGATAGGAGGCGGGATGTGTGTGTCGATCTGACAGGGTCGTCCCCATTGACTCAGTCTGCGATGATGGATTTCCTGCCTGGTCGTGCGGTTGTTGACGCCGCTCTGCGTAAGTGCGCCAAGTACGGAGATTTGTGCACCAAGATTGGTTGTGGGTTCCTGCTTTTCTCCTTCTCTTCGCTTGGGGAGTTTGATGCAGAGGCTGTTGCGTTGCTCAAGCAGATTCAGAAGTTCTCCAGCGCTCAGGATGCGGGGGCTCGCGCAGCTGCCTTTATTTTCACTAAACTTAGTTTCGCTATTGCTAAGGGAGTGGATGCCCAGATAGTATCTCGGCTACCCACTAACTTCTTGTAATTTGTTTCGTTATTAATGCAAGCTCCGGTTTATAATAAATAAATAAAAAAATAATAATAATAATAATCTCAATAATCTCAATGATAAGAGGCCCTGGACGACCGAGGAAAGCTCATCAATCTCTTCCTCCTCTACGGGATAAGGAGCAGCTTGATGCAAAGTTGGAGAACCAGAGTAATGCCCAGAGTTCTTCGCGCCCAAATCTCAATGGTGTGATCTTGGAAGCATTTGGTAATACTGGTAAGAGCTTGACTCTCCCGCCATTATCTGCCTCTAATTCGTTGAAAATGATTACTGATCCTGTTGTTAAAGAAGTGGAAACTAATACGAAAGTAGTTGAGAATTCTGTTAAATCCCCTGCTCGTCAAGAGGGTTTGTCATCTAAATGGTCTGAAATTGCTTCGAACAACAAACAATTAGGGATGAATCTTCCCTTTTATGAGGATATGGCGATAGTGAAGAAACTAGCATTGAACTTAGTGACTTTGAGGATGAGCTTAAACTCTGGAGGTTTACTCTAATGGGGACTGTTATTGGATCAAAACCCACATTACAACAGATGAAAAAATATGTCGATGAGAAATGGGGTAAACTTGCAACGCCCGTAGTCCAATTCTTCAAAAGAGGTTGGTTTTCATTCAGGTTTGAGTCAAAAGAAGACATGAATAGGGTTCTAGCAAGTGGGCCTTGGAATCTTGGGGTTTATAATCTAATCCTCAAAGAATGGTCTCCCTCTTTTTCAGACACCATGGACAGGGTCACTACAGTTCCAGTTTGGGTCCTCTTTCCTGATCTTGATCCATACTTGTGGTTTGAAGTGGTATTGGGGAAGATTGCAAGCAAAATACGCAGGCCATTATGTGCTGATATGGCTTCAACACATAAGGCTAAATTGTCATTTGCTAGAGTTATTATTGAGGTTGATGGATCTAGAGATCTTCTTGATCAGGTGTTTATTCGAACACCTTTCATTGATTTTTCTAATCAGAAGATTAAGTATGAGTGGATTCCTTATTTCTGTAAGGGATGCCGCAAGCTGGGTCATACTATTTCTAACTGTAAATAGGAGAAGAAGAAGGTGGTGGCTGCTAAAAACCTGGAAGAGGTTATCTTGAGCCTTCCATAACCATTTGAGATCCCAAAAGACTCACTTGGGGCAGTTGATTTACCTCTCATGGAGCTAGGTGGTACCTCAGAGCCCTTAGGAGAATGCGAGTACTCAGAGGTGGGGAGGGAGGTCCCTTTTCCTGATGGAAAACATCCTTTGGTTGCTGCTGAAAAGCACTCAGAATGCTCCTTAGGCTTGCAGGTGGATGGGTTTCAGCCTGTGCATAGAAGAAACTCATCCTCTAATAAGCAAAAGCCTGTGACCAGCTTGGAGGCAATGCCACTAGTGAACAAATTCCAACTATTTCTAGAGAGCACCAAGCTTCTTCATCATGGAGGTGATGGACTAGGTGGTACCTCAGAACTTTCAGAGTATGTTGAGTACCCAGAAAAGGAGTTGGATGCTCGAATTTCTAGTGGAAAGGTCTCTGATAATGTTTCGTAATGCACTCAGAATGTCCAAAGGAGAAGATTGCTAATCTGAATGGTGAGGTGAAGGAGAAGGTCCCACCTGACTTAGTTACTCATGAAGATATCATCTTGGAACATTAGGGGCCTCAAAAACCTCTTAAAACAAAGTGAAGATAGAGATTTTATGGTTGCACAACATGTGGATATTATGGTTCTAATTGAAACAAGAGTGAAAGCTCATAAGGCAACTAGAATTAGGAAGAGATTGTTTAATAATTGGAGCATGGTGGACAATTATGACTGCCATTATAATGGACGACTATGAGTCTTCTATAACCCTTCTACAATTTCATTTCAGGTCCTAAATAAATCTGACCAGAATATTAATGGTGCAGTTCATCATTTCCAATCTAATAAGGATGATTTCCTCTCTGCCATTTATGCTTACAATGATGGCTTAAAGAGACAAAAACTCTGGTCTGATCTTGAGAAATTATCCTCTTCTAATCCCTGGATTCTTATGGGGGATTTTAATATTGTTAAAAGATGTGAAGAAAGGTTGGGGCCTAATCCTCCCTCTCTACAAGATATGTGGGACTTTAATGAATGTATTCTGAACTGTAAACTTGAAGACCTTAATAGTTCTGGGTGTGAGTTAACCTGGACAAATAAGCAGGAACAACAGTCTAAGGTTTGGTCTAGACTGGATAGAATCTTAATAAATCCTGAATGGATGACAGAATTTCCTTCCTCTTCTGCTATTTGCTGTGAGCCTGGGGTGTCCGATCATTCTCCACTTGTGGTCACTGTTTTTCTAGAAAAAAGGCCTTGTAAAAGGTTTTCTTTTCTTAATTGCTGGGCAGATCATCCTGATTATCATATGGTTGTAAAGAAAGCTTGGACAAGCCATATTTCTGGTTCTCCATTTTATAGATTTTTTCAGGAACTAAAGGCAGTCAAGCTTGCCCTGCAGAAGTTTCATAAGCAACATTTCCTTAACATCTCTTCTCAAGTCCAGGAGGCTAAAGATCTCCTTGTAAACTGCCAGGAAGAGTTAGTAAAGAATCCTTATTCATCTGGCCTCATTGCCAAGGAGAAGAGACTCCTAGATGATTATAGCTCTTTAAAAAATACTGAGCTTAGTTCCCTCTTTCAAAAGGCAAAAGTCAAGCATTTGCAGATGTTTGACTGTTCATCCAAATATTTTCATGCAAAAATTGCAGAGAGAAAGCATCAACAAATAATTGGATCTATAACAGATCATGAAGGAAGAGTGCATCAGGGAAGGGGAAATGTCTCTAGAGCTTTTCAGGACTATTTTTCTACTTTGTTAGGGACATCTGGCCTTTCTGAAGGAACTATGCCAGAGAATGTTTCTTTACCTATGGAGAAGGTCCAATCTCTCTTGGAACCCATCCAGTTAGCTGAGATCAAAGGGGCAGTTTTTTCTATGGATACAGGTAGTAGTCCTGGTTTAGATGGCTTTGCTGCTGGTTTTTTCCAAGTCTCTTGGTCCACTATTGAACACGACTTTTGTGCTGCTATTAATAATTTCTTCAGCTCCAAAAAGATGCCTAAGCGGGCTAACACTACAGTCATCTCTTCGATTCCTAAAAAGCTTAATGCTATATCAGCAAAAGATTTTAGACCTATATCATGTTGTACAGTTTTCTATAAAACTGTTTCATAGATTATAGCTAATAGGCTTAAAAAGGTCCTACCAAGCTTAATTGGCAGTGAGCAAGCAGCTTTCATAGAAGGGAGAAATATTTTTGATAATGTTTTACTTTCTCAGGCCCTAGTTAAAGGATATAATAGAAAGTATTTGAATCCTAGATGCTTGGTGAAGGTGGATATCAGAAAAGCCTTTGATTCCTTAAATTGGGATTTTGTATAGTTATAGCTTACCTGAGGTTTTTGTTGGATGGATTATGGGGTGCATTTCCTCTCCTTGGTATGCCTTCAAAGTTAATGGGGAGATATCAGGGTTTCTAGAAGGAAAAAGTGGGATTAGGCAGGGCGATCCCCTCTCACCATATCTCTTTGTGATGAGTATGGAGGTGTTGTCTAAGTCACTCAGAAGTCTTTGCCAACAAGATCAGGTTTCTTTTCAATCCCAAATGCTGCAGAATTAATCTTACTCATCTAGTATTTTTAGATGATTTGATGATTTTTTGTTCGTGGAGATGTTTGATGACTTGATTCTCAAAGTTCAACATCATGTTTTGCATTGGTCCACTCATTTTCTTTCCTATGCTGGTAAGGGTGTTCGGGGGTATTGTTGCCTAAGGGGGTTGTTAACCAAATTAACAAAGTATGCAAAGATATTTTCTGGAGGATAAAGGAGAATGAAAGAAGGATTGTTTTCAAGAAATGGAAAGATATATGCTCTCCTTGGGAAGCAGGTGGGTTTAATGTTAAAAATTTGGAAGCCTGGAATGCAGCTCTCATCTCCAAATGGTTTTGGCATTTCTCAGTTAACAACAAAAACATTTGGAGTAAATGGTGTCAAGCCTATGTATTTGACAAAGAATCAATATGGAATGTTAAGGTTAAGGACTATTTTCCAATTGGTATCAAAAGTATTATTGAAGTAAGAGATAAACTGGTAAACATTTCTGGCTCTTTACATGAAGCACAGGATAGGATTAAGGCATGTTCAGGTGTCAAGTTCCAGCTAGCTAAAGCATATCAGATGTTCCTAGGTTGGGAGACTTACAGATGGACGAAGATCCTGGCTCAAGCATGTATTATCCCCAGCCATAATATTCTGCTGTCTCTGGCATATCAGCATAAGCTTGCAACTGTGGATCAATTTGCTAAGAGAGGGTTTCACTTGGCAAATGGATGCGCCCTTTGTATGACTGATGAAGAGGATCATCATCATCTTTTGTTTTCCTGTCTAGTCTCTGGACAGATTTGGAGGAGTGTGACAGATTGGATGAACGTCGCTCCTGGCAATATGCAGCTATGTAGCATTGTTAAATGGATTCTGTCTCCCCAAAGAAAGAAGAATTGAAAGAAGCCCTGGATTCAAACTAGTCTGGCAGCTACGATGGCTCTAATTTGGAATGAACGTAACAAGAGGATCTTCTCATCTAAGCATTCTAGCATAGAAGCTTTGGTTTGCAGGATTAATTTCCATGTAGCGGTTAGATTCTACAGAAATGCTAGTCCTAAGAATAATAGGATTATTGGGTGAGCCGGATCGGTTTTGTCGAGTCGGATCGGGTTTTGCCAGGTCTAACTACCATCCATTCCTGACAACATATCTAGGGTAACTGTCTCGGGAACTTCTCCAACCTCCTCAATAGCACCCGTTGCATGACCCGTAGCCCTAGCCTCTGCCTCTCTCTCAACCCGATGCCTAGCCTCACTCTCCGTGGAGGTCTCACCCAAAGACCGAGCCAGCTGCTCCTTAAGGTGAGCAATCTCGTAATCCCGAGAGTGCAGGAGCTGTCGTGCCTCAGCCGCTTCCGCCTTAAGCTCGGTCACCCGAGTCTCTAGCTATCCCACCATATCGGGAATGTCCAGCAAACATTACTCGCACTTGAGGAAAACACATAAACAATCTAAGAGCCAACCCTTGGCAAACGCACTTACCGATCGAGGTCCCATAGTGTCACGGGAGACCCTCGAGGCATACCCTGAAGCAGTTGGCAGCCTGCCACAACCGCTGATGGGAAGCTGACGAAACATCAGCGTTGAAACCACAGAATTTAGACAAACCGACCCTAACTCTTAAGACCGAAACAAAAAAACGAAAGACAAAACTCACCCGGTACACCCGGTCACGCCACTCTATCCCAGCCTCCATCTCCTCAGCGAAACACGGGGAAAGAGGCTACGTAAAGGCTACCCCAGCCACATCGACCCTGAGCAGTGTCAAGGGGAAGTCTGGGGGCTGAACAGCACCAGCCGAATCGGCCAGCTAAAAGAAAAGCGAACCATTCAAAATGAAAGCAAACTCTAGACCATAGGACAAAACAAACGATAAAACCAAAACCGACACTTCAATAATCCTAAACCTTGGGGGCTACTGAATAAAACAAACTGTAAGAAAGAAACTTACATCTGCAAGGCGCAGCCAGTTCACCAACACATTCTCCGACAAGTGGTGACTCATCGTGCTCTTAGCCTAAGCCAACCTCCATTCAATCCCCGTCGGAAACCTAACCGGACGAGCACGCACCGTCTTAGATGCCAATCGAGGGAATTAGGAGTAAACTCAAACTCGTAAAGCAAGCCTTAAAACCTCCTCTAGTCGAAATCGACCCCCAGCAATAAACGAACACGAGAACCACGATTAATAAGAATGCTCGCGCGTGACCGCGTGACAAAACAAACAAAACAAATCTACAATTCCAAAGCACTCAAAGCAATCCGTTAGTCTAAAACAAGCCCCAAAGTACTCGAGACAATCTGTCATCCTAGAAAGTCCTTAAGCGCTCAATTTACATCCCAGGGGAATTATCATTTTAACATATTCCCGGAAGAATTCACTAAGCAAATGCAAGCCCAAGAACTAAGGCAAACACCATTTTGCACTCTTTAAAGAGCTTACACATCAACACTAGTAATTTAAAGGCAGAAACAATCACTAACTCCAAACAACCACTCAAAAACAATAGTCCAGAGATAGTCAGAAACTATCCCGAAGAAAACAATAGTCCAGGGATAGTCAGAAACAATCCCGAAGAAAGCAATGGTCCAGGGATAGTCAGAAACTATCCCGAAAATAAAAACAATAGTCCAGGGATAGTCAGAAACTATCCCGAAGAAAACAAAAGACCAGGGATAGTCAGAAACTATCCCGAAGAAAGCACTAGTCCAGGGATAGTCATAAACTTTCCCGAAGAAATCAGTAGACCAGGGTTTGTCAGAAACTTTCCCGAAGAAATCAGTAGACCAGGGTTAGTTAGAAACTTTCCCGAAGAAATCAGTAGACCAGGGCTAGTCAGAAACTTTCCCGAAGAAAGCAATAGACCAGGGTTAGTCAGAAACTTTCTCAAAGAATCTAACGCAGCCACCAAAAAGGGATAAATCTAACGCAGCCACCCAAGAGGGATAAATCTAACGCAACCACCCGAGAGGGATAAATCTAACACAGCCACCGGAAAGGGATAAATCTAACGCAGCCACCCGAGAGGGATAAATATAACGCGGGCACCCGAGAGGGATAAATCTAACGCAGCCACCCAAGAGGGATAAATCCAACGCAGCCACCCGAGAGGGATAAATCCAACGCAGCCACCCGAGAGGGATAAATCTAACGCAGCCACCCGAGAGGGATAAATCTAAACGTAGCCACCTGAGAGGGACAAATCTAACGCATCCACCCGGGAGGGATAAATCTAACTTAATGCAACCACCCACAAGGGATTAAATCAAAACTAAGACACCAATAAATACTTAAGCAAAAGGCCCGAAACTACTAAAACAACAAACCCGAGCACGAAATTAAGCAACCTAAACTGAACCAATCAAAGCAAACTTTGAACAAATCTCAAATGCATAACAAACCAAAACAAAGCAAGAACAAACCCGAACAAATAAGACAAACCCGCAAAACAATAAAACACTTAAACAAAGCAAATAAACAAACCACAATTTTTTTTTCGCCTAACGGGTCTTAGTTATCCGAGAGGCATTGAAGTCTGAAACCTCCACATCATTTTGATTCGAGTGGATACTAACGCCCTCGAAGGAGTCTGAAACCTCCACAACATTTTTATTCGAGTGGATACCAACGCCCTCGAAGGAGTCTGAACCCTCCACAGCATTCTGATTTGAGTGGATACTAACGCCCTCGAATGGTTTATTTTGTCCTAGGGGTCAGAGGCATCCCGAAAGACAGCTATTCGAGTGGAGACTAACGTCCTCAAGTAGTTTATCTCATCTTATTTTGTCCTAGGGGTCAGAGGCATCCCGAAAGACAGCTACTCGAGTGGAGACTGACGCCCTCGAGTAGTTTATCTCTTTTTATTTTGTCCTAGGGGTCAGAGGCACCCCGAAAGACAGCTACTCAAGTGGAGACTGACGCCCTCGATTAGTTTATCTCATCTTATTTTGTCCTAGGGGTCAGAGGCATCCCGAAAGATAGTTATTCGAGTGGAGACTGACGCCCTCGAATAGTTTTATCTCATCTTATTTTGTCCTAAGGGTCAGAGGCATCCCGAAAGACAGCTATTCGAGTGGAGACTGGCGCCCTCGAGTAGTTTATCTCATCTTATTTTGTCCTAGGGGTCAGAGGCATCCCGAAAGACAGTTATTCGAGTGAAGACTGGCGCCCTCGAATAGTTTTATCTCATCTTATTTCGTCCTAGGGGTCAGAGGCATCCCGAAAGACAGTTACTTGAGTGGAGACCGACGCCCTCGAGTAGTTTATCTTGTTTTATTTTGTCCTAGGGGTCAGAGGCATCCCGAAGACAAGTGTTCGAGTGGAGACTGACGCCCTCGGACATTTCATTTCACTTTATTCTGCCCAAGGGGTCACAAGCATCCCAAGGACGACCGCTCGAGTGGAGACTAACGCCCTCGAACGTTTTATTTCATCAAGGGTTCACAACCATCCTAAAATTATTTGTTGAAATGAAAGCCAACATACATGAACATTCTTTACATTTACGCTTAACGTGTCGCCTACACACGAATGCATCTAAAATTGAACGAACTTTTAAACAAACCGAAGAAGACAAAGCGCACGCGCATGAAGAATCGAGAGCGAGATGTCAAGCAACGGCCTAGGCCCAAGCAAGCAACCGCAAGCAAACACGTCAGGTATGACCTCTCAACCTTGGCTGGCGAGCCTCAACACATAGTCCATGGGACTTAAAACGACCCGACCGGACAGTCACCAGGTCGTAATCCTCGATTGACCTGGGTGGCTATACTTTGACTTTCTCCTTGTCCAAGCCTCAGTCAAAGTGGGGGCTTCTGTAGACACCCAAATTTGGACCTGGTGGCTGCAGAAGTGCCCAAAAAACACCCGATGACGATAAGACTGTAACGCGACGCGGGTTCTCGATGTTTTAGGTAATTTTTCTATAGAACGGATCAAATAGATTACTCGAAAAAATTAAACTAACATGATGGCAGCCTTAGACGTGTCGTTACGGTCGCGTAGACACTAATTAGAGTCAATTCTGATACCGGGATCCCGAGTCGGTCCCGAAACTCAAACCGAGTCAGCACCGCGCCAAGCGAACCTCGGGATGCAAATCCGAGGCCCACCAAGCTCATGGCGCTAGGGTAACATGGGGAAACCTTAGGCCCCAAGATACATATTATACTCCTCCCTCTTGGTTTTGGAAAGTATCAAAATCGTATCTTCAAAACTCCAACCGCCTCGCCTCACGCGTCTGAGACTCCCCACGCTTGAAACCAGGCGCCTGAGTCTTGGTGCGTCACAACTCAAGCGTCCATATGGGTGACGAGGGCCGAAAACACCTATAAATACACCCTCACCTCATTCATTCGACAATTCTCTCAATTCTCTTCTCCCCCCACATTCTCGCTAAGGGCTCGCACTCCGACACCCGAGGGAAACGATCCACTCAATCGTAGTTCCGATAAAAAAGCGATGTCGACGCTACTCCTCATCCTCGAGCACCCCACTCGAAACCGAGGTGCCTGTGTTCGACTAGCTCAAGTCTAGTAACGAAGTTCTGCCGGATTAGCCGCAGAATCAGCCCATAGTAACGATGCTCTGCCGGAGTAGCCGCGGGAAGGGTCAACGGTAACGGAGCTCTGCCGAAGTCACTGGTCGAGCTAGGAGGATCCACCTGTTGAAGTCGAGTCGTCACTAGGTTGCCATCTAAACAAAACTTTACATTTTCGCACTTTCTTTTATTATGCACTACGACAACACTAGATGTGGACACTAGGTCCACAAACACTTACTAAAACACGTAACGTCCCAACTTCAACCACAAACATTAAAATACACTAAATAGACCTGTAACAACCCGGATTTTCCAGACTTTATAAATAAGTCTATAATAGGAAACAGCGAAAGATATGATACATATCCGAGTCATTACTATTCTCAACTAATTAGATTACTTTACAATAATTATGAAAGTACTTAAATATTACATTTAATTGTAACAATTTATGAAGAAATAGAAATACATTTGAGTCTCATCTTGAGCTGTCTCCAACCTTGTCCGTCTGAGGAATGATCGGTCTCCCTTAATCTGACGATTAAAATATTTTAAAAAGAGTTTCATAGAAAAACAAATCGTCAGGTGGGTAAATTATCAAAATTTAATATGAATAAAATATTAAATCAAACATAGATCAAATAGCAGTGTATAAAGCACAACCGATAACACATAATTTTGAAAATCGCAATAAATGTTTTAAGTGCCGTATTATTTTTGGAAAAGGTTTTATCACGGCATACCGGCCAATTATTGTACAAGCACCGAATAATTTTCGTATTTGGTACTTGTACAATAATAATATACCGCCAATCACACCGATACCAGGGGCTTACATTATTACCCATGTTTACCGTGGTGACATAAACACGTTTAAAACAAAATTCGTCCTCTCATCTCCAGGGTTGAATGCCGGATACGTGGGGTTGTTACCCGCACCATGGACTACTCACCACCTGGATGGTTATCCCCACAGCCACGCTCCAATCGTCGACTCACGGAAACCCGGGTGCGATCCACCTAACACGTACGAGACTGATCAGGTCCCCACCTAAAGTATGGCCACACTCCCGCCTTCTCTCGAGTCAATGTCAGCACAGCCAAAGACTCTTCGTACGCTACGGACGGTTTTATACGGTTAAGCTAAGAGCTATTCTTCCAAGTTATCTCGTACACAATAGAGACAACCTGCTTTCCTGCTCAATGAGATTTCGAATAAAGTCTTAAAAATGCCCAATGAAATATACAATCTTTTGAAATATACTAGTATAGACCCCGTGCAATGATGCACGGTATTTTTAATAAATTTATTTTATAGCATATTTTATTTTAGATTTTCAATTCTTTTATTTTTATTAATCTAACAATGATATATGCAGGTATATATATGACGATATTTTTGACATTGCAAAACAAATCAAGATAATTGGATAATGTTTTGAAATGTTATTAAATGTGTGTTTTAATGAAAATAGTACGTATATTTTTTATGCTCCGTATATGTCATCTTGAATTTAAAGATACATACTCATTTCTCTTTTTAATTTCGGAGTACTATTTTGTAAAAAAATGTGTACCGATGATTTTTTAGTTGTTATGGGGAACAATTTTTATTTGTAGTAAGAAAAGTCCTAAATTTTCAATACTTAATGAAGGATTTTTTTTCATTTTTTTTCATTTTTTATAAAATGAGTTATCCCACGTGTCATGTGAACTCAGTCATGATTTAATTTGTGAAAAAAAAAATCACACAAAGTTTATTGGTATACTCCGATTTTGTATATTTTTGTAGAAATTAAAGTAAAAAAAATCATCTCGAAAATATTTACATTTCAGAGAAATACGTTTTTTTGTCACAAAGTTAATAACATTATAATAAATTTCCAAATTGATTTCATAAAAAAAATTGTCATTTTTTGTATTAATGATAATTAATAGATTGAAATTTATTTATTAATCTTTAATTTATGTAATGATTTTTTCCTTCCATATTTAGAGTAGAGTAGTTTTGAGATAAAACTTTAGAGAGAGTTATTCTCTCAGTGTATATTCGTAAAAGGGAAAACCGTAAAATAATGGTGACAGGGTTCAAACCAAATTTCTATAACTACCGTGCATACATGCAGGGGTTTATACATTTGATTAGATTATTGATTATCTAAATTCGAAATTACTTTACCATTACTAATTAATAAATTACTAAGTTATAACTATAAACTTATGAAAATTACTATAGTTAGATATAACACTGTTGTGGCTATAAGGTTATACGGTAAGTTAGATATACAAAAATATTATATGTTCAAGATTATACGGTAAGATTATGCTATCAAATAAGAATAAGAATATTAAAGATTAATCATACCATATAAGAGTGTTATAATATAATATTTTTACTGAAATAATATTTGATTACTATATATTTGATTACTGAAATAATATTTGATTACTGAAATAATATTTGTGATATACATGAAATAATCAATCAGTTAATCAATCAATAACAATCAATTAGTTAGTATGAACCGTCCATCAATTAAATCTTATTTGATTACTATATATATTGTATATAATCAATACTTGTGATTATATTGTTACTATATAATATCTACAAATATCCTATATTGAATAGATCATGAAATAAGATTATACATATCGTAATATTATGATATATCATAACAATAGGTAAAATTATAGTAATATCTTCTAGTGTAGACTTGAATAACACATGTATATATCACGTGACACATATTGTACAATAATAATAATCGTAACTATTTTATATTCTATGTGAAATATTGTACGGGATAGTGCAATCTTCAATTAACTAAAATAATGCAAGTATTTGGTTAAAACGGAATACAAAATGCTTATACTTTTAAAAGAAAGATTGATGATACATTCCATATTAAATATTGTGTGTGATACATTCCAATTAAAACATGTGATTTCCTACATATGTACAAATAATACCGTGTAAATAATATACTATAAAACAGTAGTATCAACCGTGCATATGTGAAACAGTAGTATCCTATAATAATTTATAGAGTAGTTATTTATAGAATAGAGGTTTAAAAACAGTAGAATTTATTTGACAAAAATATTATATGTTCAAGATTATACGGTAAGATTATGCTATCAAATAAGAATAAGAAAATTAAAGATTAATCATACCATATAAGAGTGTTATAATATACGGAGTAATATTTTTACTGAAATAATTTTTGTGATATACATGGCATATAATCAATCAGTTAATCAATCAACAACAATCAATTAGTTAGTATGAACCATCCATCAATTAAATCTTATTTGATTACTATATATATTATATATAATCAATACATTCCAATTAAAACATGTGATTTCCTTAATTAATCAGATTTCCTTAATTACATAACTCATGTGTTGTATAGCTTTATGTGTGATGTAGTGACATTTTGTATCAGTAAGATGTTAGAGTGTAGTTGGAGTAGAGAAGGGTTGTGTATACATGAGGTCAATGGTTCGAATCGCGCATAGTCCAAATTTTTTTTTTTTTGTTGTAGAAAACTTTAGGCGGGAAAATATGTGAGTAGAGTTATTTGGTTAGTGGAAAGGGGGATTTTGAAAACATTATGTGTTATCCAGCTCAAATTCCATAAAATTTTCCTTCTTTTGTAAGTACATAAGAAGTAACAATAGCCAAATAGCACGTAGTCAAATAAAGGTCTCCTTACGGGGTTGTCCCTATTTGTAGGCCGGGATTTGGCTAACGGACTTGGTTAATATGTTAAATGATTAATATGAGCATTTAACGGAGTTTAGCCAAGTTAATCAATTAAGCTAAGGGACAGTTTGTAGTCCCCTGAGTAGTTTAATTGATGAGAATCGCTCCTATTTTAATTTGGTAAGTACAACATTTGACACTAAAATATTGTAACCGAAATATCATGAGTGACTATTTATACAAATCGTCTTAAAATCCCATGTTTATCAGATATTAAGAAAAGTGATATTTGACTCGAGATATAATTTCAAAGAAACAAAGTTTTGATAATTTAATCTTAAATACCCTAGACTTTTAAATAAGTTCCTTGTAAACTTGAAAGTTCATGATTGACCATTTAATAAAATCTCCAACAATAGTTAATCAACATTTTTTAACTTTTAAATGATGATCATCTGATAAATGTCTCCCGATTTTGAAAATTTACAAGTTAAACATAATTAATATTTTTGACAAAGTCAAATAAAAGTCGATAACAAAACAACGTCCATCCTATTTCAAAACCCATTATACATTTGAATGTCGTTTCAAAATAATATTTCATTTTAATTGCCATAATATGATAATCAACTTTTAAGAATATGAAAATCTAGCGATATCGTGGGTCGGGCCTAAACGATTGCCAGGGTCCTAAAATTCTAACCTATTCGTGAGAAAGTAAGCTGGGTCGGGTAATATTACATCATTTTGGGATATCGTTGGTCAAGTCTCGCAAGTAATAATTAAATTACATTAGAGTCGAATAAAATAACTAATAAAATAAATTTAATTATTTTCTATGTTACCCATAGTAAAATAACAATATCAAGTAATAATAGTTGTAAAATTTCTGATTATATCTAGAAATTTTTTTTTTTATATACTACTTAAATTTCATATCTAAAATAGTAGGTTTCCATAAAACAAAATTTATATTAAAATTAATAATTTATTATAATAATTTTTCTTCTCCTAAAATAATTAAATAATTAAAAATTAAAAATTTAATAAATTTTGTAAAATCTTGAACCATTCCTTTCTCCCTGCCATATGTCCCTCCTTTTCCCCAATTAATTTTCAGAACTTAAAATTTGACTTATTTATAATGTAAGTATAAGTAATAAAAATTCATATAACTAAATAATCATATGCATGCAATTTAGAATAGTCACATACATCAATATTAGCATATAATAGTTATAATAGCATATAACTAAAAAATTCGACCAAGTCCATAAGAATAAAAATCCATTTTGATAAAAGAATCAAAGTTTTTAGAAAAGGGTGACAATTTACCACCCTAATTAAAGGGTTAAGAGGACAATCCGATTCTTATGCTGATTTGGTTGGGTTGAGTCGAGGTGCTCGATCCGTTCCGTCCTCGCGATCTCTTCTTGCGGTCACAATTTCCATCATCAACCAATAGAAGTTTAAATTATATCACTCCACAAAGCTTTCGAAGAGACTAACTTGAAATATAAACTATTTTAGTTTTAGATGTAGAAAAATATTTACATGCATGTTAATTTTCTTTTGGAGTAAATAATAAATTCTGAAAATTAAATCTTAATGAAGGTAAATAATATTACCTTATTCAAAATAGTAGATGAATTGGAAAGATGGAGTAACAATTAAAATTTGGGACTGAGGTTCTTCGTCTTGATCAAACGAGATACAACCGTTAAGCCATCCATTTCTTTCTTATGGTCATGTAAACAGTAACTTTGAGAGTTGATTATTTGTTGTACAAAGAATAAATAAGATGAGGTGGGAATCAAAAGGGGAGGTGGTTGCGTAAAGGTGAGGAGGTATGTTGAGGGATACATGGTTTAATTGAAAATTAGTGTGGGATGGAGATGAAGGGTAGAGGATTATTAATGGTGGGGTTATTAAGTTGGGGTTAATTTGTCAATGGGAGGGCTTGACATGTGTGCGGGCTCAAATTAGATCTTGATTTCGGTCTGATTATCGTCTCATAGTTAACTCGACTATCTAGACAAATAAAATCATTGATCAATATGATAACTAATTTGTGAAACCGGGATTCTTAAGTTAAACCGAAGTTTAGAGAGGCATGCATTTTTAGTATGAGTAGTGCAATAGCTTGGATAAAACTCAGTCTCAAACTAAATTGAGTTAACTACGTTTGATCACGTGTTGATATTAACTGTGTAATGATGTTAATAACCTATTACTAACTCAGATATATCATCTTAATTAGAACATAAAGGATGAGATGTCGTCAAACGGGTTTGAGTCCTGAGAACTTTACATAGAGTAGGATGGAAATGGAGTGATTAATAACACAATACCGAGTATATATATATATATATAAAATAATTTTTGGTTTAAAAAGGCGCACGTATTATAAACTAATTTCTTTGATGTCGTTTTTAAATAGAAAGATACATAAAATATCGTAATACTTGAGCTAGTAACGTGTTTAGAAATTACTTTTGAATAAAAATATTTATTTGAAATAGTTTGGTATAAATGTGAAGTAAAATGTAGAGTTAGGACGGTAGAGTGTCATGTTTGACCCGTGACTACTTCAGCTCAGTTTTTGTCTAATAGCTGTCGAATTTTTTCTCCGACTTCTTCAAAACGAGTATTGGAGTGTGCAAGTATGAAAATTAATGAAAGAGTTATGATCAACTTAAGTTGTCTTTAAGCTGAGCTGAAAAATTTATTATAAATAATAGTAAAATAATATAAATAAATAAATAAAATGACATGTTACAAATTTTGAAATAAAGGATAAAATGAGAAAATTTGTAGAAATCAAATATGAAATTTCTATCCACCCTACGGAAGGGGGTCTAGTAGTTTCTAAATCCAACAAAATATAACGTAAAAATAGGAAATATTTATAAAAGATTGTTAAAAATACGGAGTGTTACAAGACCCGAGTACTTCCGAGATCTGTTCTCAACTATCCATGCATCGTGTCCCGTTTAGTGTATACTCCGAGGGTGCAACTCCTCACTACGTGATTTACTTACATTCGCATTTACGGTTTTTCGTATGATTTATTGCTTTTATAACCTTATAATCGCATGCTAAATCACCTAACACGGAATTCAAAACATAAAATAACTAAAACTGAACAAAATGATGGTCGGGTTCCGTATTAGTTCGGGTGCTCGCCTTACTAGGTTCGACGCATCTCTATTAATACCGAACCGACGCATCTTAAGCAGAATACCAGGTAAGGTATACCACGAGAACGACTAATATCAATATTATCGCGTTAAAACTGATTTTCTAATACGTATAATATTAGTACCCTCTACTCTTCTACGTGCATCTTTTCATGGCCTGCCTGTCACGTGAAATCGCATGCAAAGAATGTAAACACACTACCTCGACGACAAACTTACTTGTTCTTAAACAACCGACGTAGCAAATGGTATAGGGTGAAAACAATGGATGTTACAGTACTTCCGCCACAACAAAAGAAATAGGTTATCAGCCCATCGATTGATTAGTAGAGGCCGCTATAGTAGGGCAGGATTAGGTGTTGACATCTATCGGATGTTGGCTTCCCAATACGTACCCTCAGCCCTTACTCAAAATCGACGGTTTCCGGATGTCCGAAATCATTGGCAATGAGAGTCATTCCAGGCATGGAGTGCTTAAGGGTACAAGTCTTTATCTTTATGTCTCGTGCCCCTCAACTTTGAGCCGGCAAGGAATCAAAGTTGACTTGAACGGTTTCCGAGTCCCCATAATTGACTCGGTGGCGACTCCACAAATCGGCAACGAATTCAGTTCACTAAAAAGGTCGTCTTACCAAACACAACGTCCTTTAAACATTTACAACCACGACTCGATCGATTCCAAACGGAAACACGGGTGCCCGCACTCGTCTAGTACAAGTCTGGATCGTCATTCGAATCGAGGTCTGACACATCGCCCCGTACGCGAGATCGGAACGGCCCCCGACCAGAAGGGGGCCGCGTGGGTGGCCGCCGCCACACGTTGAAAAACCGGGTCAATCCTGCGCGGGCATGCGCGGGGCGCCGGGCGGTGCGGACGGACGTCCACAAGTAGTAGTATGTAGTAAATACTTTACCGTCGATTTTCTAAATCTTACTTATTTACTTATTTGCTAAAATTATTCTCTTAAATCGTATTCCTTATAAATATTTTTACAACTTTCGATATCGTTTTATAAATCGTTAGTAATTCTATTATTTATGATCGTTATAATATTTGGTTGTTTATCGTGACATTAGTAACTAAATAATATCGATTTCATATTTTCGTCATATTTTGTTAATTCATAATTTTTACTCGATTAGTACTTTAAATATAATAATCGAGATTTATATACTCATTTAATAAATTAATTTTCGTTTTACGCTTTATACCAAAAAACTAGAAGATAGTCGTTTTATTGGAAATACATTTTTAGTCGAGACTATTTTCACTAATAATTTCTTATTTGTTTCCGATTGACTATTTTTACTAACATCTGTATTATTTATTAATAAAAGCTATTTGTTAAAAATAATTTGAAATCTTTGTAAAACTCATTTCATTTATAAGACTCGTTGACTCAATTAATTTTGATATCGTTTTTTTTAAACATCTCTTTTCTAAAATTTATAGTTTTAACTCGATTTCCTAATTATGTATAAAATACTATATATATTGACTTATTATATTTTATTTATTATTTTGAATAACGAATTTAGAAATATATTAAAGTTACGATAACGACGATAATAAGAATAAAATGTAAATTTTGTTAGAAATACTATTTTTATACATTTCACGTACTTTAATAACTTACGTATTTTCTATAAAAATATTTACTCCCTCCGAGTTCCTATTATTGTCTCACTTTCCTTTTTAGGCTGAGTTTGATTTTTGTCCCACTTTCCTTTTTAGGTTATCAATGTGTGGTTCACAATTACCCTCTCATTTCTCTCTCTTCCTCCTTCTTTTTTCAACCACTCATTTCTTCTTCTTTATTTTTCACCTCAAAACCTTATGGGACAATAATAGGAACTCGGAGGGAGTATATTTTAAGTAAGTTTCTAAAATTAATAAGTTTCTATTTATAGAAAATTTCCTTTTTATATAAAATGTTTATTTCTTTTATCTTCATATTATTTGTAATGATTATATCTTTTGTATATATCGATAATGGCTTGTTTTGGAGTTATGGAATACGGACAAGTGTGACGAGGTTAGAGTAATATATTTTAGGGTCTATGTTTTTGCCATCAACTATAAGGCTAGTGTATCAGGAATCGGTACATTAGTTGTTGAACCGGGTGACCGATATCCCAGGAGTTGTGTACATGTTGACCTTAAGCTTAGATCTTGCATTAAGTCGTCGTCATAAGTTGAACTGGGTGGCAGATAATCCCAGGTGGGTTGTGCATTATCTTAAACTAGGGCCACGCATTTATAAACCGGCGCTCTATTATGGTTGAGTAGCCTAGTTAGAGATCGGAGTTTGATTTGTTCGAACTAAGTTCTCGAAGCTAGTTTTTAGTATTCTCCTAGTGAAAGTTTAACCGTCTATTCTGATCCTATCCATAACGCCATTTTTAATATTTTATTATTATCGATACAGTTTGGTTTGCAGGTTGGCAAATATTTAAAGTTTTCTTCTGAAAACTTGTTCTGATTTTATTGTTCCAATATTTTAAGTTTTCTCCGAAAGCTTATTTTTATTATATCAATTAATGTTTTCCATTTTAATTATTTTAATATAGTAATACTATTATTTTCCATATGATATAATATGGCTGGGAGAACATCCGAGTTACTCTCCATTGATGTGGCCGTTATGTTTATAACATGACAGGTATTTGCTGTTGGGTTTTGGGTGTGAGTTAGCGAGTAGCGTGGATCCTACTCTTTCTTCATTCTTGATTTATCGATTTATATAAACCCGTTTGGAGAATTTTCTTTTTAGCACTTTTGGAAAAAGTAGCCTTTGTATTGACTTATCATTTCTTTTAATAAGATATAGTTTGTCAATGTGTTTAATCCAACTCTACAGTGTTTCCGCCACTGTATTGCGTTAGATTTTCTAGGAGATTACATTTAAAACCAAATAATGAATTATTACAATCTCGTATTTACAGAACACGGTTACACAATTACCGGAGCGGAAGCACAACTAGTATGACTACAATCTATAAATGTGGTTAGTGACAGTGCAGACCCGTCCCGTACAGTCAACCAAAAAACAATCATCACACACCACGAACCTACACAAAAGCAGTGCTACCCAAAAGATCGGAAATGTCAATTGGATCGTCGCAGGTCCCCAATAAAATAGGGTGACAATTTAGACAGAGAAAACGGTTAGAACATGCTAACATCATAACACAAGTATGCAATATGAAACATTCGGTCTCAACCGTCTCGGTACCATCATCGGTACCAATCATCAATATCATCTCCACATTCTCAGTACTATCACGGTACCAATCAATAATCTCATCTCAACATTCTGTACCATCCTGGTACCAATCAATAATCTCGTCTAAACTCTTCTGGCAGGCCCTTTCATTTTGAGTGTGCACTCCTCCCGCAGGTTCAACAACCTGCGAGGAGAAATCAGGGAGGGGACCGTGATCAAAGGCCCCGGCTAGGTCTAAAGCTAGCCTCACCAACTCTAATATATCAATATTCATCAATAATTCTCCCATCATTATTCAACATTATGCTCATTATCACAATATCACATCGAGCTTGTGGCTCAAACATGCATCATAATATTAACATATTCTAAGTAAGGAAAACCTTACCTAGTCAGCAAGTTACCACCGCATCGGTATTAAAACCACCACGGAAATTCTACGACGTCTGATCCTAATAAAATGTTATATACTTAAATTAATATCGATCTTAACTTTGTTAAATTATAAAATAACATCAGTATCGTTCTAACTAAGTTATAAAATGGAATAGACACCGAGGTACCTAAATTATAAAATGAGACCGACCCGACCTAAATAATTTGTAAAATGAAACCGAAACCGCTCTAATTAAAATAGACCACCCTACAATACTAGCCGATCCCACTACACTAAACAATAACAATACCCGACACTGACAATAGCACACAATCACACAACGATGACACAAACACTACACAACTCTGATAATAACAAGACTAATACCATGACATTACACGACTACCTGCCAGACCCAACAACCACACTACACCGACTCAATCAAAGCTATACCTACCCGTCAACAGTACGACTCCCCCTTGGCAGCCCACAATGGCGGCACAATATAACAACAGCGCAACCACCATGGTCGGAAACCACGACATGGGCATCAACAACACAACAACAGGACATCCCGATAGCAACACGATAACCTTGACATGGCAGCACGCAAAACACCCACAATCGTAACGAAACCGATTTGACAGGTGTAGACACCCAGATTTGGACCTGGTGGCTTCAGAAGTGCTCAACAAACACCCGATGACGATAGGACTCCAACGCGACGCGGGTTCGCGGTGTTCTAGATAGTTTTTCTATGGAACGGACCAAATAAATTATTCGGGCAAATTAAACTAACATAATGGCAGCCTTAGTCGTGTCGTTACGGTCGCATAGACACTAATTAGAGTCAATTCTGACACCGGGACCCCGAGTCGGTCCCGAAACTCGAACCAAGTCAACACCGCGCCAAGCGAACCTCGGGATGAACACCCGAGGCCCACTAAACCCACGGCGCTAGGTCAAGCCGCGAGGAACCTTAAGCCCTAAGCTATGTATCACACTCTCGTCTCTTGGTTTTGGAAAGTATCAAAATCGTATCTTCAAAACTCCAACCTCACCACCTGACGCGCCTGGGTCTCTCCACGCCCACCCAGGCGCCTGAGTCTTAGTCCGCCTCAGATCACGCGCCTATATGGGCGACAAGGGCCGAAAACACCTATAAATACCCCCCTTCACGCCCTCATTTCGACAATTCAACTCTCTGTCTTCCCTCTAAACTCTCGCTAAGGGCTCGCACTCCGACACCGAGGCAAACATCCACTCGATCGTAGTTCCGATAAATAAAAAAGCGAAATCGACGCTACTCCTCACCTTCGAGCACTCCACTCGATACCGAGGTGCATGTGATCGACTAGCTCCAAAACTAGTACCCAGGTTCTGCCGGATTAGCCGCACAACTAGTCCTTAGCAACGAATCTCTGCCAGAGTAGCCGCGGAAAGGTCAAACGATAACGAAACTCTGCCGGGATAACGGGTCAAGCTAGGAGGATCCGCCTGTCGAAGTCGTATCGTCACTATGTTGCCATCTAAACAAAACTTTCCATAATCGCACTTTTTATTATTATGCACTACAATAACAAAAGATGTGAGCACTAGGCCCACAAACATCTACTAAAATATGTAACGTCCCAACTTCAATCACAAACACTAAAACACACTAAGTAGACCCGCGTAATTTCGAGATCCGTTCTCAAAACTATCTATGCATCGTGTCCCGTTTAGTGTATACTCTGAGGGTGCAACTTCTCACTATGTGATTTACTTACATTCGCATTTACAATTTTTCGTATGATTTACCGCTTTTATGACCTTATAATCGCATGCTAAATCACCTAACACGGAATTCAAAACGTAAAACAACTAAAACTGAACAAAGTGATGGTCGGGTTCCGTATTAGTCCCGGTGCTCGCCTTATTAGGTTCGACGCATCTCTATTAATACCGAACCGACGCATCTTAAGCAGAATACCAGGTAAGGTATACCACGAGAATGACTAATATCCGTATTATCGCGTTAAAACTAATTTGCTAATACGTATAATACTAGTACTCTCTACTCTTCTATGTGCATCTTTTCATGACCTGCCTGTCACGTGAAATCGCATGCAAAGAATGTAAATACATTTACTTTGACGACAAAGCTTACTTGTCCTTAAACAACCGACATAGCAAAAGGTATAAGGTTAAAACAACGGATGTTACAGTATTTCCACCACAACAAATGAACTAGGATATCAGCCCACCGATTGATTAGTAGAGGCCGCTATAAGTGCGGGCGGGATTGGGCGCTGTCATCTATCGGATGTTGGCTTCCCAATACAAACCCTCACCCCTTACTCAGAATCAAAGGTTTCCGGATGTCCGAAACCATTGGCAACGAGAGTCATTCCAGGCATGGAGTTCTTAAGGGTACAAGTCTTTATCTTTAGGTCCCGTGCCACTCAGCTTTGAGCCGGCAAGGGATCAAAGTTGACTTGAACGGTTTCCGAGTCCCCATAATTTGACTCGGTGGCGACTCCACAAATCAACGACAACTTCAGTTCACTAAAAAGGTGATCGCCTCCCAATCGGATCGGTCGCTTAGCGAAGGACAGGGGATCAAACAATATTTATAGACTCGGAATAACACAAAAACTACTAGAGTAATCGTGGTAAGTCGAGGTCGGTCCACAGGGAACGGAGTGTGACGCAACGTTTGAAGTGTCGTGTTTGATATCTAGATGGGGGTTTTCTAAGGGTTGAGTCTATACTAGAGGAATGTCTACGTTGATAGCTAGAGGTAATCAATCTAGGGAAAGGTGTTAGGGGGAAGTCGGAATTCGGTACTTGGAGTCTAAGAAGGTCGGAATCGAGCTTTTGTTTCAACATTGATAAAGGGGAATGCCACCTTTCGGTTTCTTCACCTAACTCACCTAAAAACCCGCTTCGCGGCGAAGAAGGGTAAGTCTCTAGTTATGGTAATTTCTACCCCGATTTTCCCCATATTGATAGAAACTAGTCAAGGTCGATCTAGTTGGCCGGACTAAAACAACAATGACATAAAAACCATAAACAAGATAAACCAACAAGCAAACAACCCACCAACATCCCTATATTCAAATAATCTAAGTCCTCATTCCTAAACCCCCCAACAAGAAATCTACTCACTAATCATAATGGAAGATAATAAAACATTAACTAAGGAGAGAATCACTACAACATGCATAATGACTAGATCTAAGGAAACTAACAACACTAATATGATCTAAACAAGACAATGATGAGAAAATAACATAAAAACTAAACTAGAGATTAGAGAGTGAAAGAGAAATATACCAACTATGAAGATCTATAAGAAATAATAAGATTGCAAGAATAAAGATTGAATCTTTGATGAATAAAGTGAAGAACTTGTCACTAATCCTTCAATAAACCCAGCAAATCTTCAAATAAAACTTGGAATAATCTTCTACAAACTTGTAATCTAGAGAATTGTTGATGGAAACTATGTAGATCTACTACTAATTACTATGTAAACTACTAGAATTATGGAGGATTTTTACTAGAATACTACTACTACTACTAAGAAGATGGTGTAATAAGATGGTGGAATGGTGTAACTACACTAATGATGGGATATGAGGATGGTAGCTTGGGCAACAAACTAGGATAACATATACGTAGTATATAGTAAAGCCTTAATGGGTATTTAACCTAAAGTCCAAATCCACTTTATGCTCCATTAGTGAGACAATCTCCCTTAGCATCTTCATAGGGTGAAACTTCGCCCTGCGGACTTGACGATAAATCCCACCGGGTGAAATTTCACCCGGTCAGATTTTCTTCCTTTTTTTTGCGTTTTTGGCACTTCCTTCCATTGGGCGAAATTTCACCCGGTGGGCAAAATTTCGCCCGGTGGGGAATCTCGGAAAATCTTCGGGAGGCATTTTTACCGTCGGGTGAAATTTCGCCCGGTCATTTCTGTGGCCTCGATTCTTGTCTCATTCTTCGTCGATTGATTGGATGGCTTCAAACTTTAAGTTGTGTGCTTTGCTCTTTGGACGGTATTCCCTTCTCTTGTGCTCGTGAAAGCTCAATCGTGATTTCGGTGCCAAATCCTATCAAAATGATAGAAAAACTACCAAAAGCATGTAAAACGTACAAGAGGGACGCTAATGCGAGAAGTACGCAAAATATGGCGATAATCGCACTCAAGACTCGCAAAACGAGGGAAAAACGGGTCTAAATGGGAGGAAAACGGTCTAAATTTAGCACACAACAATTCCCCCACACTAAACCGTGTCTCGTCCTCGAGCAAAGACCCAAAAAGAAATTACAAACTACTACTACTAGCTAGACTATGCTAAGCCGATACGGGGCAATTAACGGGCCCGCTCCGTCCCTTCAACTCACATCGAAATACTTATGAGGTAAAGTACTTCCATGCAAGGCAAGTTGGGGCTTGCTCAAAATGGTGGATGCGACTAAATACACAAAAACACATAACACGAAAGAATAGACGCATCCAAAGCAAAAATAAAACACTGAATCCCTCATCGAGACGGCGGGGAAGACACCGATTACTTACCTAGAACAACAATAAACTTCCAAGATAAATCACCCACGTAAACAAGGACCAAAGCCTAATACTATGACAATTAAGCAATATAGATGTTGATAACTTAGCCTAGGTCCGCCTAATCTTCTAAAGGGGTACTACGGGGCGTATAACGGAGTGGAAAAAGTGAACCATGGATTCATTCGACACTGTAGGTAAGTGCAGTGCCGCTCTCTTTGGCTAAGCCAAGAGGGTCGTTCCAAACTCGAATTTCCTAAATTAGCCCAAATAAAAAGGTGGAGTGTTTACAATTATTGGGGTGGATCGATTTATCACCGCTATCTTCCGACCTCGGGACTCGGTCCTCTAGTTGGCACTTCACGGCGACGAATCAATCAAGGGCTTTTTTGGTTTTTTTTTTTTTTTTTTTTTTTTTTTTTTTCAGGAGACGTTTTTTGATAATAAGATTTTCATTTGAAGCTCCTTTTCTTCTCCTTTGTTTTTCTTTTTCATGTTTTTGTGCCCTTTTTCTCTTGCTTTGGTCTGCCTTTTTTGGCTTTTTGATGTGGTTTGTAACCAAGCTTGGAGGTTATTTTTGTGTAAACTTATTGTGGTGATGTATAGGTGGAGGAAAAATAGGTAATCGAGAACGCGCGCCATTCCCGGATAACCCACAAAAAGCGGAAGAAATTTGGAATAAAGGTGCAATGGTCATTCGAGCAAAGTCACCTAGAGAACGGGATGCGGGAACCAAGGCCTAACTCCTCCATGGGTGGTCAAAGTGGTCAAATGCAAACCCCGAAGTAAACCTCTAGTAGAAAAGGTGGACTCAAAGCTAAAGGATCAATAAATTCATTGCATAAGAGTCATTCTACTAGATTAAGGTCCAAAATCTACTATATATAGAGGTAGGTTCAAATAAGGTCCACAATTTTTTTAAGTCTATACTGAAGTTACAGATGACATACGCTAAAGTTGCATTTGTTCAAAATTGATATATATACAAATGCAACTTTAGCGTATGTCATCTGTAACTTCAATATAGACTTAAAAAAATTGTGGACCTTATTTGAACCTACCTCTCTCTCTCTCTCTCTCTCTCTCTCTCTCTCTCTCTCTATATATATATATATATATATATATATATATATATATATATATATACAGATAGAGAGAGAGAGAGAGAGGGGTAGGTTTAAATAAGGTCACCATGTTTCAGTAAGTGTATATTAAAGTTACAGATGACATAGGATAAAGTTGCATTTGTTTAAAATTGATATGTAACTATAACATTCAGCTCTTGAAGTGATAAAATGCAACTTTATCACTCATCTCGTGTAACTTTAAGCACTTTTTGTGTAACTTTAACACTTGACCTTATGCACTTAAAATAGTTGTATTATTATTATTATTATTGTTATTATTATTATTATTATTATTATTATTATTATTATTATTATTATTATTATTATTATTATTATTATTATTATTATTATTATTATTATTATTATTATGGGTTATCTACAATGGAATGTAAACTCTTGTAAAAGATTCGTAATCGGGTTTTCGAAAAGTTTTAATCCTAGACACGCTATACAAAAGCAAAACAAAACGGAATACACGAAAATGAAAAAGCAAATAAAAGAAAACACAAGTAAGGTCATGAACTTCATACTCCATCAACATTCAAGCACACAAAATCAACCACAACACCAAAATGCTCAATTCGAGAGCCTCCAAATAGCAACATCCTACCTCCTCTACAAAAAATAAAGAAGAAAGAAAGAAGGAAGTTACCAAGCGGGTGCTTTCATAATCTCTTCAAATCGCGCTATTTAAGGTGGTGGTTACCTGTAAGAGTAGAGAACAAGACCGTACACAGGACATGAAACATAACGAGAAACAAGAAAAGAAAAAGAAAAGAAAATGTTTTTGATTTTTCGATTTTTTTCAAATATTTATGGATTTTTGAAAAATAAAAGATAGTAGACTCCTCCCCCACACTGAAACTGTACATTGTCCTAAATGGACAAGTAGGGGAAGAACGAAAAAGTCGGGAAAGAAAAATAAGAAAAATCTTTTTGGATTTTTATGATTTTTCAAATGTTTTTAAAATTTTAATATTTTTTGAATGTTTTTGGATTTTATAAAAAATTTGAGAAAAGAAAAAGGAAAATAAAATAAGGAAAGCGATAAAATAGTGGCGGGCCTAGGTGCAATCACATCACCTAGACCCTAGCCAAGTGGCTAAGAAAATTAAAATGAAAGAAAATGAAATGAAAGGGTGAAAAATTGGGCATAGATGTAGTCACGTCACCTAGCCCGGATTAGAAAAAATTTGAGAAAGATTGATTAAAAATTTAGATTTTTCAAAGGGTCAATGGCGTAATCAGATCGCCTAAAGACCGGGAGCAATACCAAGACCGCGACGGCCGCAAAAATCATTCAATGGGACGGTGGGACAGCTTGCAATTTTGGTCAAGATAAAGCAATCACAATGATTATAATGATGGGACAAGGAACTAGGAACAATATTAATTCATATACAATTGTAGATGATTAGAGACTCACCGACACAATCCACACAAATACCCACAACATACACGAACCATATTATCTACCGACTCTTGTAGGGGTGTCTAGGTCAAATAGTCATTTGACACAAAAGAAGCCGTCGGAGTTCGTTCACCGGCATACTCCCACACTCCTATTTCCCCCGATTCGGTCAGTCGAAATTCATTGGGACCTGGAGGTAGGTCCCAGTTGCGATGGTTGTAAATATTAGTTCGGTATTTGTTGGGGACAATTAAGGCACGGTCGTGGCCAAGAGAGACGAGGCGGTGGTCAGGCACATCAAAGATCCAAGTAAGGAAGTAAGCCTCGTCAAGCCAGACACGGTTATCAACTGGTTTAAGATGGTCGGTCGCATAACCCAGATTTCTTGCTATTACAGTCACAAGACCACCACAGTCTACGGTAGGGCATTGGTCAATAATAATTTGATGAAAGTGTAACGCCACGACAAGTGGTAGGTCAAGGGGATAAGGGTTACCATGTAAAGAGTAGTAATCAATTGTAGGACACACACATTGAGGTTAATGATATTGTTGGCAGACGGTATCAAGCAATGAGAAAGCAGTTTAGAAAAATAACGAATATAAGGGTTACGGATTTCAGCGGTAAAATTTGAATTAGGTTCGAAATCACGTTGTTCAGGCGCTATGCACCTCCACAAGTCTCTCCTAGTCGTACTAGCTTGTACACCCCTCAAAGGCTCACGAATTCCGGTACCTGCTGTGGGTAGACCTAGAGCTAGGCCGAATTCGGAAATATTCAAGCAATGGGTTCTACCGAACAAATTAAATTTGAACTCTTTAGGTGTGGTCGGGTTGTCAATTATGAAACTACCTAGAAATTCACATGTAAGGTCTTTGTTGGTGCAATTCACGTATTTTAGGAGTCCACTAGTTCTTGTTCTCGACGATAACTCTCTCATATCGTCTTTAATACCTAGGATTTCCATTGTGAACGGACAGGGCCACCTAGTACTCTGAAAGGTCTTTTCAGAGAAGGTTTGAGCAAGGGGCGAATTATGGTAAAGGTAAAAGTTTTGGCCTAGAAGACATACTAGAAGATGAACATTTAGAAGGATTAGAAGTCGAGGTCATACCTTGTTTACACGCGGCTCATTGAGCTCTTGTCTCCATAATGATATGCTTGCAAGAAAATCCCAAAAGTTTTAGCTCCTCCTCTTCAAAAACCCAAAATAAATCACCAAGTTGGAGATGAAGTTATGAATGGATGTTGGGGTGTATGGAAAGCGATTTAATGATGTTATGGTGGGTGAAAGGGTGAAATGAGGATTGAGGTGAAAAAGGTGATATAAATAAGGGTGGATGAGAGGGAAATGAAAAGTTTTAAAGTAGTTGGTAAAAATTTGGTGTAAAAATTTTTGGAGGGAAAGTTATGTTGTGGTAAGTATGAAGGAGGGAAATGAAAATGTAGTGAGTGAATAAAAGTGTAGGTGATCCAGCCAGCTCACGCCGCCGGGTGAAATTTCACCCGGTCGGGCACCATCGGATGAAATTTCACCCGGCGGTGTTTCGTCGTGAAAATCGTTTTTGCCAACTTTTTTCCACCGGGTGAAATTTCACCCGGTGAAAATCTCACCGAGCGAAATTTCGCCCGGTGGTATCTTCTTCAAATCCGGCAATTCTGGCAACTTTTCCGTAGGGCGAAGTTTCGCCCGGTCGAGTCTCACCGGGCGAAGTTTCGCCCGACGGTCTTCTTTGCTGCGTTTTTCCGCCTTGCCATATCATGGCTCTTCAATGATCATCTAGAGATTCAAATATTGACTCGACTCACATTACATAATCAATATCTCCCACAAACATGCTTGTGGTCTTCAATTAAGCTTCATAACTTCTCCAAAAGCTTGATCTTCATCCAAATTTATGCTCCATTGTGAAATCCAATTTCAATCATTCTTCTCAAGCTAACAAAACTAATAAACTCAAAGAAATATGATACATATATACAAGGTGGTTGTTGAGGATACCACCAAACCTTCATCAATTGCGAGAGGGGTTCAAACAACGCTCCCCGATGGGAGCTCACCAAGCTTCATGGTAGCAAAGGTCTCACGAACGTGACCGGGATGATAAATCTTCAAACGTTGCCCATTAACCATAAATTTCCCGGTTTCCGGGCTAGATATCTCTATCGATCCATATGGTTGCACCTCGGTCACTTCAAATGGACCCGACCATTTTGATTTCAACTTACCGGGGAAGAGCTTAAAGCGAGAGTTGAAGAGTAATACCTTATCACCAACGGAGAAGTCCTTACGAAGTATTCGAGAATCGTGCCATTGGTGAGTTCGTTCTTTGTAGATCTTCGAATTTTCGTAGGCTTCAAGTCTTAGTTCTTCCAATTCTTGTAGTTGGAGAAGGCGATTTTCTCCTACAACACTCTCATCGAAGTTTAACTCTTTAATTGCCCATTTGACTTTGTGTTCTAATTCCACCGTTAAATGACAAGCTTTACCATACACAAGACGATAAGGAGTGGTTCCAATCGGCGCTTTGTAAGCCGTCCTCAATGCCCAAAGGGCGTCATTCAATTTCAATGACCAATCCTTTCGGTGTGTATTTACAACTTTTTCTAAAATTCCCTTGATTTGACGGTTGGAGATCTCAGCTTGCCCATTTGATTGAGGGTGGTAGGCTAAGGATATCTTGTGAGTGATACCATACTTCCTAAGAAGGTATTCAAAGGTATCTTTCCTAAAATGAGAGCCTCCATCACTAATTATGGCTCTAGGCATACCGAATCATGGGAAAATTACATTCTTGAAAAGCTTGATTACAACCTTGGAGTCATTGGTGGGGGAAGCTACGGCCTCGATCCATTTTGAGACATAATCAACCGCGACTAGAATGTACTTGTTACCAAAAGAGGATGTGAACGGACCCATGAAAACAATGCCCCAAACATCGAACAATTCAATCTCCAAGATAGGTTGAAGGGGCATCTCATTTCTTCTTGTAATATTGCCACTTCTTTGGCATGCATCGTATGTGAGAATGAAAGCTCGAATGTCCTTAAACATGGAAGGCCACCAAAACCCGCTTTGGAGAACCTTGGCAATTGTCTTTTGATTGGCCAAGTGTCCACCATAAGATGTCGAGTGAAGGTGCTTCACAATATTATATCCTTCTTCGGCCATAACACATCGTCGGTAAATTCCATCTACACAACGGCGGAATAAATAAGGCTCGTCCCAATAAAAGCGTCGGGCTTCATAACGTAGTTTCTTCCTCTCTTGCTTGGAATAATTGTCCGGAATATAATGAGACACTAAGAAATTGACGATATCGGCATACCAAGGTGTAATAGTTTCAACGGCCATCAAGGCCTCATCTCTCATAGCTTCATTGATGGGAATACCATCATCTTCATTGCTTTCTTTACCAACTGATAGTCTATTAAGATGATCCGCTACCAACCGCTTTCTTTACCCATCGAAAGAGTCGGGACTTTGTCTTCTTTTTAGACATTATGTATCGAATCGCCGCATGATCGGTGTGAATAATGACTTTGGAACCGGTAACATAATTTCGAAATTTCTCCATGGCATAGACAACGGCAAGCATCTCTTTTTTGGTTGTGGTGTACCTCGATTGGGCTTCATCTAAGGTCTTGCTTGCATAATAAATCACATGTAGCTTTTTATCAACCTGTTGTCCTAGAACGGCACCAACGGCAAAATTGGATGCATCACACATGATCTCAAATGGAAGATTCCAATCGGGAGCTTTGATAATTGGAGTGGTAGTGAGAGCGGTCTTTATCCTGCAAAAGGCCTCAAGACACGAGTCATCAAAAACAAAAGGTGCATCTTTCATAAGCAAAGAAGTCAAAGGCTTAGAAATCTTAGAAAAGTCTTTAATAAATCGTCTATAAAAACCGGCGTGACCTAGAAAACTCCTCACCCCTTTGACATTCGTAGGTGGTGGCAAGTTCTCAATCACGGAGACTTTCACCTTATCGACTTCAACTCCTCTATTAGAAACAATATGACCTAGGACAACACCTTGTTCAACCATAAAATGACATTTTTCCCAATTTAAAATAAGTCTATACTCTTCACATCGAGCTAACACTTGATCAAGATTTTCAAGGCAAGAATCAAAAGATGTACCATGGACACTAAAATCATGCATAAAAACTTCCATGGATTTTTCAATGAAATCGGAAAAAATATCCATCATACATCTTTGAAACGTTCTGGGCGCATTACACAATCCAAAATGGCATCCTTCTATAAGCATAGGTGCCATAGGGACAAGTAAAAGTGGTTTTCTCTTGGTCATCGGGGTGAATGGGAATTTGAAGAAATCCGGAATGACCATCAACAAAAATAAGAATGATGCGCCAATCTTTCAAGTATTTGATCAATAAAAGGAAGGGGGAAATGATCTTTTATGGTGGCCGTGTTCAATTTACGATAGTCTATACACATGCGCCAACCGGCAATAGTCCTAGTAGAAATTGACTCACCCTTTTCTTCTTTAACAACCGTCATTCCTCCCTTTTTCGGCACAACTTGTACGAGGCTAACCCGTTTGCTTCCGGTTATTGGGTATATAATGTTAGCCTCATACAACTTGAGGACTTCCTTCATGACAACCTCTTTCATGGTGGGGTTCAACCTACGTTGACCCTCTACCGAAGGACAGTGGTCATCATCAAGGATGATCCTATGCATGCAAACATTTGGGCTTATGCCTTGGAGGTCGGCAATGCTATACCCGATGGCCTTTTTGTGCTTTCTCAAAACAATTAAATGTTTTTCCAATTGAGGTCCATCAAGGGTAGCATTGACGATAACGGTATAATTAGTTCCTTCAAGAAAAGCATATTTGAAGGAAGAGGGGAGTGGTTTAAGTTCAAGATTAGGAGGAGAAGATACCATACACTTACCCACTGGTAGTGGTTCTACCTTTTCATCATGCAAACATTCTTCTTCAAGAGGTGGAGAGTCAATTGGTTCCTCTTCTTGCTTATCATCATCTATCAAGCTATACTCAACCAAACTATCAATAACGTCAATGGAATGCATTTGTTCGATCATTGGTTGTTTAAGAGCTTGAGAAAGGGAAAACTCTACCGACTCGTTCCCTATATTAAATGAAAACTTTCCATTCTTAACATCAACTATAGTACCACCGGTAGCCATAAAAGGTCGACCTAAGATAATGAGGGTAATAGTGTCTTCGGGCATATCCATGACAACAAAGTCGGAGGGGATGAAGAACTTACCAACTTGAACGGGTACATCCTCAAGTATCCCAAGTGGTTATTTGATGGACCTATCCGCAAGTTGAATCGACATGCTAGTGGGTATTATCTCCTCCACACTAAGTCTCTTGGCAATAGAATAAGGTAACAAACTAACACTAGCCCCAAGGTCGCATAAAGCTTGATTAACAACAACATTTCCTACCCGACAAGGGATGGAAAAACTACGGGATCGTCTAGTTTCTTTGGCATTTCGTTCATAAGAATGGCACTACATTGACCCGTAAGAGAGACACATTCTTTGCCCTCTATTGTTCTCTTTTTAGTCAAGACATCTTTCAAAAACTTAGGATAGAGGGGCATTTGAGAAACTTCCTCGGTGAAAGGTAAAGCTACCTCTAATTTATTTAACATATCCACGAAACGGCTAAATTGAGCATTCTCCTTGTGTGGCTTAGCTCGCTTGGGAAAAGGCAATGGAAGGACAAAAGCGGGAGGCGGTGAAACCTTAGATTCTTCTTCTTCTTAGGCTAATCGCTCCGCCTCTTTTCTTTTTGCTTCTTCCGCTTCCATTTGCTCTTTCTTCTTTCTTTGTTCTCTTAGTTCATTCTCCGCATTTTGGAGGATATCAAACTCCGCTTGTATTCCCCGGTTTTGTTTGGGGGAAGTGGGAGATGATTCTTGTGGTGCAATTGGTTGATTCACTTTGGATGGGATACTCTTGGTGTTAAAGTTCAAGTTCTTATATGGGTACTCAAGTTCTTTTCCACCTCTCAAAATGACGGCATTTGCTTGGTGTGAGGGGTCTCTCGGGTTTTGGGGTTGTCCGGGCAAACCATGGGGTGGATGAATTGGTGCGGCTAAGGCTTTTGTTGCTTCTTGTGATTCCCAAACCTTTAGCCTTGCCTTAGTATCTTGATGTTCATTCCATAGTTGCCCAATGGTTCATTATAGTTTTCCCATGGGACTCCTCCTTGACCAAATTGAGAATTGTTTGGTTGGCCATAAGATTGAGAGGGTTGATTAAATGGTTGGTTATTGTAACCTTGAATTCCTTGAAAGTTACCTTGGAATCCTTGGTTGTATTTATGATTGAAATGATTACCATGTTGATTTTGGTAATTGTTGTAATTGTTAGGAACATGGAAGTTGCTACCTTGTTGATTGAAGTTGCTCCTTTGATGAGGAGGCATATATGGGGGCATCTTTGGAGGACCTTGGTTAAAGGGACTTTGTTGACTTTGATTAAATGGCCTCATTTGACTCCCTTGGGCACGTGGCATCGGGTTTTGAACATTTTGATTTCCATAAGAGAAATTAGGATGAAACCTTGTGCCGGCATTGTAGGTATTAGAAAAAGGATCAAATTGAGGTCTTGTCCCATATGCTTGTATAGCTTGAATTTCATTTGGCTCTTCAATATAAACTTCTTCATTAGGAATACAAGAGCTAGAATCATGGCCATAATTGCCACAATGATCACATTGAACTTCCCATGTTAATTGCTTTGGAGGAGATGGTTGCCTTGGTGGAACACTCCCTTGAATTTGGTACATACCTCTAGGAGTAGGCTTCGAACTCATGGCATCCATTCTCTTTTTCAATTCCTCAAGTTCCGTTTGAAATTTCAATTCGCTAGAACTCGTAGATGAGTTCACTTCAACTTTCTTTCTTGAATCCCTCGATTGTCCCATTCTATAATCACTCCTTGCCATCTTCTCGACAAGATTCTTAGATGCCTCATCGGTGAGAGAAGAGAAGTCTCCTCCGGCGGCCGAATTGAGGTTTTCTTTGGTTCTCGATGAAAGGGTGTTATAAAATGTTTGGGTGGTTAGCCAATCGGGTATTCCATGGTGTGGACATTTGCGCAACAAATCTCTAAATCTTTCCCAAGCCTCGCTTAGGCTTTCAAATTCATCTTGCTTGAAAGTTTGTATCTCCATGCGATATTGGTTAGTCTTTGACGGTGGAAAATATTTCTCCAAGAAGGCATTAGATAGTTGAGCCCATGTTGTGAATGTATTAGCGGGATGGCCTTGAAGCCATCTACGAGCTCCATCTCTCAAGGTCTTCGGAAATAATAAACGATGCAATTGGCATGAAGTTAATCCATTGAGACGGGCTCAATACTAATTTTTCTTTAAATGAAGCAATGTGCTCTTGAGCATCTTCTTGAGAAAAACCGTGAAAAGTATCTTGTTGGACCGCGTTGGTCAAAGAGGCTTTCAATTCATAGTTCTCGGGAATTTCTCCGAAATCGACGGGAGAAGGTGTTTCTTCATGTGTGAGTTGGGAATGAGAGGCTAAGGTCGCCATTGGTTGGATTAGTGGTGATGGTGGATTTGAATTTGGAGGGGATGGATTTGGTGGTGGTGTTTTCGGTGATGGTGGTGAATTTTGTGAAGTGGAAGGTATGGAAGGATTATTTGGAGTGGGGTTGTGTGATGTAGAAGGTGTAGAAGGTGTATGTGGTAGGATGGGATTAAGGTTAGGAGGTGATAATGAAGGATGTGAATGATGGTGGTTGAGTTATTTCCTCGAAAACGCAATGCTCTAAAAGTCCTTTCCGGCTCTGGATCGAACCACAAGGGCGATGACGTGTTCCTGGGCATAAAACTCAATTTAAATGGTGACACTCCTAGCACCTCGCGGTACTAGGGAAAAGAGAGAAGAGAAAAGAATCAAACACAAGAACTAAAAACACAATAGCTACTCGCCGTCCCCAGCAACGACGCCATTTTGATCGCCTCCCAATCGGATCGGTCGTTTAGCGAAGGACGGGGGATCAAGCTATATTTTTAGACTCGGAATAACACAAAAACTACTAGAGTAATCGTGGTAAGTCGAGGTCAGTCCACAGGGAACGGAGTGTGACGCAAGGTTTGAAGTGTCGTGTTTGATGTCTAGATGGGGGTTTTCTAAGGGTCGAGTCTATACTAGAGGAATGTCTACGTTGATAGCTAGAGGTAATCAATCTAGGGAAAGGTGTTAGGGGGAAGTCGGGATTCGGTACTTGGAGTCTAAGAAGGTCGGAATCGAGTTTTTGTTGCAACATTGATAAAGTGGAATGTCACCTTTCGGTTTCTTCACCTAACTCACCTAAAAACCCGCTTTCGCGGCGAATAAGGGTAAGTTTCTAGCTATGGTAATTTCTACCCCGAGTTTCCCCATATTGATAGAAACTAGTCAAGGTCGGTCTAGTTGGCCGGACTAAAACAACAATGACATAAAAACCATAAATAAGATAAACCAACAAGCAAACAATTCACCAACATCCCTATATTCAAATAATCCAAGTCCTCATCCCTAAACTCCCCAACAAGAAATCTACTCACTAATCATAATGGAAGATAATACAACATTAACTAAGGAGAGAATCACTACAACATGCATATTGACTAGATCTAAGGAAACTAACAACACTAATATGATCTAACAAGACAATGATGAGAAAATAACATAAAAACTAAACTAGAGATTAGAGAGTGGAAGAGAAATATACCAACTATGAAGATCTATAAGAAATAATAAGATTGCGAGAATAAAGATTGAATCTTTGATGAATAAAGTGAAGAACTTGTCACAAATCCTTCAATAAACCCAACAAATCTTCAAATAAAACTTGGAATAATCTTCTAAAAACTTGTATTCTAGAGAATTGTTGATGGAAACTATGTAGATCTACTACTAATTACTATGTAAACTACTAGAATTATGGATGATTTTTACTAGAATACTACTACTAAGAAGATGGTGTAATAAGATGGTGGAATGGTGTAACTACACTAATGATGGGATATGAGGATGGTAGCTTGGGCAACAAACTAGGATAACATATACGTAGTATATAGTAAAGCCTTAATGGGTATTTAACCTAAAGTCCAAATCCACTTTATGCTCCATTAGTGAGACAATCTCCCTTAGCATCTTCATAGGGTGAAACTTCGCCCTGCGGACTTGACGATAAATCCCACCGGGTGAAATTTCACCCGGTCAGATTTTCTTCCTTTTTTTGCGTTTTTGGCACTTCCTTCCATCGGGCGAAATTTCACCCGGTGGGCGAAATTTCGCCCGGTGGGGAATCTCGGAAAATCTTCGGGAGGCATTTTTACCGTCGGGTGAAATTTCGCCCGGTCATTTCTGTGGCCTCGATTCTTGTCTCATATTCGTCGATTGATTGGATGGCTTCAAACTTTAAGTTGTGTGCTTTGCTCTTTGGATGGTATTCCCTTCTCTTGTGCTCGTGAAAGCTCAATCGTGATTTCGGTGCCAAATCCTATCAAAACGATAGAAAAACTCCCAAAAATACGTAAAACGCACAAGAGGGACGCTAATGCGAGAAGTACGCAAAATATGGCGATAATCGCACTCAAGACTCGCAAAACGAGGGGAAAAGGGTCTAAATGGGAGGAAAAACGGTCTAAATTTAGCATACAACAAAAGGTCGCCTTACCAAACAAAATGGCCTTTAAACATTTACAATCACGACCCGATCGATTCCCAAACGGAAACACGGGTGCCCCACACCCGTCTAGTACAAGTCCGGATCGTCATCCAAATCGAGGTCCGACACTTCGTCCCGTATGCGAGATCGGACCGGCCTCCGGCAGGGAGGGGGCTGCGTGGGTGGCCGCCACCACACGATGAAAACCGGGTCGGTTCCGCGCGGGGCGCCGGGCGGTGCGGACGGACGTCCACAGTTTGGCGACTCCGCTGGGGATTTGGAAACAAGTTTCCAGCGTTGGTGTAACTTGAACGAGGTCGGTGAAGCTCGTGTCTTAGTTCCTAGTTGTGGTCACTACAGGTTTTGGCCCTAAAAAGCCCACCCTAACCGATATCAGGACCAATCGACCTCTTCGCGGTAAGATCTTTAGGGACACGCGGAGAGATCCTCGATTGACGTTCCGGCCGCCTAAAGTGTACCCCACGGGATTAATAAGCGGATAGTTCCGAACGGACGGTATGACACTCGTCTCCCTAGACCATTGTCAATGCCTAAGTAAAGACTATTCGTGGGCGGTAGCCTACCCTAAACCTACCTGAGTCTACATCCGCATGAGTGTATGCATTCCTAGTTATGTGTAGCGTGTATGAACAATCTAACCCAAATAAAATACTAAAATTCGGATTCAACCACGCCAACATATTCAACCGCACCCAATTCCGTTTTTCGAAAAAAATCTCATCTTTTCAAAACAACCTCTTAAAACGTCGATACTTCGATCAAGTCACGATTTCAAAAAAAAACAAAACACGTTTTCAAAACGCCGTCTCACGGTTAAAAGTAAAACCCATCAAACGACAAATACCGTTAACACTACCGAGACTCCCAATTAATGGGATCAAGGCACACCAAACGGTTACATTTTATTTTCAAAAAGAAATGTTTTCACACGCATACCGTTAACACAACTGAAGCTTCAATTAATGAAGTCAAGGAATCCAAAACGGTTACATTCTCGAAACCCTTTTCACAACACACCACCATCCACTGTCGAATGCTATTTATTGCAACCGACAAACGTGGATCACTCATTTTAAAGAAAAAAACAACTTTTCTAAAAACACTAATCGCTACTGAAACCCTTAATGAGGATTTAGTCACACCTTTAAAACACCGTCATTAGACTTCGCTCTACCGCGAGCATCACTTGCACTGCAAATATCGAACTAGCTAATTAATAGTAGTCTCGATAAAAACGTCACTTTGTTATTTTCAAAACCGGTCCCCCTAAGGACCATGGTCATTTCAAAACAAAAAGGAAGAGAAAACGTTTACACTTTTGCTATTGTCGGATTCCCGACACACACATAGCAACGCACATTTCACATCACTAACGATGTTACCACACCATCGTCACCCTAATTTTGCAAAATCATCTTTCAAAAAACTTTCCTCTGCGAGTATTGGTCGTTTCCGAAAAAAAAATTCTTTGATCCTGAGCCGGGATCGCGATCAACTTCTTACGTCATACAACCATATGATTAACTGTCTGTGTTAGTTACTATGATCACCTCTACTCGAGGTCTTACATTTCGGGTCATCTCGTTCCGAGAAGTCCTCTGTAAACCTCACCTCCGAGGTTTGTGTCAAATCGTCTCAATATAGAGACCTAAATTCATTAGGCGTTTCGCCGAATACACCAGCAGTCTAAAGCACCTGAGTCCCTAAACCAGCGACCGTATGCACACGCGAGTCAAGGGACTCATTTCTGCGTCGCTCAACTACGGGAATTCCACGAGTCTTTAAGTCGTCTGGTAGATCCATTCTCATTAATACCACCCCTTCCAGTCATTTCAGGAGATTCAAGCACTGACGAAAGTAACCATGGTGGGAACAACGGCAAAGAATCTGGGGATAACACCGTAGAAACCCTAACTAACCTGATTCGGAATTTACAAGCCACCGTTATCAAGGTGAACGCATCCGTAAACAGCATAGACTCTCGCCTAGGCCATTTGGAAGATAGGGCCTCAGATGAACACCACAACCGGGTCCTCAACGAGGTCCTTTTAAATTCCACCCCGCTAGGTGGGGCACCCGTCGGCATCACCCCTAATGGCACCATCACCCTACCTCAAGATGACACCCTCCAATCCTCTATGAATCGCATAGATTTCCTCGAAAGTCAAATGCGCCTAAACCAAGGCAACAATGTCCACCTCGAAAACCATAGAAAATTTGAAATGGTAAATGACCAGTTACCAGAGAACTTTTCCCTAGCCGACATACCCAAATTCAAAGGAACCGAGGATCCCCTCAACCACATCCGGGCCTTTAAGGATTACATGGCCATTAAGGGGGTCAAGCCCAACCTTTTCGCTAAGATATTCCCATCCTCTTTAGGGGACACACCCCGATCTTGGTTTTATTCGCTTGATCCCAAAAAGATATCCACCTGGGACGATATTTCCATAGAATTCGCAAAACAATATGCGGATAATTCCGAAACGCAAGTCACCATTAGAAGCCTCGATGTCCTTTCCCAAAACGAGATGGAAAGCTTCTCCAAATTTCTGACTAGGTGGAGAAAGGTCAGCACCTAATTAGTGAACCGCCCTAACGAGGCCACCTTAGTAGAGAAATTTGTCGATAACCTTAGACCCCCTTACGCCTCTCACCTTAGGCACCAAAACATTCATACCTTTAAGGAACTATCCACCTTAGGAATACGCCTAGAGGACGATATGAAAAAGGGAGTATTCTCCGAGATAATGGGGAAAGGCTATCAGGGACCAACCACTTCCACGGGAACCCGATCTTACGGAATATCTTAAAATAACAAAGCCGAGGAAGTACACCTTCTTGAACCAACCACTAGAGGGAAGACGAATTCCACCCCTAGGATATTTTCCAAGCTAGGCATCACATACGCCGAAGCCTTAAAAAGGCTAACTGAGCAAGGAAAGTTCAAGCCAATAGGTCCTACTATAGACTCACCCGCAAACAAGAGGAAAAGGGCATGGGATGCTAATTAATTTTGCCATTTCCATCATGGCAATGTCCATAATACTGAATCTTGTTTTCGACTCAAGCATACCATACAAGATATGATAGAAAACGGGACGATTCCGCTCCCCCCGCCCGAGAAACCAAACATTACCACAAACCCCTTTAGCATTCACGTTGTCTTTGACGATACCATCGATTGTTCCTACCTCAACCCTATAGAGGACAATGTTCTGAATATTGAGGAAGATCTCGACAACCTGCGAGCATCCGCCAAGACGAGTAAAATCTATGTCCGTGTCGGAGTCTAATTCGTCTTAGGGCCTAGACCTGATAATGTAATAAATGTCTTTTTATTTTTCGCATCAAGTCAAGTGGTACGAGGGGACCTGTCCTCCACCTCCCCAAAAACAATATCTCGGGCACGTAGCCCGCTTATTACTATCAATAAAAAGAAATAAACTTTTCTTCCTTCTTGATCGCCTCGACAATCACTTGATTTAATAATGCACTTTCTTGCTTACAACTCGATACTATGCCATTTATCGATAACAACCAAACATACCTCGAAACAACAAGGAAGTACAAGAACCGAGATCCCGTTTTCTTTTCTTTTACCTATTCCACGTCTGGTGTAGAAAGCCACATAATCATCCCCTAGAACGAGCGTTATTGAGTCCTATGACAAACCTAGATAGTCTCTTAGCTTGTGATTAAAGATGAAAGGCAAACCCATTTCCCACAATAAATATCCCTCAAATAAAGACCGACCCCAACCATAGGTGCTAGTCTGACAAAAAAGAAAAAGAAGTCTGAAATGGCCAAAAGGAACCCAAAGAAAAAAATGAAACCAAGGCCACACTAAACCGGCCCAATTCGATGATCAAAACCAAACTCAACGATCAAAACGAAACCCCCGATTATTCAACTCGACTTCAAATGCATGGTCCGAACAAAAAAAAGCAAAAAAAAAAAGAGGAAAAATGAACAAACTAGTCAACTAGCACCCAAATACTAGCCTCCCCACATTACAACCCTTAAGACCTTCCCGAGACACTTGTTAGGAGACAGTCCGGAATTTTGAGGATTCAAGCTCAGTAGGATAATCCCAACCATTAAGGCCAGACATGGAAATCAGATCCCAGGTAATTTACATATCGCCCAATTGAAGCCCGAGTCATTTTTACTCAGCTTCCCCCTTCCTATCACATCACAAAACCGTAACCCCATAGCCTTAACTCCACGAAAATCAAGCTCCAGACTTTGATCTATCGAAACCACTTACTACCTAGCTCCACAATCCAAAACCATCCAAGCCAGTCACCCTGACCCAAACACGATATCTCGGTAATTGTCACTTTCAAGAGGTCACACCCAATCACACTACCTTAGTTCTTTAAATAGGATGAATACACTCTAAACATCTCACATCGATAATTGGCATAACGAGTCTAAAGCAAAATCACTCACATCTATAAAAAAAATACGAACATGGTTTGATTCCGTCTAAACACGGATACGTAGGCAACCCTTCTTCGGGTACAGCCAACCAAATAACAAAATTGATTACTCGATTCACGTGCAAACCGGAACCTTTTCCACGCTCCGGTTAACGAGTGATTCCAATGACGAAGCACAAACGACGAGCCGAGGACGGAGTGAAAACCCGAAAGGGCGCTCCGGGCAAAATGAAGAAACGAGTTGCGAGCCGTGGTAAAATAAAAAAAAAATACAACAAAAAAATAACAAAACGTGAGCCGAGGACGGAGTGAAAACCCGAAAGGGCTCTCCGGGCAAAATGAAGAATCGAGTTGCGAGCCACCACAAAAATAATAAATAACAAGAAATGTGCTTCTCATTAATGCAACGTCAATTGAATCAAGCCTTTGTCGAGGCCCTTTACATCGAGCGTCTAATATCCGGCCACCCCGGAAAATGACAACATGTCAAGCAAAACCCTATAAAAAGTTAGTACTAATACGCCACATAATATCAATTAATACAACATAGTACTAAACGGTTGGGCTCTACCGGTCAAACTTTTCCTTTCCCTCGCCACTCGGGTGTGCTTGCTCGGGTCTCTCACCGTCGACCCCTCCTAACGCAAGATTCCACCTCCCTGGCCAAAAGTGAGCCCAGCCAATCTCACATCTCCTCGTCACTCACATTTTCAAAATGGGTCTTGTCGGTCTCGGCCCGTGTAGATGAACTGACGAACACTAGGATCGGTAACGCCGTCTTCAGTCGTGCACTTAACAACATTATCCCGAATAGCTTCCTTAGTCTGTAGTACGGTCACCTCCACAACCCTTAACCTTTCTCTCACACCCGACAACCCCGGGCACCAGGAACGATCTCCTCAAGTAGCTAAACCCTTTTCCAAAAGCCAAAATGCCTGCACAAGAATGACAGGTCCACACGGATGGTACATTTCGTCCATCGGATCCACCAGACTTAGATGTCTTTTCATTTTTTCCTTTTAGGGGGATAAGCTACCCCACCTAGGTGTGTCGTAGCCTTTTAACGGTCATCGTCAAATCGCGTATGTAGCCTGACAAGCCAATTTTACGAATGTATAAAAAGTGGTCTAGACTTTATTTCAAAAGTCGCCCGAATTTCAAACTTCGGCCTCGTTCTAAATGTCCACGCTCATCTCTTAACACACCCGATCAAAGCACGTTAATATTTTACATCTCGAGTCAAAACATTTTAATCGATGTACTACCTAATCCGATTCCCGACTCAAACTAACGCATTTCAAAAACTCGAAAAACCGCTTTCGTACTCTCATGCAACCCCAACGCATTTTAAAACGTCCTAAACTACGATGAAATCACAAATAAAACAACCATGAAGTGATTACTTGTCAATTTAGGTCAGCATCTCACAAAACAAAAACATGAAGACTAAACTAAAACAACTCAAATACTAAAAAGTTAAATCGAGTTCACAAACCTGGGAGGACCCCTAGAAGCTGCGCCTATGGCTATCACAAGCCCACCAATGTTGTCGTCCAAACCTAGATCCTATAACTCCAGGAGAGAAGACCCACCACCGTCCATTTCCGACAACATATCTAGGGTAACTGTCTCGGGAACTTCTCCAACCTTCTCACTAGCACCCGTGGCACGACCTGTAGCCTTAGCCTCTCTCTCCCTCTCAACCCGATGCCTAGCCTCACCCTGCGCGGAGGTCTCGCCCTGAGATCGAGCCAGCCGCTCCTTAAGTTGGAGCAATCTCATCGGCCCGAGATTGTAGGAGCTGTCGCGCCTCAGCCGCTTCCGCCTCAAGCTCGGTCACCCGAGTCTCCAGCTGTCCCACCATATCAGGAATGTCCTGCAAACAAAACTCGCACTTGAGGGAAACACACAAACAATCGAGCCAACCCTAGGTACACGTCCCAAAGTATCACGGGAGACCCTCGAGGCATAGACCCTGAAGAAGTTGGTAGCCTGCCACAACCGCTGATGGCAAGCCGACGAAACCTGAAAGGTGAAACTACGCAAGTTAGCCAAACAAAAACCTAACCCTTAGAATCCAAAACAGAAACCGAAACTTACCCGGTATACCCGGTCACGCCACTCCATCCCAGCCTCCATCTCCTCAGCAGAACACGGGGAAAGAGGCTATGTAAAGGCTACCCTAGCCACATCGACCCTGAGCAGTGTCAAGGGGAAGTCTGGGGGCTGAACAGCATCAACCGAATCGGCCAGCTAAAAGAAAAGCAAACCGTTCAAAATGAAAGCAAACACTAGATCATAGGACAAAACATGCGATAAAACCAAAACCGACACTTCAATAATCCTAAACCTTGGGGGCTACTAAATAAATCAAACTATAAGAAAGAAACTTACATCTGCAAGGCACAGCTAGTTCACCGGCACATTCTCCGACGAGTAGTGACTCATCGTGCTCTTAGCCCGAGCCAACCTCCACTCAATCCCCGTCAGAAACCTAACCAGACAAGCACGCACCGTCTTAGATGCCAATTGAGGGAGTTAGGAGTAAATTCCAACTCATAAAGCAAGCCTTAAAACCTCCTCTAGTCGAAATCGACCCCCAGAAACAAACGAACACGAGAACCACGATTAATAAGAATGCTCGCGCTTGACCGCGTGATAAGGCGAACAAAACAAGTCGATCTACAACCCCAAAGCACTCGAAGCAATTTGTTATCCTAGCAAGTCCCTAAGCACACTCAATTCACATCCCAGGGGAATTATTATTCCCGGAATAATTCACTAAGCAAATGCAAGCCCAAGAACTAATGCAAAGAGCTTTACACATCAACACTAGTATTTTAAACGCAAAACAATCACTAAAACTAACGCAGCCACCCGAGAGGGATAAATCCAACGTAGCCACCCGAGAGGGATAAATCCAACGTAGCCACCCGAGAGGGATAAATCCAACGTAGCCACCCGAGAGGGATAAATCTAACGTAGCCACCCGAGAGGGATAAATTCAGTGTAGCCACCCGAGAGGGATAAATCCAGCGTAGCCACCTGTTGTGTGCCAAATTTGAACCATTTTTCCTCCCATTTAGACCCGTTTTTCCTCCGTTTTGCGAGACTTGAGTGCGATTATCGCCATATTTTGCGTAATTCTCGCATTAGTGTCTCTCTTTTGCATTTTACGTGTTTTTGGTAGTTTCTATCTATTTTGATAGGATTTTCGACCGAAAACGTAACCGAGCTTCCATGAGCACAAAAGAGAGAGACACGGTCCGAAAAGCAAAGCACACAACTGAAAGTTCAAGTTATCCAATTGATCAACAAAGAAAGAGACCGGAAAAGAGTCAGTGGACCACCGGGTGAAGTTTCGCCAGGTGAGTCACCACCGGGCGAAGTTTCGCCCGACAACATTTTTCCACCCCCGAAGATTTTCATGACACTCTCCACCGGCCGAAACGACCGGGCAAAATTTCGTCCACCGGGTGAAATTTTGCCCGATGGAGAAACCTGGCCGAAATTGCAAATAGAGAAGAAAATCTCACCGGGTGAAATTTCACCCGATGGGATTATTATGTCAAGCCGCGGGGCAAAGTTTCACCCCATGAAGATGCAAAGGGTGATGATCTAGCTAAATGAAGAGGAAATTGGATTTGGGCCTTGAAGTTTGTGCAACCCATTAAGACTACTATAAATACTCACCCTAGGGTTTTGTGCCTCCTTGTGCCTTGAGTGAGCCTTTAGGAGTAGGGTAGTTTAGAGGAGGAGGAGGAGTAGTAGTAGTAGTAGTAGTAGTAGTAGTAGTAGTAGTAGTAGTAGTAGTAGTAGTAGTAGTAGTAGTAGATTGTAGAAAACTCTCTAGTAAAAATCTCTACAAACAATTAGTAGATCTTAGTATTAGATTAATTTTACTCTATAGTTAGTAATCAAGCTTCCATCTTTGTTGAAGATTGTGTTTTTATGTTGAAGATTCAAGGGTTTTGCAAGGGTTTATGTGACAAGATTTTTGTATTATCTCTTGAAGATTTATATTTCTTTTATTAAAGATTGAAGAATTATGCATGGATTAGTGACAAATTCTTGTATTATTTCTTCCAAGATTCAATCTTTATGTTAATCTTCATCTTTCTCCTTAGTTTTCTCCATAGTTGGTAAATTCTTTCCTCTCCATTTTCTCTATTAGTTTATGATTTTCTCTCCCTTGTTAGTTTCTCTTTAGATTGTGTGTTAGTTAATCTCTCTCCTTAGTGTAATTTGTTAGTATGGTTATTATGCATGCTTTAGACAATCTCTCTTTTATTAGTGTTTTGTTGTTATTCATCATGACTAGTGAGTAGATTTCCTTGTTGGGGAATTAGGGAGGAGGATTTGAATTATTTGAATTAAGGGATGTTGGTGGGTTGTTTTCTTGTTGATTATCAAGTTTAAGGTTTTTGTGTCTTTGTTGACCTAGACTGTAGCTAGATTGACCTTGACTCGTTCTTATCAATATGGGGAAACTCGGGGTAGGAACAACCTTAACATGAGACTTACCCTTTCGTCGCGAAAGCGGGTATAGGTGAGTTGGGTGAAGAAACCGAAAGGTGGCATTCTCCCTTTTTAACGTTGTAGCTAAAACTCGATCCCGAGACTCTTAGACCCCATTTCTGAATACCGACTCTCCCCAACACCTTTCCCATTATTGCCCCTAGCCTTAGTAAGCGTAGCTCATTAGCATTAGTTTGACCTCTCTCGACCCAAAACCCCATCTCAATCCCAATCACGATTAAACTTTAGACTTGACCAATATCGCTTAACCGTCTCCCTGTGGATCGATCCAGACCTACCACTACTACACTAGTTAGGTTAGTCGGTGTTAAAAATATTGTTTGATCGTGCGGGTCACGACGCCCGCGCATCACCACCCTAGAGGGATAAATCCAGCGTAGCCACCCGAGAGGGATAAATCCAGCGTAGCCACCCAAGAGGGATAAATCCAACGTAGCCACCCGAGAGGGATAAATCCAACGTAGCCACCCGAGAGGGATAAATCCAACGTAGCCACCCGAGAGGGATAAATCCAGCGTAGCCACCCGAGAGGGATAAATCCAGCGTAGCCACCCGAGAGGGATAAATCCAGCGTAGCCACCCGAGAGGGATAAATCTAACGTAGCCACCCGAGAGGGATAAGTCCAACGTAGCCACCCGAGAGGGATAAATTTAACTTAACGCAGCCACCCGGGAGGGATAAATCTAACTTAATGCAACCACCCACGAGGGATCAAATCAAAACTAAGACACCAATAAATACTTAAGCAAAAGGTTCGAAACTACTAAAAAAGCAAGAACAAACCCGAACAAAACAAGACAAGCCTGCAAAACAAAATTAACTAAGACAAACTCACAACACCAGCATTTTTACTAAAACAAATAAACACACAGCAATTTGCCCGAGGGGTCTGAGTTATCCCGAAGGCAAAGCAATTTGCCCGAGGGGTCTGAGTTATCCCGAAGGCACAGCAATTTTGCCCAAGGGTCAGAGTTATCCCGGAGGCACAGCATATTTTGCCCGAGGGATCTAAGATCCCGGAGGCACAACAACGACGATTTTGTCCTAGGGGTCGGAGCATCCCCAAAAGACAGCTACTCGAGTGGAGACTGACACCCTCGAGTAATTCAACTTATTTGTTTAGTCCTAGGGGTCAGGCCATCCCCAAAGACAAATGTTCGAGTGGAGACTAACGCCCTCGAACGCCTTATTTCATCAAGGGTTCACAAGCATCCCGAAAGACAGCTACTCGAGTGGAAACTAACGCCCTCGAGGAGTTTTTCCCAAGGGATCTTAGTGATCCCGGAGGCACAACAGCAGCAATTTTGTCCTAGGGGTCAGAGGCATCCCGAAAGACAACTACTCGAGTGGAAACTAACGCTCTCGAGGAGTTTTGCCCAAGGGATCTTAGTGATCCCGGAGGCACAGCAATAGCAACTTTGTCCTAGGGGTCAGAGGCATCCCGAAATACGGCTATCCGAGTGGAGACCAACGCCCTCGAATAGTTTCATATCAATTTATTTTGTCCTAGGGGTCAGAAGCATCCCGAAAGACAGATATTCGAGTGGAGACTAACGCCCTCGAGTAATTTTTATATCACTTTATTTTGTCCTAGGGGTCAGAGGCATCCCGAAAGACGGCTATCCGAGTGGAGACCAACGCCCTCAGATAGTTTTATATCATTTTACCTTGTTCTAGGGGTCATAAGCATCCCGAAGATGACCGCTCAAGTGGAGACTAACACCCTCGATTGTTATGTATCATCAAGGGTTCACAAGCATCCCAATCAAAAACAAATACATTTACACCTAACACATAAAAGCGCTTAAAATTAAACAAAACCTTAAATAAATCGAAGAAGACAAAGCGCGCGCGCGCAAAGAATCAAGAACAAGACAACAAGCAACGGCCCGGGCCCAAGCAAGCAACCACAAATGAAGACATCAGGTATGACTTCTAAACCTTGGCTGGCGAGCCCCAACACACAGTCTAATGGACTTAAAACGACCTGACCGGACAGCCACCAGGTTGTAATCTTCGATTGATCTAGACGGCTATACTTTGACTTTCGCCTTGTCCAAGCCTCAGTCAAAGTGGGGGCTTCTGTAGACACCCAGATTTGGACCTGGTGGCTGCAGAAGTGCCCAAAAAACACTCGATGACGATAGGACTGCAACGCGACGCGGGTTCCCGGTGTTCTAGATAGTTTTTCTATAGAACGGATCAAATAAATTATTCGGACAAATTAAACTAACATGATGGCAGCCTTAGTCGTGTCGTAACGGTCGCATAGACACTAATTAGAGTCAATTCTGACACCGGGACCACGAGTCGATCCCGAAACTCGAACCAAGTCAACACCGCGCCAAGCAAACCTCGGGATGAACACCTGTGGACATAACATAGGTCCACCCCGACGCGGCCACGCGCGGGTTTGGGGAGGCGAATGAATCTCCATATGAGATGGGTCGAATTGAAATTTAAATCGAAGTGGAGTAGCCACCGAACTTTGTGGGAGTTCGGGCACGTTCGAACCCACTCTATGTCGTAGTGGGCCATGCACAAAGTATGGCCCATTCTGATGTCAGAGTTTATTGGGTTCGTCCCTTTGCATTTTGATACCGATACCGACATCATCGGATACCGTGTATTGAATGACTCTCGTGTGCCAATGGTTTCGGACATCCGGAAACCGAGGTTCTGAGTAAGGGGTGAGAGTACGTGTTGGGAAATTCACAAAGAACACCCAACCCCGCCCGCACAATAGCGGCCTCTACTAAGATATTGAATGACGTTTTAATACACGCGTTAGTAATACGATGAATGATATGCAAACATTGTTTTGCCTAAAAATGCGAATAATTGAATGGGTTGCTAAGTCGGTTTAATGCATCTAAAATTAACGTCAAAGTTGTATTTAGCATGTGAGGTTCGTTTCAGTATAATAAAACAAACAATGAAAATAAAGTGCTAACAAACATGAGCAAACAAGTTTGTACCGGTTTGTAAATCGAATAAAAGATATAGATACGATGACATGTTTGATTTTGCAAAGATAATTCACGTGATGGATTAAGCATGCATTGACCGAGGTCATGAAAATATTTATCGAGGCATGAAATATGCTGAAAAGTCCGCTGTTTTATTAAAAAAGGATGTTTGTAGAATTAAGACGAAATAGCTTTTTTATGTTACGGTTTTCAGGGACCACGCGACCCGCGCGAGAAAGGCGCAACTCACGCAGCCATGCGACTCGCATGAGGCACATGCGACTCGCGTGGCGGACTGTTCTCGGGATTGTTTTTAGAAATCGATAGTTTTTGTTAAATCGCGTACAAATATAGCATAATTTATACTCGACTTAAATACTGATACTCGTAATATTCGATGCTTGATTATAGAATCAATATCGGATATTTAGAGTGGAGTAAAAAAAAGTTATTTAGAAAATCGTTTTGAATGTTGTTAAGACGAGATAATTCCTCCACGTTGTAATATCGTAATTACTCGGCTTCAACGGTATATGCTTAACATGATTTGATGATTGATTCCTTTAGATCCGATATTCGACTATAGAGTCGATATCGAATCCTTAGGGACGACTCTTTATTGAAAATAGTACGATAATATCGATATTAGGAACGAGAAAATAAAAAAGAAAAGACGTGACGACGACCCGTATAAAAAGACAGACGGACGAGAGAAAGAGAAGAAAAGGGAGCAGTCGGGATTTGTAACACCCTCAACCTAGATGCTTGATTATCTCGAAAACGGACTCGTGGTAGCGGCCTAGGTGCGGTAGCGTTAAGATGTATATAGGTGAGTTATGGTGTGTATGGTTAGGGATTTGGCGAGTTTTGCTCTCGGGTTTGTATATGGTTTGCCTAAAATTGCCTAGAATTTCGGGTTGTGAATGGTCGAGAATCCTATAGGATTTCTAGAGGGAAGATCGGAATATAATATGCCTAGTATTGCTGGAATTCCGGGTTGTAATTTTGATGATGTGTGTTGATGTTGTAATTGATGTCGGGAATTGTGTGTATCATTTGTGTGTGCAAGGGTGGGGTATTTATAGGATGAAATACCGACTTGGGATAGGAGATTGATATCTTGCAAAGAAAGAAAACAACCGGTTGAGATGAAGTGGGATTCCGTCTTTGGATAGGAAAAGGTTACTTGCATGGGAAGAAACATCCGGTTTAGATGGAGTAGGATTCCGACTTTGGATAGGAAAGGATTCCTACTTTGTAGTTGATATTTGTGTAGTATTTGACTTCGAGTCAGATTTTTGAAGTGGCGTGACAGATTTTTATGTCTCGGAAACGTCTTTGAACGGGGTTTGACCCGGTTGCTAAAAGACGGTTTTGCCCTTGGTGTCGGTTTTGACCCAAATTAGTCTCATTTGACTGGAAACGACCCACTAGGCCTGGATTTGAGGTCTAATTTGTGAGATTTTTACTCCGCTAAAAGCTCGTGCCAACTACTATTGATTCCGAGTCCGAAAATCGAGTGTATTAAGTCATGTTTGCGTCCGATCATCATCGGGTATTTTTTGGAAATTGCTATAGACACCTAGCGGTCAAAATGTGGGTGTCTACAGAGCCCCCACTCTGACTGAGGCTTGGACAAGGCAAAAGTCAGAGTAGCTACCAGGCCAATCGATGATTAAAACCTAGCAGACTTCCGATCGGGTCGTTTATAGTCCATTGGACTTGCGTAAAAGGGCTCGCCAGCCATAAGATAGAAATCATACCTGAATGGATTCTAATAGTTCTACGGGGACTTGCCTAAGAAGCTTTGGGTGTGTCCGTTTGCAGTCACATCCCTTGTTTCCTCATTAGAAATGCTACACGGGGCTTCCGCTGGGGAGTTTTAGCGAGGAGACTTCCTTCTTGAGTCTAGGTGTACCTGTATGATGCCAACACATAGCAATTCGTATGTAACATCTAGGCAAAACACTGACTCACACTGGGGAAGTAAAAACTTGATGTTCCTTTGGGAAGCACAAGTTGGTACCTGAAATGTTAGATATATAGGCAGAAATAGCAAATATAGCAGATAGCAAGGTAGCATATAGGAAATGCAGTTAGCATCTGTAGATTGACTTGCACTGGGGAAAATGATTTTTGCTTCATTTTGAAATCAAAGTCCTGAAAGCAACTCACGTGCTAGGAAATAGGTTTTCAAAATTGAAAAGGGTAGAAAAGAAATTTGCAGTGTAAATATACCGAAATTTGACCTTGTCGAAAAGGATTTTCTCAAATGGCTAAGTTTTGCAGATTTCAAAGTGGAATTTGAAGAGAGAGGTATACCGACAGACTCGACTCTGGACGCAACAGGATGAGTTGACAGACACGACTGGACTCTCAAGGGGTTGGACCGTGACTCGGTAGGGGGGTGGGCCACCTAACAAGACTCTTAAGCTGCACTATTTCGTAGCCTAGGCGAGTGGCAACACGGTCGAACTTCAGGATGGCAAAGATGTGTAACAGTCTGTAATGAGACTATTGTAGTCTAGTGCTCTTCTGGATTTTTTATGGTTTTGGGGTATATTCCCAAGGTAGGTGTTGTTTCGAGTCCCTGACGGATTCTCGTCTTCGACTGAGCCGAGTACTAAGACACACAGCAGAAAGGAGACTAGGTTTTGAAAGTATTTGGATTATGTGAATGGATGGAGAACTTCTGCCTAGAAGAAGCCCCCAGGACGACAAAGCTAGCTGCTGAGAACATGACAGTGTCGTGACCGGAATAATGATGCTTTTTGAATGTGTGTAATGTGGGTGGTTGTGCCTCTGTTGAAAGGCTGCCTACGTATTCACGTGTAGTGAAATCAAACCATGTCGTAGTTCAGTGAATTGAAAGATATATTGTGGTGCCTAGTTTAATAGGACTTTGTGTGTAACTAGCCATACTGACGGTGTGGGCTAGGTGCATTCCCAATGATGTCTTGATCAAGAAGATAGAACGGTTAGGATGTTGATCCTGTGATTGTGAGCATTCTCCGGGGTATCCCCCAGAGGTGGTGTGAACTATTTGGGCATGTTCCACGCCGACTGCAAGTTGAGTTCCCGTGTTTGGGGTTGGTAACTGGGTTGGATGTTTTTGGAAATGTGGAGCTAGGTCGCAAGTGGCTTTGATGATTCGAAATCTGGAGCTCGATTTTGTGGAGCTAAGGCTTCGAGGGTAAGGTATTGCAATGTGGTAGGAAAGGGGGAAGTCGAGTAAAAATGACTCGGACTTCGATTGGACAGGTTTGATAATGCGGGATCTGGTTTCCATGTCTGGCCCTAATGGTTAGGGGTATCCTATGGAGCTTGAATCCTCAAAATTCTGGGCTGTCTCTTAGCCTAGGTCTCGAGAAGGTCTTGAGGGTTGTAATGTGGGAAGGCTAGGTGTGGTGTTAGCTGACCAGCTTGATTGTTACTTCCATATTCGATAATATGGGTATTGATAATTTTTGAATTGATTGTACCCCGGTTACGGGACTTTCACTTGGGTTGACCGCTAACCGTGGTCATGGGTTTTTGAATATTTTTTCCTTGGTTGGTTGACCTCTTAGCCCCGGTCAAGGGATTTTTTTATTTAAGTTGACCGTTGACCACGGTCATGGGTGCCTCTTTTTTTATGATGGCCTGCTTTTTTGTTTTGGCCTTTTGCTTTTTCCCTGGACTTTCGATTTTTTTGTCCAACTTTTTTTTTTGTCGGTCAGACTAGCACCTAAGGTAGGGATTGGTTGATCTTATTGGATGGGTGTTTATTGTGGGAAATGGGCTTGCCTCCCGTCTTAAACCCGAACTAGGAGTCTACCTAGATTTGTCATAGGATTCGACATCGCTCCTGCTAAGGGTAGTTATGCAGCTTTCTATGTCAGACATGGAACAGGTAAAGGAAAACACGGGTCTCGATTTCCTGCAGTCATTATAGATATGCCTGTAATAGTCACGTGCATGTGCTCACAATGTATGAAGTTGTTTATCATGTTCTCGAAAACACATAAGGAAATATATGAGAAATAGAAAAGCTGATTTTATTGAATTTGAAAAGAGGACAGAATATAGCTGACTCTGACTCTGACTCTGACTCTGACTTTGAAATAGTACATCCTAGATTAGGACTCAAATCAAATCCGGACTCTTGGATACATGGGAGTTAAATCGGATGATTTGGTCGTTGGGCCCTGTATAGTCCATGAGGGGCCTTGTAAGTTACAATGTTACCATGACGGGTGTCCTCCCGGCATCGAGGGAATCTTGGATGAGGTGTTTCAGTTTCCAGCACTGCTCTGTATCGTGTCCCCTCCCTCTGTGGAATTTGCAGTAATGCTCGGCGTTCCATGTTTTGGAGCGTTTTTCCAAAGGTACGTCGGCCGTTAGGCCTATGGGTAGTATTAGCCCTTTCGAAACCAACCTTTGGAAAGCGACGGTGTAGAACATATCCAAGTGGGTAAACGTCCTTACTATTGACTGGTTCTTGACTTTCGGAGAGGTGACTTGTGGATTACCTCTCTCGGTCTTGCCATCTTGGGGGTTTCGGATGGTTTCATAAGAGTCCTCACCCTTTAAATGGCCCGGTTGGATGATTGGCTGCCCTACCCGTTCTAGTTGTGCTAGACGGGATTGGGTTCTTGCAAGATCCTCTTTGATGATAGCTACCCTGGAACCTAGGTTATCTAGGGCGGTATTGATTTTCGAGAAGATATTGTTAATGGAGCAAGATAGCATCAGCATGCTTCCATGGATATCCCCTTTCTCGAAGGCGCGGGCTTTCTCGCTGTTGGGTAGTGTCTCTTTCATTGGGTCCCTGGTAGGAAGAAGCGACGGGTGTTAGAATTCGCCTAAGCTCGGTTTTGCGCAGGTGCAAGAGAATGAGTCAAACTAGACACGGCCCAGGGTGATAGAAATGACTAAAATTCTTGGATCGGGAAACCCGGACGTTGACCTAGACAAAATAACGACCGGTGAATCCGAAAATGGAGTGACCGGGTTTGACCGTACCACGTGCTCGGACCAACCGTGGTGACTTAACTCTAGGTGACTCGAGTGTTGGACGAGTGACCCTTGGACGTAAGGATCACGAACCTTTTGTTATAGGGCTATGCCTTGTAAAAGCTTGACTCGGCCTCGATGAAAGGCAGAGGGGGTTAGGGAGGAAACTCGTGATGTAAGATCGGCATAGTTTCGACGCTAGAGACCCTTGACTTGACTTGAATAAGGATAGACCTGTTATTAGGGTAGACCCTTAAGTAAAGAAGTTTTGAATTAGGATGACTCGGCTAACGGATTGAAAGACGGGCGAAATTCCCTTTAGGAAAGGTCGTGGGGACCGTCCTGTTGGAGGGAAAGATCGCGTGGGACTTCCTAGTTCAGACTCGAGTGTGTAAACGGGCTTTCCTTGGTAGGGGTATGTCCTACGTAAGTGGGCCTTGCCTTAGTTAAATAAGGCAGACTAGGATAGGGAGGAAACCCGTGATATAAGATCGACGGAGTTTCGACTCTAAAGACCTCGGAGACTTGCGACACGACCCGACACTGCTAAATACGGGAAGTCCTAAGAAGATGAAGTTTTTGAAATAGGATTTTTTTTAAGGCCCAAAAAATTCGGGGGAGGACCCGATTTTTCGAAAAAGCGTATCGGGCCATGGGTATGAAAGTTCAAAAATATTTTCGAGTTTTGAAATGGGCAGAATACCGGCTAGAAATAGGCTATTTTGAGTAAAATCGTAAATCCTAAATTCAGTATATGTCCCGCGTTCTGAAATTGGATATTTTGAAAAGGATGCAATTTTTGAAAATGACGATTTTTTAAAAACGACCTTAGAAACCAAGTAGCATATAGTCACGCAAGCATTATAACGACACCATGTATGCTCTATACTAAGTCTCGGTCGGTCTATAAGGGGTCTATACCAGTGTACATAGCCTATCCGAGAATCGGGACGGACTTTCTAAGTCGAGTTGAGCTTAGAACATGCCGTAAAACCCATACGAATCGACTATGGACACCTTTGACATATCCAATTTGGACTACATCAATAGTATAGTGGGACGTCGGTCACCAGTACCGGCCCGGGAAAATATGGCTATGCATGAGCCGTAAAACTAAAACGCGTATTGTACTAGTCAAACGATTTCTATTCGAGTCTCACCCTGAGGATGTCGATGGTAAGTCACGCATCAGTTTTTCCCCAGTGGAGTCGCCAAATTGTGGACATGACATAGGTCCACCCCGACGCAGCCACGCGCGGGTTTGGGGAGGCGAATGAATCTCCATATGAGATGGGTCGAATTAAAATTTAAATCGAAGTGGAGTCGCCACCGAACTTTGTGGGAGTTCGGGCCCGTTCGAACCCACTCTATGTCGTAGTGGGCCATGCACAAAGTATGGCCCATTCTGATGTCAGAGTTTATTGGCTTCGTCCCTTTGCATTTTGATACCGATACCGACATTATCGGATACCGTGTATTGAATGACTCTCGTGTGCCAATGGTTTCAGACATCCGGAAACCGAGGTTCTGAGTAAGGGGTGAGGGTACATGTTGGGAAGTTCACAAAGAACACCCAACCCCGCCCGCACAATAGCGGCCTCTACTAAGATATCGAATGACGTTTTAATACACGCGTTAGTAATACGATGAATGATATGCAAACATTGTTATGCCTAAAAATGCGAATAATTGAATGGGTTGCTAAGTCGGTTTAATGCATCTAAAATTAACGTCAAAGTTGAATTTAGCATGTGAGGTTCGTTTCAGTATAATAAAACAAACAATGAAAATAAAGTGCTAACAAACATGAACAAACAAGTTAGTAACGGTTTGTAAATCGAATAAAAGATATAGATACAATGACATGCATTATTTTGCAAAGATAATTCACGTGATGGATTAAGCACGCATTGACCGAGGTCATGAAAATATTTATCGAGGCCTGAAATATGCTGAAAAGCCCGCTGTTTTATTAAAAAAGGATGTTTGAAGAATTAAGACGAAATAGCTTTTTTATGTTACGGTCTTCAGGGAACCACGCGACCCGCGCGAGAAAGGCGTGACTCGCGCAGCCATGCGACTCGCATGAGGCACGTGCGACTCGTGTGGCGGACTGTTCTCGGGATTGTTTTTAGAAAATCGATAGTTTTTGTTAAATCGCGTACAAATATAGCATAATTTATACTCGACTTAAATATTGATACTCGTAATATTCGATGCTTGATTATAGAATCAATATCGGATATTTAGAGTGGAGTAAAAAAAAAGTTATTTAGAAAATCGTTTTGAATGTTGTTAAGACGAGATAATTCCTTCACGTTTTAATATCGCAATTACTCGGCTTCAACGGTATTATGCTTAACATGATTTGATGATTGATTCCTTTAGATCCGATATTCGACTATAGAGTCGATATCGAATCCTTAGGGACGACTCTTTATTGAAAATAGTACGATAATATCGATATTAGGAACGAGAAAATAAAAAAGAAAAGACGTGACGACGACCCGTATAAAAAGACGGACGGACGAGAGAAAGAGAAGAAAAGGGAGAAGTCGGGATTTGTAACACCCTCGACCTACATGATTGATTATCTCGACAACGGACTCGTAGTAGCGGCCTAGGCGCGGGAGCGTTAAGATGTATATAGGTGAGTTATGGTGTGTATGGTTAGGGATTTGGGGAGTTTTGCTCTCGGGTTTGTATATGGTTTGCCTAAAATTGCCTAGAATTTCGGGTTGTGAATGGTCAAGAATCCTATAGGATTTCTAGAGGGAAGATCGGAATATAATATGCCTAGTATTGCTGGAATTCCGGGTTGTAATTTTGATGATGTGTGTTGATGTTGTAATTCATGTCGGGAATTGTGTGTATCATTAGTGTGTGGAAGGGTGGGGTATTTATAGAATGAAATACCGACTTGGGATAGGAGATTGATATCTTGAAAAGGAAGAAAACAACCGGTTGGGATGAAGTGGGATTCCGTCTTTGGATAGGAAAAGGTTACTTGAATGGGAAGAAACACCCGGTTTAGATGGAGTAGGATTCCGACTTTGGATAGGAAAGGATTCTTACTTTGTAGCTGATATTTGTGTAGTATTTGACTTCGAGTCAGATTTTATAGTGGCGTGATAGATTTTTATGTCTCGGAAACGTCTTTGACCCAGGTTTGACCCGGTTGCTAAAAGACGGTTTTGCCCTTGGTGTCGGTTTTGACCCAAATTAGTCTCATTTGACTGGAAACGACCCACTGGGCCTTGATTTGAGGTCTGTTTTGTGAGATTTTTACTCCGCTAAAAGCTCGTGCCAACTACTATTGATTCCGAGTCTGAAAATCGAGTGTATTAAGTCATGTTTGCGTCCGATCATCAACGGGTGTTTTTTGGAAATTGCTATAGACACCTAGTGTCTACAACACCCGAGGCCCACTAAACCCACGGCGCTAGGTCAAGCCGCGGGGAACCTTAAGCCCTAAGCTATGTATCACACTCCCGTCTCTCGGTTTTGGAATGTATCAAAATCGTATTTTCAAAACTCCAACCGCACCACTTGACGCGCCTGGGTCACCCCACGCCCAGACCCAGGTGCCTGAGTCTTAGTACGCCTCAGATCACGCGCCTATATGGGCGACGAGGGCCGAAAACACCTATAAATACCCCCCTTCACGCCCTCATTTCGACAATTCAACTCTCTCTTCCCCCTCTAAACTCTCGCTAAGGGCTCGCACTCCGACACCCGAGGCAAACGATCCACTCGATCGTAGTTCCGATAAATAAAAAAGCGAAATTGACACTACTCCTTACCTTCGAGCACTCCACTCGATACCGAGGTGCCTGTGATCGACTAGCTCCAAAACTAGTACCCAGGTTCTGCTGGATTAGCCGCAGAACTAGTCCTTAGCAACGAAGCTCTGCCGGAGTAGCCGCGGGAAGGTCAAACGGTAACGGAACTCTGCCGGGATAACAGGTCAAGCTAGGAGGATCGGCCTGTCGAAGTCGTATCGTCACTAGGTTGCCATCTAAACAAAACTTTCCATAACCGCACTTTTTATTATTATGCACTACGATAACAATAGATGTGGGCACTAGGCCCACAAACATCTACTAAAATACGTAACGTCCCAACTTCAATCACAAACACTAAAACACACTAAATAGACCCGAGTAATTCCGAGATCCGTTCTCAAAACTATCTATGCATCGTGTCCCGTTTAGTGTATACTCCGAGGGTGCAACTCCTCACTATGTGATTTACTTACATTCGCATTTACAGTTTTTCGTATGATTTACCGCTTTTATGACCTTATAATCGCATGCTAAATCACCTAACACGGAATTCAAAACGTAAAATAACTAAAACTGAACAAAGTGATTGTCGGGTTCCGTATTAGTCCCGGTGCTCGCCTTATTAGGTTCGACGCATCTTTATTAATACCGAACCGACGCATCTTAAGCAGAATACCAGGTAAGGTATACCACGAGAATGACTAATATCCGTATTATCGCGTTAAAACTGATTTGCTAATATGTATAATACTAGTACTCTCTACTCTCCTATGTGCATCTTTTCATGGCCTGCCTATCACGTGAAATCGCATGCAAAGAATGTAAACACATTTACTTTGACAACAAAGCTTACTTGTCCTTAAATAACCGACATAGCAAAAGGTATAAGGTTAAAACAACGGATGTTACAGTATTTCCACCACAACAAAAGAACTAGGATATTAGCCCACCGATTGATTAGTAGAGGCCGCTATAGTGCGGGCGGGATTGGGCGCTGACATCTATCGGATGTTGGCTTCCCAATACGTACCCTCACCCCTTACTCAGAATCAAAGGTTTCCGGATGTCCGAAACCATTGTCAACAAGAGTCATTCCAGGCATGGAGTGCTTAAGGGTACAAGTCTTTATCTTTAGGTCCCGTACCACTCAGCTTTGAGCCGGCAAGGGATCAAAGTTGACTTGAACGGTTTCCGAGTCCCCATAATTTGACTCGGTGGCGACTCCACAAATCAACGACAACTTCAGTTCACTAAAAAGGTCACCTTACCAAACAAACCGATCTTTAAACATTTACAACCACGACTCGATCGATTCCCAAATGGAAACACGGGTGCCCCACACCTGTCTAGTACATTTCCGGATCGTCATCCAAATCGAGGTCCGACACTTCGCCCCGTATGCGAGATCGGACCGGCCCCCGGCAGGGAGGGGGCCGCGTGGGTGGCCGCCACCACACGATGAAAACCGGGTCGGTCCCGCGCGGGGCACCGGGCGGTGCGGACGAACGTCCATAACAGGAACCCTAAACTGACCCACGACCAAATTCGTGCAAACAACCGATGATAATATGATAAACTGATCTTTACACCTCAATTTACGATACAATTCTATAGAAATACGATAAGGCATACCTAATGCTTATATGGATAGGTTAGATCGATGAGAACCCTCCAAAATCCGACTCCTCCTTGCATCCTTCTCTTGCTTGGCCGAGAGAGTGTGTGTGGGATAATGGTATACGGTTAACGGAGGTTGAGCCATTGGCATCGTAAAAAGAAAAGGGTAAGGATGAGTGCCGCTAGTGGAGGTAAATTAAAAATAATGAAAAACGGGAAAGTAGCACCGTAGTACGCATGGGGAGGCACAAGTGGGTGAATAAATAGGTTAGTAATATATCATACGTCTAAGGCCCATTGGTGTGTTTGATTACTAGGTTTCACGTATAAGATAAAATGGGTTAAATAAACGAGTTACAACTTATTTATTCGGGTTTGACTTAAGGTTTAAACTAAATTAACCTTCTTGACTCGGTTTCAATTACGATCAAAATACGGGTATTACAGTTGCAGCCTTGGTATTGCTCCCGGTCTTTAGCCGATGTGATTACGCCATTAACAAATTTGAAAATCCAAATCCTTTCATCCTTCTCAACTTTTTTTTCTTTTCCAATTTGTACTCAATCTGGGCTAGGTGACGTGATTACACCTACGCCCATTTTTTGCCTTTTCTTTTAATTTATTTTATTTTATTTTATTTTTCTTACCCACTTGGTTAGGGTCTAGGTGACGTGATTACACCTAGGCCCGCCACCCTTTTATTATTTTCTTTTCTTTTCCCAAACTTTTGAAAAACCCCAAAAACATTTAAAAAATCATAAAAATCCAAAAAGATTTTTCTTAGTTCTCTTTTCTCGTCTTTTTCGATCTTTCCCCTACTTGTCCATTGAGAACAATACACACTTTTAGTGTGGAGGAGGGATCTACTATCTTTTGTTTTTCAAAAATCTTTATAAAAAACCATAAAAATTCTAAAAACCAAAACTATTTTCCTTTTCTTTTCCTATTCTCATTATGTTTTCATGTCCTTTGTATAGTCTTGTCTTCCACTCTTATAGGATAACCACCACCTCAATAGCACAAGATGAGGAAATCATGGAAGCAACCCCCTAGGTAACTTCTTTCCTCTTAGTTTTTTCTTTACTCTTGTATAAGAGTTGGGTTGTTGCTATTAGGTAGCTCTCGAAGAGATGTGCATTTTGGGAATTGTGGTTGATTGTGTGCTTGAATGTTGATGGAGAACGGAGTGCATGAACTTTACTTGTGTTTTCCTTTATTCGCTTTTTATTTTTCTTGTGTTCTTTTTTTTATTTTGTATAGTGTGTCTAGGATTAAAAGTTTTCGAAAACCCGATTGCAAACTTATTGCGAGAATTTATATTCCATTGTGGATAACTCATTGTAGATTTTGGACCTTAATCTAGTAGAATGACTCTAAATCAATGACTATGTTGATATTTTAGCTTGAGTCCACCTTCTCTACTAGAGGTTTATTTCGGGGTTTGCATATGACCACCCATGGAGGAGTTAGGTCTTGGTTTCCGCATCCCATTTTCTAGGTGACTTTGCTCGAATGACCATTGCACCTTTAGTCCAAATTCTTCTCATCTTTTTGTGGATTATCCGGGGATGGCATGCGTTCTTGGATACCTATTTTTCCTTCCACCTATACATCATCACAATAAGTTTACAGAAAATAAACCTCCAAGCTTGGTTTCGAACCACCTCAAGCAAGGGAAAAGGGCACAAACAAATGAAAATCAAAGGAGAGAAAAGGAACATCAATGAAAAGCATATCATCAAAAACATCTCCTTCAAAAAAAACACCTTCGATCGACTTTTCGCCGTGAAGTGCCTACTAGAGGATCGAGTCCCGAGGAAGGAAGATAGCGGTGATTAGTCGATCCACCACAAATTGTAAACATTTATCCACTTTTTGTTTGGACTAATTCGGATAATTCGAGTTTGGAATGACCTTCTTGGCCTTAGCCAAAGAGAGCGGGATTGCACCTACCTACAGTGTCAAACAACTCCATGGTTCACTCATTCCACTCCATTTAATACCCCACCGTACCCCTTTAGAAGATTAGAAGGACCTAGCTAATTCATCAACACTTTTATTGCTTTAATGTCACACTATTAGACTTTGGTCTATGTCCACGTGGGTGATTCATCTTGGAATGTTTATGATTGTTTTAGGTGAGTAATGGGTGTCTTCCCCGCCGTCTCAATGAGGGATTCGGTGTTTTATTTTCTCTTTGGATGCCTCTATTCTTTTGTGCTTATGTGTTTTTATGTGTTTAGTCGATCGTATCCACCATTTTGAGCAAGACCCAACTTGCTTTGCATAGAAGTACCTTACCTCGTAGGTATTCCAATGTGAGTTTAAGGGACAGAGCGGGCTCGTTAATTGCCCCGTGTCGGCTTAGCATAGTCTAGCTTAAATAGTACTAGTACCTAGTTTCTTTTTTGGTCTTTGCTCGAGGACGAGCAACGTTTTAGTGTGAGGGATTGATGTGTGCTAAGTTTAGCCCATTTTTCCTCCCAATTAGACTCTTTTTCCTCCCTTTCTGTGAGATTAAAACGCGATTATCGCCCTATTCTTAGTCTTTCTCGCATTAGCGTCTCTCTTGTGCATTTCACGTATTTTTTGTAGTATTTCTATCTATTTTGATAGGATTCATTGCCAAGAGCATCTCCAAGCTTCCACGAACACAAGAGAGTGGAATACTGTCCAAAAGCAACACACAAAGCTTAAAGTCCAAACAATAAACAACGAAGAGCAAAACCCGAAAAGTGGTCAAGGAAACCATCAGGTGAAGTTTCACCCGATGAGATACCACCGGGCAAAGTTTATTCCAACGACGTTTCGACCTCTCCAAAGGTCTTCAGGAAACTTTCACCCACCGGGCGAAATGACTGGGCGAAACTTTCATTCATCAGACGAAGTTTCACCTGACGGTAATAAGGCCCCCAAATGCAAAATATGGAAGAAAAGTCCACCGGGTGAAGTTTCACCCGGCGGAAATGGCTCATGAAAGACAGAAGTTTGCAGGGCGAAGTTTCACCCCTTGAAGATCCATAGGGCAAAAGTTTCACTCAAAGTGCAAAAATCAGATTTGGACTTGGTTTAGTGATCCATTAAGCTACTACTATATATAGCTTAACCTAATTAGACTACCATAGACAATTTTCATATTACAATACACTGCCTTCGATTAGAAAGCCATTAGATATTCATAGAGGCACATTCATAGTTTGTATCAATCTTCATCTTTTTCATCTAGCTTTAGATTCAAGTTATTGTAAGGAATTCTAGCTTTAATCAAGTTCTTTGGATATCATCAAATGATTAGTGACAAATCCATTGTTTTATTCATCAAGACTTCTCCTTTATTTACACATGCATCTTCATCTTCCTTATTTCTAGTTTTCCTCCATTGTTGGTATAACTCTCTTCCTCTCCCTTTTCCCTAGACTGCTTTTTACTCTTGCTCTCTCTTTATTGCATCATTTTCATTTATCTTTTTTGCATTGTTTTTAGATCGTTTTGTAGTTTCATTTGTTGATCGTAATTTCCTTCGTTGTTTTAGTCTTAATTCCTCTAGTTTTCATCATTATGCATGTTTTTGGTATTATCAACATTGTTATTGTTTTTGTTGTCTTCTTCATCATGAATTGTGAGTAGTTTCTTGTTAGGGGGTTAAGGGAGGAGGACTTTGGGTAATATGAATTGAGAAATTGTGGTTTGCTTGCATGCTTGTTGATTTATCTTGTTGAGTTTATTTTGTCTTTGTTGACTTAGTCCGGCCAACTAGATCGACCCTGACTCACTCCTATAAATATGGGGAAACTCGTGGTAGGAGTTACCTTGACTTGAGACCTACCCTTTTTCACCGCGAAAGCGGGATTTAGATAAGTTGGGCGAAGAAATCAAAAAGGTGGCATTCTCTCTTTATTGACTTTGTGACCAACCCCATAATTGTTTGACTTGTAGAACCCGATTTCCTATTCCCCACACCCCCTAACACCTTTTCCTCATTGATTATTATTCGTCACTTATCGCATCTTAGTATAGAATCGAATCAAAACCCCCCAGTTAGACCCCAAACGCATTCGCTCTTTCTCAATCAACTCGCCATCATCCTTGTGGACCGGCCTCGACTTACCACGTCTACATTTATTTGTTTTTGTGTTATTTTCGAGTCTTATAAATATTTTTTGATCCCTTATCAATCGTTAACGACCGATCCTAGATAGGCGTGTAATGTTTATTTCGCATGCTTTATCTCTTTTTCTTTGCCGGAACCGCTCTTGGGAGCGATTTGAGGCCTGTTATGCTTCCAGTGTGTTTTAGGGTTCTAAGGTCGATCATAGAGAAATGGAACGATTTCATCTCGTTTCTGACGCTTAAAGAGCAAATGAAGTGAAGCAAGGATGACTCGATGCCTTAGACTCGATCCCGAGTCTCATGGGGTCCATTTGAGATGATCCCGAGCACCGAGTCTCATACAAGAACCACCGAGCATCACATGAGAACCAAGGAGGAAGTACAGAAGCGTCACATAGGCCTACATGGTCGTGTCCTACATCTACATGGCCATGTCTTAAGAGGCAAAAAAAGTTGGCTCACTGTTGCCCTTCACGGCCATGTCAAACAAGACACGACCATGACCATAAAGGTTGTCCCGGTCGGGATGGGTGTTGGTCACGGTCGTGACCATCTTAACACGGCTGTGACGGCCTGTTTGAGCTTCGTTTCGATTCCTCGCTTCCCCCCTTTCTTCCAAAGTATTCCCTCTTGTAATCATTTGTAATCACGAAACCCTAGATAGATACTCCTAATCTTAGCCTAATCTTTCCTTAATCTTTGTTTAATTATAGTTTAATCTTAGTTAGTCCTTGTGTAATTGAAGATCTATTGAGGAATTCTTCTCTATTGACAACATTGAAGATACTTCTTGGGTTGATTTTATACAAGATTCAATCTTTTTTTATCATTTGTCTTTGGTATAACCCTTCTTCTTTCTTAATCTTCTATACTTTAGTTTTCTCTTGTTATGTTCTTGTTTGATAATACTCAATCTCATATCATGAACCTTCATTGTTATGCTTGTTTGGTGATGTGTGTTGTGGTTGTCATCTTGAGCATGAGTGAGTAGATTACCATGTTAGGGTTAGTAGGGGGATTGGGTGTTGATTAATGGGTGATTAGGGTGGAAATTGGTGGTGTACTATTTTGTGTCATTTACCTTGCCTCTATCATTGTGCACATAACATGTTTGATGAAATGCTTAGTAGACTTGTGATTAAGAAATTCATGTTTCCTTGTTTCCTCTTATACTCCCTCCGTTTCATTGAAAGCTTCCACTTTTCCTTTTTCGTAAATTTCTTTGATAGCTTCCACTTTCTTTTTTGGTATAACTCTTTACTCTTACCTAGGTGGCCCACCTACTTTACACTCTCCCTACTTTTGAATATTTTATTATTATCCTTAAAAAATGTGTCCTTTCTTAGGTGGAAGTTTTCAATGAAACGGAGGGAGTATGTTATTGCTTGCATGTTGGTTTGTTGGATATCACCATTATTAGCGAAAACGTAATGTAGAGACTCTTTTGGCTGTCTAAGTGCGAGAGCCCGGGCATAACCAAGGATCGACCCGACTTACCCTTGATTACGAGTTTAGGATAGTTGGTTTTACTTGTTGGTTGGGATACACGACAATCCCTTCCATCAGCGTGCATCAGGCACACGAACAAAAACCATCTCGACTACCTTAGAAACTCCCAAAATATCCTCGAAACGGCTTCAAATCCTGCAGGAATATTGTATATAAGTTTCATACAATCTAACTAATTTTCCAAACAAAAATAAAAATATTTACAAGGTGGTTATTGAAAACACCACCAAACCAATCAAATTTATGAGATATTTAATTGGGGTTGCTTAAGAAGCAACCCAAAGATAGTTTGGTTAATTTCTTGTCACATACACCATCAAGCTTTATTTTCCCGCTGACGTTTGGCATACCCATCAATCTTGCTACTTCGGGGTCGAGTACTTCCTTCTCGATTAAGCTCGTTCTAGTCGAAGTGGCCCTTGAAGAAGGACACTTTACCTTGCACTTGGGCTTATTAATAGCATTTAGACCTACCAAGGATTCGTTGGCAAAAGAGTGTTTCAACATTTCGTTCCCGAATACCTCGTTAATTGCAACATCTGGAGGAAAGTAGGTAGTAAAAATTTCATGGTGTCATCGCCCACATGGAAGGATAGTCTTCCTTTGTTTACATCAATGAGTGCTCCTCCGGTAGCTAGGTGATGGTAAGGATTTGTCGTGGATCCCCCACCGTCAATTAAAGTCCAACTAATCCTAGTGGGTAGCTAGGGTAAGTCGGGTCGTGTCCACGGAGACGGTTAAGGTTTTCAAGACTAGGTCGACCTAAAAACGAGACTAGGCTACCAAAACAACACAAAGAAGACGATAATTGACAAACTATTGATGGTTGGAGGCGAGGAAAGCGAACTAACTATGAACTAAGTATAACATAAACTAATCGAAACAACTAAAGATTAACTAACAATGAACTAGGGAAATGAAGACTAACTAGGAGGATGAATCAATAATGAAGGGAGTAGGGTTAGGTCGGGTTCTTAAGTGTAGTAGGGTAATTGAGGAGTCAAGGGTGTAGGTGTCTCTTAGTTACTAGGGTCGGTTTGCGCTCTCACGTCAAAGCCTAAGTCAAGGTCTGTTTGTGCTCTCGCGTCAAAACCCAAGTCCGCACTCTCGTGTCTAAGACTAGACCCGAACACAATCACAAATTTGTCGAACAATGAGAAGAAGAGAGCAAGTATGAGAAGCATTGGCCACTACTACCCACACAAGCAATACAACAAACACATAGTGTGCCCAATATGTGACTAGCAACAAAGATGCAACCTTATCCCCTAATCACCCATAATCCACACTTAATCCCCCTACTAACCCCACAAGGAATCTACTCACTCATTATCAAACTAAGACTAACATAACCAAGAGAAATCAACATAAACATCCAAACATTCATAATGAACAAACAAGAACAATAAACAATATGTAAAGATTCAAACTTGCAAGATTAACAAAGATTAAAAGTAAAGAAGAGAAGAAGATTATACCAAACTAACAAGGATATGAAAAGATGAGAACTTGCATTAATAAGAAACCCAAATAATCTCCAAGGTTGTCAAGCTTGGATGAGTCTTCAAGAATCTCCTTAATACAAGACTAATTGCTAGATTAAACAAAGATTAACTAAAGATTAAAGGAAGATTAAGCTCATGAGAGGAGCACTAAATCTAGGGTTTTAATGTTGTAGAGAGGCCTAACATAGTCTAGGGTAATGTATGATCATTAAACAATACAAGGGAGGAGTATTTATAAGGTTACAAGAATGAAGGAGGAAGAAAAAGAAGTCACGCGCAGCAGCTGGGTCATCCCGTCCGGGACGGCCCCAAAACAGGAGCTGCTTAGTTTGTACACCCCTTCCCGGTCGGGAAGGCTACTATCCCGCCCGTGAAGGGCCTTGTAGGCCTCCAATAAGATCTTTTTGGTCCCTCCTTGCTTCTCATGGGCTCCTCGTCGATTCTCGGGGCTCGGGATCGAGTCTAAGGGGCTCGGAAATGGGTCCCAAGGTCTCGGGATCGAATCCAAGGCACCGAGTGATCGTTCCTCCTCTTCGTTGGCTCCAAAAGTAGTATGAAACGAGTCGGAATCGTTCCAATTCTCCACGAACGGTCTCGGGAACCTAAAACGAACTAAAAGAAGTATGAGTAGCTCAGAAACCGCTCCAAAGAGCGATTTCATAAGGTAAAAATGGACCAAACACAACAAAATAAGCACTACAAACTACACTTATCAATTCCCCCACACTTAACCCTTACTCGCCCTCGAGTAAGCACCAACCACTAGTAAAAAAAACACATTTGTTTTGTGGAAAAGGTTACGGTTGCATATAATAAACGTAACCACAAGTAACTGTAGGAATAGGATTTATAAATGGCTACGTTTGTATAAAAAAAATAGTAGCCAAATATATATTGCTTCGGTTGAGTTTATAAACCGTAGCCAAAAGTGATAATAAAGGGTGACGGGTTTATTCAAGAATCGTAGCAAAATATAAAAGATTTTGGTTGAGTTTTTAACCGTAACCATAAGTGATTATAAATGGTAACAATTGTAATTAAGGTACCGTAACCTTTTATTGTTAACAAAAATAAAATTAATTGCATTTGAATCAAGTAAATAATCTCTTTGATGGTCTCTTATCAAATTATAAACACACCCATATTTTTTTTTTTAAAAACGTATTCTTCATTTACTGAAGAAACCACTCTTCACTCTTCGTTAAACACCCCCGGCCACTCGATTTACCCTAAATCCGATCCTGCCGGTGTATCCTTTTCCAATCAGCGTTTGTCGCCGGCGTATCATTTCCTTGTCGCCTCTGTCGCCGTCGTGTTTTGTCTGTCACCTCCTACTGCCACCGTCATCTCAGTCTTTCCAATCTGTCTATTGTCCGCCATCCATTTTTCGCCGCCTTTCGCCGGCGAGTTTTCGTTGTCGACTGCCGCTAATTCCATCTTTACTTTCATATCCAATTGATTTTTCACCGTCCCAACAATAGGTCATCCCTAATTTCATTTTTGTTCTGGTGAGGAAATTTTTTGAATCGCTTTAATTCGATTCCCTCCATGATTTAGTTCGTGTCTAATTTGATTCGTATATAGAATTTTTTTTGATGCATCAGGTCATTTTCACTGCTGATAGAAACAGAAAACTACCGATTCAATTCACATGATATTATTCACATGAAATCGTTACTTAAATGATTACTAATTTCTCATTTCTCAATCTCCGCCATTGTGTAACTCTTGTAGCAATTGTGTATGACTGTGTGACTTCTCCGTTCATCGCTGCCATCGTGTATATCAATTTAGGGTTGGATTTATCGACTTTTACTTGTTGTCCATCCTCCGAGTTCTACTCGTATAATTTACTATCATTTTCGCCAATTATTTTTCCTTAAATTACTAATTTAGTACTCCAATTTAGGGTTCTTACCCATTTGTTTGTATTTATTACCCTAACAATTTGGGTTTGTACAAATTCTGGTGTCTCTACCATCGTTTCTTTGAGTAAGTTAAACTAATTTGTGTTACTCAATTGGTATTAGCTGGGTTTTATTTTTTTATTCTAAGTGTCCAATTTTTGTTCGTCAACTTTTTTTTTCCGAGTTTAGCCACTTCTAGTTTCGCAGAATATGTTGTTTATGCATGTGTGACTGATACAGGCTGATTGCAGATATTGCAGCTAATTAGATACTACTCCAGTATATTTGTATTATACTGGTATGTTAGTGTACAAACATCGTAAGTTGCTACAATGATTATTAGCATCTACGTTACTCAAACTTATATAGATCCATTTTAAGAGTCTCACTAGTCAATACTCGTCATCTAGGCGGTGTGGAAATCAAGAGAATGTAAGCACCCGAGCATCCTAAATTCTACAGATGTGGAGGGAACTTGAGGATGAATGCGTGGTAGTTACGCAAAAATAATCAAAGTTTAAACTATAGATGGCGTGTTTGAATGATTGTTATTGATAATTATGCAGCAGAATTGGATTGTTAGCTGGTGGGGATGTGTCGGTGTTGCTTATGTTTGCTGAAGTTCATCCACGTCTTCATTGTTTTTGATGCTGAAACGTTGCGAACTGATCCTTTTATTTCAGGTCTTAAAGATGAATGTTAAATTGTGTTATTCCTTCAATTATTGGTTTAGATTTGTAATATTTGTTAATGGGATGGATTTTGATGCAGGGTGGTTTATTAGTGCGTATTTTCTTGGAGGATACGACACGAGTGGGTGAGGAATGAATAGTTCATCAGAAAAAATTACATGCATTTATCTTTTTCAAAATTAATTGATTACAGTGAAGATCTCTCATGATTCATTGGATTTATTGCGGAATATATTTCGATGGAATGAATTTCATGAATTTTTCATCAATTTCTATGCTCATTTTTTGATTTCTTGATTTTTATGACTGTTTACTCAGTATAGATTGCATGGTTTGATGTAAATTGCATGTTAAAGGGAGTGGTGATTCTAATCTGTGTCTTACTACCAAATTAAGTATCTATCAAATTTCCCTGATTTATCGCAATCCCAGAGTGAGCACAGGTTAATTCTGCTGTTGTTTTCTCATAGTTTGAAATCAACTTAAAATCATATCACAGGAATTGTCGATTGTTGCGTCTTTGAACAAGGGTTCACAAATGGATTCACATAACGGTGTGTGCCCTTCCCTATATGACAATGCTAATAGTTTTATGAACTTCTTTGCTGGTCTTACTTATGATAAAGTCAAATTCATATTTTCAAGAGCTTCCCAGTTGCAGGTCTGGTATAATCGAGTTTCTCATACCCGAATAACTGTACCGGTTGCTTCATCATGGACATTGGGTATTCCAGTAAGTTGAAAAACTCAAAGATTTTATATTTTGAATTTCATTTACTAGAAGCTTAGTGTTTGCTCTATTTGCATTTCAAAGTGAACTTCGTAACTCTTGTAAAGGTACCTCATAATGTTTAGGAAATCATAAAAGACGAGTCTTATTAAGTATTCCCTCCGTCCTTTATGTTTCTTCTCGTTTCAATAAAATACTCCTCACAAATCTTAAAAAGCGGGAAGAAACATAAAGGACGGAGGGAGTAAGACTTATCGAAATCATACTGAGTACTTGCTTAGTTTTAAAAAGCATGCCTCGAATGATAATGCTTAATGTACTGTATTATGTTATATTTTTGAAATACCGGATAATATTCTCAAGATTATTATTAATTGTGCAGTATATTTTGGAAATGCATCGCTAATATCGCACGAGTTGACGGAGAGGCCAACCATTGGGGACAACAAGACTTAGGAGAATTCGAACCGTGCCAGTATTATCACTACTTTTTGTTTTCCTAAATTATTGTAATATCTTGTATTTTCTTCTGGTATGATAAGAGAAATAATGATTTTGTAAGTTGATGACAAAAATTTATTTTTTTAATAAATGTGTTTTCTTATTAATTGTAATTAATAAAATTTATCTGGAAAAAAAGGCAGCGGTTTGGTGTAGTAATAACCGAAGCCTCTTCAGCGATTTTGGCTTCAGTTAATACTTTAGCCGAAGCCTCATCCTCACTTTTTGCTTCGGTTGTTATAATTAACCGATGTCGTTAATCAATATTGGTGACGGTTCAACTTAACAACCGAAACCTTTACTACACTTTTGGCTACGGTTGTTACAAGTGACCGATGTCGTTACTGACTTTTGGCTACGATTTCACTTAACAACCGAATCCTTTACTGTGCTTTTGGCTACGGTTTTTATAAATAACCGTTGCCATAAATAGTTTATTGCTACGCCTCTTAACCGAAGCCACAACTCTTACACTTGATGCTACGCCTTGAATTACTATGCCCATTTAACCGTAGCCATATGTCCTTTTTAACCGAAACCACAAGCGCTTTTTGTACTAGTGTAACTAACTAAAAACTAAAAGAAACTAGACTACTTAACCAAGTGGGTATTAGCGCACCCTACGCACTTTCAACTCTCGCGAGTACACTTAGAGGAAAAGTGCACTCCGCAAGGCAAGTAATGTCTTGCGACAAAACTGTGGATGAACCGGACACAAAACACATAAACAAACAAATATACAAACAAACAAATAATCGGTTGCACCCAAAAGGAAACAAATACCGCTTCCCTCAAACAAGCGGTGAAAGAAGCACCGGTTTAGGACTCGAGGCAAGTGACAACGTTCCCAAGCTAATCATACAAATCGAGATGAACTAAACCTGGCCTAATAGTATGACAACAAAGCAATAAAAACGTTGGTAACTTGCCTAGGTCCTCCTAACCTTCTAAGAACGTACTACGGGACGATCGGCGGGATGGAAAATGGATGAACCACGGTGTTAGTCGACACTGTAGGTAAGTGAGACCCCGCCCCCTTTAGCGATGAGCCAAGAGGGTCGTCCCATGTTCTAAATCACTCAACTAATCCAAGTAAAAAGGTGGACATTATTGCAAAATGAGGGAAGACCGACCATAACCGCTATCATCCTTCCTAGGGACTCGGTCCTTTGGTAGGCTCTTCACGGCAATAGTCGGCAAAAGGCTTATTTTTGAGATGTGGGGATTCTTTTTGTGAGACGGTTTTCTTTTGGCATTTTTCTTTCTTTTGCATTTTTGCTTTGTGTGTTGCTATGCCTTTTCTTTTTCATCTTTTGTATTTTCCTTTATTTATTTTTTTGCTTTTTGTGCCTTTTCTTTTTTTTTCTTCAATCTTTTCTTTCTTTCATTTTCTTTCTTTTTCTTTTCTTTGCCCTTTTGGCTAGATTTGAGTTGTAGGCATTTCTTTTTTGCAACTAAGAAAGAGAGATTTCAACAAATTGCAAATTTATTTTGTGGATATGTGTAGGAGGTAGGGGAATGGGTATGTCGGGAGCGCGCTTTCCCTTCAAACCCACAAAAAGGGGAGAACGTGGACTAATCAAACAATTCCGAACATGGTCACCTAAGGGACGGGACTCGGCAACCAAGGCCTTTTCACACCGTGGGTGGTCATAATGGTCAAAATGCAAATCTCGTAGTAAATCCCTAATAGACTAGGTGAACTCAAGGTAAAAGACCAACGAAACTATTGATTTAGGGTCATTCTACTAGACTAAGGTCCAAGACTCGATTCATACTACTAGAAAGGGAAAGTGAACACTTGCACACTAGCCTCAAAACCGGGTTTTCGAAAACCTTTTATTACGCACTAGACACAACTACACAACACAAAACGAAGACACGACAAAAGCGAAAGAAAAAGAGACAAAGGCAACAAAACAAACATATAACGAGAACAAACACCACCCCAAATTTCCAAATAAGCAACCAATCAACCACAAATCCTCACAAAGCTCCACCCGAGCATACAACATCACAAATCTCCTCCACACTCCACAAGAGATAAAGAGGAAAAAGGGATAGAAAGGCGTTATCGGATGTCTTGCAAGCTTTCCAAAGCTAGCGGTGATTAAGCGACCTACAAGGAAAAAGGGAGGCAAAACACGCACAACAAAACAAATATACGACATAATGACACAAAAGAAAAACACACAAAAGAAAATCTTTTTTATTTTTGTGAAAAAATTTCAAATTTTTAGGGTTTTTAAAGATTTTTCGAAAAACTATGAAAATAAAACTAACTACGATAGGATATCGCTCCCCCACACTTAAATCGAGCAATGTCCTCATGCTTGATCGTAGTGTATGGAGACACTAAAGAAAAGAAAAGAAATTATGAAAATAAAGCTAAAAAAATCAAAAATAAAGCGGAGAAAAGGGTAGAATGTGTCCGGCCGGGGTGTAGTCAAGTCACCATGGGCCGAGACGAGAAAAGATATGAATGGGGTAAGAAATAAAAAGAAGGAAATAAAAGGAAATGGGAGGGGAGGACTAGGTGTAATCAAGTCACCTAGCCCGGATTCCGCCCGAATCCGACTAAATCCTAAAAAGTGAAAAATAAAGTGAAAAGGCTTGTAAATTTGGATTTTGAAATGACTCTCGATGTAGTCACGTCATCGAGGGTCGGGAGCAATAACTAACAAGGCCCCGAGGGCCACCATGACATGAAAATGTATAATGGGAAGGGAACAAACAAAGGAAGACAAGCACTAAAAGGCGGAAAAGAAAGGATAGTTGTCGTACCAATTGGTTAGCAACTCACTCGCTCCATCGTCTCAATGATCATTAATGGCGCAAAGCTTGTCTTCTTCATTGTCATCCCACTTCAAACTTGATAATACCGCATGATTGAAGTAAAAAGGTATAAGGGGGTGGGATTTGATGTGAAATTTGGTGTAAAGTGAATAGAAAATGAGGTGAGGGTATGCAAATGAGGTGCATGGGTCATATGATATGTGCAAGGATAGGTAGGGAGGTTGGGAGGGGGTATAAAGTGGTTGGGTGGGCTCTCATGACCAAGAAGAGGCAAAAGGAGGAGCAGGGGACCATCCCGGTCGGGATGGATGGTCCCGGTCGGGATGAATCACCCTTCCCGGTCGGGATGGCTCCACAGAAAGCTCCATTTCTTGCCCTCTAATCCCGATCGGGATGGCTCCTTCCCGGTCGGGACGACACATCCTTCCCGGTCAAGAAGCCTCCTTCTCGGCCGGGAAGAGTCTTCATGACTTCTATAACCCCAAAAGCTTATCCAAAGCTTCAAAAACCGATTCCCTTGCTCACAATCCAAGCTCTATCCACAACCATTCCTCTCTTTGGTTCATCTTCACTTCACACCTATCAAAAAAAGCTCAAAATATTCATCATAATCCCTCCCTCACATCGCTCATCAAAAATACCAAATCACAAGAATTCACAAAACTCAAAGGAACTACAAGAAAGAGATATATACAATAAGACGGTTCTTTTGGAACTCCGTCAAACCAAGGATGGTGCATTCTTCAATTCTTTTTCAACACACTATAATCAATTCCATCGCCATCAAGGGCACGAAGAAACAAATTGAAGGCTATTGCAAAGTCTTCAATCAAGCTTGTGGTATAAGCATCCACACTCCAAGGTTCTTCACAACCTTGTCTTGACGTTCCCGGGGCATCCCGATCTACTAAGTTCAATGGCTTGAACTTGTACTTTCGATCCTTCGGTATATACCCAAACGTCCATCTATCCTCATGTGCCCCCAAGGGAGGCTCATATTTCTTCTTGTCTTGGAACTTGTCTTCAAACTCATGATATGGGCACTCATCCGCCCCAAGCTCGGAATCATCATCCTCAAGCTCATAGAAGTTGTTCTTCAAGCTTTCTCCCGAATTATCCCCTAGATCGATGTTTTCCATGGTGTGGATCATATTACAAGACTCATCATTAGTAGGCGAGGTGTTGCCTTGGAGGTCAAACACGAGCTTCTCGTCGCCTAGCTCAAATGTGATCCTACCATTCTTCACATCAATCATACCACCAGCGGTATGTAGAAATGGGCGCCCAAGGATAATGGGAGTGATAGCATCTTCCGGCATGTCGAGAACTAGGAAGTCGACCGGAATGAAGTACTTCCCGATTCTTATTGGCACATCTTCCAATATTCCCAATGGTCGGTTGAGTGAACTATCGGCCATTTGGAATGTAATGGAAGTACACTTGAGCTCCTTCATCCCAAGTCGCTCACAAATGGAATAGGGAATGATGCTTACACTCGCACCCAAATCACATAGTGCCTCCTTAATCTTGAAGTTGCCTACGGTGCACGGGATCGAGAAACTACCCGGATCCTTCAACTTGGGAAGCGTAGAACCTTGAATAAGCTCGCTCACCACTCTTGTGAACGCAATGGTCTCTTCCTTGTCGACGGATCTCTTCCTAGCCAATATTTCTTTCATAAATCTTCCATATGCCGGGATTTGGGTAAGTAGCTCGGTAAATGGGACACTCACATCCAATTTCTTCACAATGTTAAGGAATTTGTCATATTCAGCATCCACCTTGGTCTTCATTTGCCTTGTTGGGAAAGGCAACTTGATATGCACCTTGTCTTGCTCATTAAGGTTGGACTTCTCACATGACATTTTCCCTTTACCCTTGTCTTTTCCTTGAAGTGGGGGAAGCTTGTCTTCATGGGGTTTCTCAATCTCCCACAAAACTTGCTCCTCCATTGGATTTCCCAAACTTGCTTTATCTTGAGATGGAGATACAACTTCTTCCATGGCATGTTCTTGCTCACTAGAAAACACGAGGGAGTCATAAGATGAACAACTCCTCAAGGTAATAGCATTCACATGCTCAAATTTTGCCGGTTCACCTTGAGGAGGTAGTTGTCCCCTTTGTCTCGAAGAACTACCCTAAGCAACTTGAGCTAGTTGAGTTTCGACCATCTTGAGATGAGTTCTTGTTTCCTTGTATTCCATTTGAAGTTGGGCAATAAGTTCTTGTTGGGATCTTTATATCTCCATTTGGCTTCTTTGCAACTCCATCATTTGCTTTTGTGTATCAAAATCTCGAGGTGGAGATTTTTGATTGTGTGGAGTATCGGTGATGGCTAGAGGAATGCCATAATCATGAATAGGAGACCGGCTCCTTGGCTTACTTTCTTGTCGGGCACCTTGAGCCCCTTGTTGTTGTTGATGGTTCCCTTGGAACCCATGAGAGTTGCCTTGATTAAGGCCTTGATTGTTGCCATGGTTGTAGTTTTGGTGTCCTTGATTGTGTTGGTTTCCTTGAAAACCACCTTGATTGAAGTTCCCTTGTTGGAACCCTTGATTGTTGTTGAAGGTACCTTGGTTATGTTGCTTGAAATTGTTGAATGGCCTTGGGTTACCCACATAACCTTGGTAGCCTTGATTGTTGTCCCTTAAGGGAGGTGGCACATATGGACGGGGTTGTAGAGAGTGTTGTTGGGAAGCTTGATGGGAAGCTTGGAACATATTAGGATAAGGGGCACCTTGCTTGAACGCTTGAAAGGCGTTCACTTGCTCAATACTACCTCGACAATGTATAGGCTCATGTCCAACTATCCCGCAAATATCGCACATCCCATAATAAGGTGTAGGAGATACAACTCCCAAAGCATTAACTTCATGAATCGAGTGTTGGTTTGAGGAACTAGTGCTTTGAACTTGATTGAGGTGGCTTTGGAGCTTCTTGTCAATAGTCTCCATGTGAGTTTTTAATTGAGCTCCAAGATCAATGCTTAGTTGTGTAATGGCATCGACCTCGTGCCTACCTCCTCGATTCGCCTTTCAAGGCCTTGAGTATTGGGAGTTGTGCACCGCCATCTCCTCGATTCTTGACCAAGTTTGATCGTCATCGACCTCGGTAAACCTACCATTGGAGCCCATATTGAGTATAGCTCTTGAGTCCTCATATAGACCGTTCCAAAACTGTTGGACTAAGAACCATTGTGAAAGTCCATGGTAGGGGCACAATCTAACCAAAGATTTGAACCGTTCCCAAGCTTCATAAAGGCTCTCCTCATCCCGTTGTTGGAAACCGATGATGGAGGCCCTTAGCAAATTTGTCTTCTCCGGAGGGTAAAACTTTTTGTAGAACGCCAATGCAAGTTTCTTCCAAGTATCGATACCCATGGTTGCCCTATCGAGACTCTTGATCCATTGCTTCGCTTTTCCAATGAGAGAGAACGGGAAAAGTACCCAACGGATTTGATCTTGAGTAATCCCGGTTTGGGAGATAGCATCGCAATAATCGGAGAAGGTCTCCATGTGTTGGTGTGGGTCTTCGGTGGGCAAACCACTAAATTGATTTCTCTCCACAAGTTGGATGAATTGTGTCTTTGCCACGAAATTTCCGGTATATGTATCCGTTAAAGTACTCGGTCCTGGCAAGACATCCTCGGTAAAAGTGGAGTGAGATGAGAACTTCGGCATAATTGGATTTAAGGGAGATGATGGTGTAGACGGTGTTGAAGAAGATGTAGAAGGAGAACTAGGACTAGAAGTACCGAAGGGATTGATGAAGGTCCCTCCGGCGGTCTCTCGCGGTGTTTCGTCTAAGTCGGATCCTTGAGCTTGTTCTTGATTGGTATTGCTAGCACTTGGTTGAGAGATTCTAACCCGGTCAATCGTCCAATGGCGAAAGGCTCTAAAGAGTCTTTCCGGCTCTGGATTGAAGAGAAAGAAATCGCCTCTCCTCCTAGGCATACACTACACACTCGAACAAACGTGAGAACACCTAGTGCTTTACGGGCACTAGGCAAAGACAATAAACGAACACAACGAAAGACAAAGAGAAAAGAAAGCGATAAAAACAAAGAAAAAGCCTAAAATATGCACACGAGATAAGAAGAGCACAAGGAGGATAACTAAGTCTAGCTATAAGCAAACTAAATCTAAACAATGCACCGTCCCCGGCAACGGCGCCAAATTGATGGTAAGGATTTGTCGTGGATCCCCCACCGTCAATTAAAGTCCAACTAATCCTAGTGGGTAGCTAGGGTAAGTCGGGTCGTGTCCACGGAGACGGTTAAGGTTTTCTAGACTAGGTCGACCTAAAAACGAGACTAGGCTACCAAAACAACACAAAGAAGACGATAATTGACAAACTATTGATGGTTGGAGGCGAGGAAAGCGAACTAACTATGAACTAAGTATAACATAAACTAATCGAAACAACTAAAGATTAACTAACAATGAACTAGGGAAATGAAGACTAACTAGGAGGATGAATCAATAAGGAAGGGAGTAAGGTTAGGTCGGGTTCTTAAGTGTAGTAGGGTAATTGGGGAGTCAAGGGTGTAGGTGTCTCTTAGTTACTAGGGTCGGTTTGTGCTCTCGCGTCAAAGCCTAAGTCAAGGTCGGTTTGTGCTCTCGCGTCAAAACCCAAGTCCGCACTCTCGTGTCTAAGACTAGACCCGAACACAATCACAAATTAGTCGAACAATGAGAAGAAGAGAGCAAGTATGAAAAGCATTGGTCACTACTACCCACACAAGCAATACAACAAACACATAGTGTGCCCAATATGTGACTAGCAACAAAGATGCAACCTTATCCCCTAATCACCCATAATCCACACTTAATCCCCCTACTAACCCCACAAGGAATCTACTCACTCATTATCAAACTAAGACTAACATAACCAAGAGAAATCAACATAAACATCCAAACATTCATAATGAACAAACAAGAACAATAAACAATATGTAAAGATTCAAACTTGCAAGATTAACAAAGATTAAAAGTAAAGAAGAGAAGAAGATTATACCAAACTAACAAGGATATGAAAAGATGAGAACTTGCATTAATAAGAAACCCAAATAATCTCCAAGGTTGTCAAGCTTGGATGAGTCTTCAAGAATCTCCTTAATACAAGACTAATTGCTAGATTAAACAAAGATTAACTAAAGATTAAAGGAAGATTAAGCTCATGAGAGGAGCACTAAATCTAGGGTTTTAATGTTGTAGAGAGGCCTAACATAGTCTAGGGTAATGTATGATCCTTAAACAATACAAGGGAGGAGTATTTATAAGGTTACAAGAATGAAGGAGGAAGAAAAAGAAGTCACGCGCAGCAGCTGGGTCATCCCGTCCGGGACGGAACGGTCCCGACCGGGACGGCCCCAAAACAGGAGCTGCTTAGTTTGTACACCCCTTCCCGGTCGGGAAGGCTACTATCCCGCCCGTGAAGGGCCTTGTAGGCCTCCAATAAGATCTTTTTGGTCCCTCCTTTCTTCTCATGGGCTTCTCGTCGATTCTCAGGGCTCGGGATCGAGTCTAAGGGGCTCGGGAATGGGTCCCAAGGTCTCGGGATCGAATCCAAGGCACCGAGTGATCGTTCCTCCTCTTCGTTGGCTCCAAAAGTAGTATGAAACGAGTCGGAATCGGTCCAATTCTCCACGAACGGTCTCGGGAACCTAAAACGAACTAAAGGAAGCATGAGTAGCCCAGAAACCGCTCCAAAGAGCAATTTCACAAGGTAAAAAGGGACCAAACACAACAAAATAAGCACTACAAACTACACTTATCACTAGGAAAGGTCGTCCGAGCAAAATGGGACTACGCACATCTACCGGTATATCCATGACTATGAAGTCGGTGGGGATTTGCATAGTGCCTACCTTAACCATAACATCTTGGATTTCCCAACCGGGTCCTTTGTAGATCCATCCGCCAATTGGACATGAAATGGGGAGTAGACCATATCCTTAATATTGAGAGTTGCGGCAATTGATAAAGACATGAGGCTAATACTTGCTCCCAAGTCACATAAAGCTCAGTGTATTATAACATTACTGGGATTGCCCACCTTAGTGGGTATTATGGGCATAGGTATAGGCTTAAGTTCAAGAGGTGATGCATTCGAGATATCCTTGTCAACATCGGTATTCCTTGATATAATGTCTTGAAGGAAGTAGGTGGAGCTTGGTGCATTTGAGGTTGTCTCACCATTTTTAAGTAGGTCGGCAAATGTAGGACATTTAACATTTCTCCTATCGGGATGAGCACGTAACAGCAAGGGCAATGATGGAACATGAATCTTTGTAATTGAAGTACGTACATACCTTGATGGGGATTTGTTCTATCACATAGCCCTTTTCTCCGGTGATGTATTTGGAGGGGTCTCTTCTTGGCAGCTTCCTCTCATCGGTCACGAAGTGATTACTTGAGCCACATGTTGAAGAAGAGGGGTGGTGTGCTTGACCACTTATAAAGGAGTGCTCGATCTCCCTTAGAAGAGCTTTCAATTGATCGTGTCGGTTGATTCAAGATTGGGATACCATGAGATTCCTCAATTGACAGATCACGCTCCACCGTAATGGCATTGATATTATCTTGATTGGGAGGACCCACAGGATTTTCAACGAATCGGGCTTGAGAGACGTTTCGTGTCTCCAACACTCTAATTCGTTTCCGAATATCGGCATATTCCTCCAATAAGAACTTGAGAGTTCTTTGAACATCAAACATAGGGCACCTCCTTTGACTATTGTCATTGGGATTTTGTGAATGGTTAAAGTATGGTAAAGGTTGAAAATTAGGGTGATTTTGTAACACCCGCTATTTTCCGAACGCTTTTATATTTTCCATTATGACTTCGTCATAACTCTATCACGTTTCTGCCTTCTGTTTCATCATTTTTCCAAGCTTTATTTTTTATTTTCGAGTCAAATAATATTTATTTTTCTTTTAAAAGATTTTAATTCTTTTAAACCTATTTATGGGATTTTCATCGTCAACTATTTATTTTTCGTGAGGAATTCTAATTCTCTACGATTAACGTTTTAAGCTCAGATTTAAGTTATTTCTTTTCCTAAAATGTCTAAACACTTTTATATAATATTTTCAACTAAGAAATATTTTTTATTTACAAAAATTTAGCAATTTATGATTTTATTACGAAGTGTCGTAAATAATTGTTTTCCAACGCGAGGTTTACTCGAAATGCTTTGAAATACCTTTAACAATTTTACGATTCTTCTTTTTATCAAACTACAATTATTTTTGGACTCTTTTACACTCAATTGGACCGTGACCCTTGTCACACATCACCATTACACTTTCTTTTATAAACTTTTCATTTTATAAAAATAATTTAAGGATTTAGATATTTCTTCTCATCCATTTAATTGGATGACTCATGCTTAGACTCTTCACCCTCTCATTCTTACATTTTGGGTAGGGGTTTTAAGCATAGTTTTCATCAAAATCTCTTAACATTTATGCCTTGAAAACCATCCATTTCTACATTCATTTTTGTTAATTAAACAACAAAACTTCCTCCTCCTTCTCCCTCTTAATTATAATATTCATCATCCCTTCAAGGCTAGTTCTTGTCTCTAATCGAGTCATAATCGTCTCGTTTTCATCGTCAATTAATCGTTATTCCGATCCTTCCGTTAAGGTAATAATCGATGTTGTTTTCGATCATTATTTACCTTGATTTTTCCTAGTTTTCTCATGGTATTTTTTTACCATATTTTTTTGTGTGTGTTAAGGATTTGTGGACGATCTTGAAGCCGACGAATTTATCATAGACTCGGATCTGGACTGAAGGTAACGTCGGTGTTACTCGGTGTTACTTGATTTTATTTGTGTAATTGCATGTATATTTTTATAATTTTATTTTTGACAATATATGTATGTCATATAATCTGGAAAACATTTAAAATTTGAATATTTACAGGTTTCGGTATTTTATCGCTTTTACGAGATTGACAATTAAATCATCATATTAATTTGTAAAATCGTAATATTCGGCCTAAACTTGTAATATATGATTATATTCTGTAAAAATAAGCTTTTTGATGATTTTTAATAATTTAGTATTTTTCTGATATTTTAGTTATCGATTATTGAATTATTACCGTTTACAGACAAAAACGATTAAAAACCGATTTTTAATTCTTGTACTTAAAGATTTTATTTTAATCTGAAATTTGTCGTGGGTGAACATTCTGGTAAAAAGAATTTTATGAATTTTTTCATAATTTTTCGGAATTTTTAAGTGGGTGAATTAATTAATCACTTTAAATCATCGTTTATCGTTAAAACCGTGTTTGTCGTTTAAATTCTCGATTTCTGGTCTTTTGTTTAAATCTGGAAAAAAAAAATTCTGATGGTTTCATAATAAAATATAATTTTATGATTTTTAGTGCTTTAATAAAATGTTAGAAACGATAAGTTTTATTAATGGAATCGTTAATTGTGAAAACGGGTTTAAAAGACGGTTTTAACGGGATTTGTAAATTCTGGAATTTTGGAAATCTGGAAAAATGATTAATTTCTGGAAAATCATGATTTTTATGTTTAATTATAATTTTTGGATATTAATACTTAAATCGTTTTGTATTTACTATTTTTATTAATCGTTATTGTTGAGATTAGACAATTAACGAGAAAACTCCTTTAAAAATCGAGTTTAAGGATTCTAGAAAATTTTCTTTTTTGGAAAGAATGTCCAAAAATATAATTTAGCTATTTTACTTAATTTTTGTACTATTTATTAAAGTCTTTAGTTAATAGTAATGATTTTTGGACTACCTAAAAGAATTATTTTTCCAGCAATTTTGAAAATATTTAAATATGAAAATTTAAGAGTTAAATCATCCTATTTAATTAAGTAAAAGACGTTAAAATATTTAATTTGACATTTGCTGTAAAATCCTATTTATAATCGTATTGTCGAAACTAATAATAATCAGAGAATTTTAGTTTTGTAAATTTTGAAAATACCCTGATTAGTAGTATTAAAATGTTTAAGACATTTTTAATCATTTTATAAACACTTGTAAGATATTTTAATAATTTCATAAACCTAAATGCTCTCACTTTGATAATTAATATCGTTAAGGCCAAAAGTATTATTTTTATAAATCTATATTGTTTACTAAAAATGTTAGATTAGTATAAACTAATATTTTTGCTATTTTGATATGATGCTATTTTTAGTAAATTTTCTAAAAATAGACGTTTCCTAAAATAGAAAGTTTTCTCTTTTGGAAGGCGATCCTTTTTCCCTTTTGTTCTCTTATTATTATAATGATTATATCTTTTGAATATCTATAATGGCTTTGTTTGGAGTTATGGAATAAAGGTAAGTGTGGGGTTAGAGTAATATAGTCTGGGATGTACGTTTCTGTCATTTGCTATAAAGCCGGTGTGCCCATTTGGGGCACATTTGGTCGTTAAACTGGGCGTAGTTTCGCCCAGGAGAGTGTGCATTGTGCCCTTAAGCTAGATATTGCATCGTGTTAGTCGCCGTCAGTTGAACTGGATACATTTGGTATCCAGGAGGGGTGTATACTGCTTAAACCAGGACCTCGCTGCACGCAGTCCTGTTATAGTTGAGTTGCCTAGTTAGAGACTGGATTATGTTATGAGTTAAGTCTACAATTCTCGAAACTACTTTCCAGTATTATCCTAGTGAAAGTCTAGCCTTGTGCACACTAACTGAATATCCATAACGCCATTTTGACTATTTTATTATTATCGATATAATTTGGCTGCAGATTGGCAAATGTTTTATGTTCTCTTCGAAAAACTCATTATTTTTATATTATTTCGATACGTGAAGTTTTTGACTGGAAACTTATTTTCATTATAATGTTTTACTGTTTTTCATTTTAACTATTTTTCTATAATAGTAATTACAGTTTTAAAATCTTGTTATACGGCTGGGAGAACGTTGACGTTGCTTCCCACTGATTGTGGCATTTATGTTTTTAACATGGCAGGTATATGTGTTTTCCTTCGGGTGGGCTAGCGAGTAGTTACGGATCCTGCTTCGCTGATTAGTAATCTGGACTATGGATTGTTATAACCCTTTTTAGGGATTTTATTTCATTTTTAGTCGATAGCCATTTTTATTATATGGCTTATGTATTGACTTACCTTTTTTATTTAATCAAGACATAGTTACAGTGTGTTATAATCCCGACTCTACAGTGTTTCCGCCACTGTATCGCGTTAGCTTTTCTAGGGGATAACAGATTTTGCCTTGGATCACCTTGATTGAAATTCGGAGGGTATCTTCCATTGAATTGTTGAGGAGGAGGAGCGCGGTTGAATTGATAAGCTCTTTGAGGAAAATAGTACCCTTGATTATAATATCCTCCTTGAAAATTTGGTTGAGGTCTTTGAGGTTGAGATTGATAATTGTAGGCTCTAGGATTGAAATAATTTTCTTGATTTGGAATCCCTTGACTCAATGATCCTTGATGGAAGCATGGTCTTTGAGGTGGTGGCATAGGATGATGTCCTTGAGTTGGATATGATGATGTGGGTTGATATCTTGCTCCAAAGTGGGGAGTGTACAAGGGTGGTTCATGTCGACCTCTTGTATTAGCTTCATAATGTATCCTTGCTTCATTTTGTTGTTGTTCATAGTTTGGACTTTCCCAAGAAGGACATGAACTTGGCTCATGATCATAACCCCCACAATGGTCACATGGAATCTCGACTTTGTAGATTTTTGGTGGTGAAGACGATGAAGTTCGCCTAGGTGGAGTCAATTCTCTTGGAGGAGTCATTTTCCTTGGTTCTCTAAGTCGTGGGATATCTCTAGAGGCAAATGTTTCAAATCTTTCAATCAATTCTTCCACTCTTACTTCAAGATTCGACCCAACATTACTTGACGACCTTACCTTTTCCTTGGGTTCAACACTTTTAGAGTTTCATGAGTGTGCATCACTCCTCGCCATCTTTTCCAATAGTACTCGGGATTCATCCTCCCTAAGAGAAAAGAAGTCTCCTACGGCCGCTGCATTGATATTCTCCTTCACACAAATAGATAGAGACACTATTAGAATTAATGTCATTGGAACCTATCAAAAGAAATCGGTTGTAAGAACAAGAGGTTCCTTAGATGACCAAAAAATGATTGGCACCTGTTGTAAAGTGAACCGGTTCCAAAGACCTTATCAATGGAACCGGTTGTTCACTAAAAAGGTGCCAAAGGTAGTGTCTAAAATTTTTAGACCATATTAAAATACTTTGGCACCTTTTGTAGGTTCAACCGGTTCCAAAGACCTTACCAATGAAACCGGTTGTTAACTAAAAAGAGGTGCCAAAGGTACATGTTAAAAATTTTGAATAATCTTATTAAAAACTTCTCCATCAATGGAACCTATTTTCCTAACAAATGGTTCCATAGACTTCTAAATTACAAATAAGATAGGTTCCAATGGTATACCCTATGGAACCGGTTGTGAATTACAAAAGGTTCCAAAGGGATACCTTTGGAACCAGTTGTGATTACATTAGGTTCTAATGGTATACCCTTTGGAACCGGTTCTATCAACAACCGGTTCCAAAAGTGACCTTTGGAACCTTCCTACAACCGGTTCCAAAGCTCCGGACCAAAGGAAATTGTGGCAGTAGAACCCATGAAAAAAGGTTCCAAAGGGTAGTTTACAACCGGTTCTAATGAGTAGTTTTCTACTAGTGAGAATTATAAAATGTGTGGATGGTAAGCCAACCAGGTATACCGTGGTGAGGACATCTCCGTAGTAGGTCTCGGAATCGGTCCCACACTTCACTTAACGTCTCATTTTCCTCTTGTCGAAATGTTTGAATCTCCATGCGATATTGATTAGTCTTCGATGGTAGGAAATATTTTTCAAGGAAAGCATTGGAAAGATGGACCCATATGTGGAAGATGTTTTTGGGGTAGCTTTGAAGCCATCTCCTCGCCCCACCCCGTAAGGTTCTAGGGAAGAGAATGCGATGTAATTGGCATTTGGTTAATCCGTCAAACTTAACCTCCACTAGCTTCTGTTTAAAGAAGTACTGACGGGCACCCCAATCGGATCGGTCGTTTAGCGAAGGATGGGGGTCAAACAATATTTATAGACTCGGAATAACACAAAAACTACTAGAGTAATCGTGGTAAGTCGAAGTCGGTCCACAGGGAACGAAACGTAGTAGTAGCGAGTTAAAAGCAACATGTTTGGTGTCTAGAGGGGAGTTTCTAAGGGTCGAGTCTACACTAGGAAAAATGACTACAAATTAGCTAGGGGTGATCAATCTAGGGAAAGGTGTTAGGGGGAAGTCAGGATTCGGAGCTTGGAGTCTAAGAAGGTCGGAATCAAGTTTTTGTCGCAACATTGATAAAGGGAGAATGCCACCTTTCGGTTTCTTCACCCAACCCACCTAAAAACCCGCTTTCGCGGCGAAGAAGGGTAAGTCTCTAGTTATGGTAATTTCTACCCCGAGTTTCCCCATATTGATAGAAACGAGTCAAGGTCGGTCTAGTTGGCCGGACTAAAACAACAATGACACAACAACCATAAACAAGATAAACCAACAAGCAAGCAACCCACCAACATCCCTTAATTTAAATAATCCAAGTCCTCATCCCTAAACCCCCCAACAAGAAATCTACTCACTAATCATAATGAGAAACAACAAAACATTAACTAAGGAGAAAATAACTACAACATGCATAATAACTAAATCTAAAGAAACTAACAATAAAACAATAAGGAAACTACGATCTAACAATTACCCACTAAACTATGGAAGAAATAAGATCTAACAAAATAAATTAGAGAATAATCTAGAACAACATAAATAAAATCTAGAGAAACTAACAACACTAAAATGATCTAAACAAGACAATAATGAGAAAATTATATTAAATCTAAACTAGAGATTAGAGAGTGGAAGAGAAATATACCAACTATGAATATCTACAAGAAATAAGAAGATTGCATAAATAAAGATTGAATCTTTGATGAAGAGAATGAAGAACTTGTCACTAATTCTTCAATAAACCCCACAAATCTTCAAATAAAACTTAAAATAATCTTCTACAAACTTGAAATCTAGAGAATTATTTATGGAAACTAGGAAAATCTACTACTAGATTACTACTAAAATTATAGAGAATTACTAAGAATACTACTTGATTGTTCTACTAATGGATGGTGTAACTACACTAATGGTGAATGGAGTAGAATGGTTGTGGATGATGATGCCTTGGGCAACAAACTAGGGTAGATGTATATATAGTAATGTCTTAATGGGTCTCTTAACCTAAAGCCCAAATCCAACTTTTTTTCTCCATTAGTGAGACAATCACCCTTTAATCTTCATGAGGTGGAATTTCGCCCCGTCGTGCATGGACCAACACCGCCGGGTGAAACTTCACCCGGTGGTTTCACCCGGTGCACTTTTTCCAGTTTTGCGATTTTTGGACGTTTTCACCATCGGGCAAAATTTCACCCGGTGGGCAAAATTTCGCCCAGTGGAGAAGCTCGGAAAATCTTCGGGGAGGCAAATTTACCGTCGGGCGAAACTTCGCCCGGTGGTGTTTCATCGGGTGAAATTTCATTCGGTCATTTTCTGGCCTCGATTCTTGTCTCATTCTTCGTCGTACGATTGGATGGCTTTAAACTTTAAGTTATGTGCTTTGCTCTTTGGACGGTATTCCCTTCTCTTGTGCTCGTGGAAGCTCGATCGTGATTTCGGTGCCAAATCTTATCAAAATTGATAGAAAAACTACCAAAAACACGTAAAACGCACAAGAGGGACGCTAATGCGAGAAATACTCAAAATATGGCAATAATCGCACTCTAGACTCGCAAAACGAGGGAAAAACAGGTCTAAATGGGAGGAAAAATGGTCTAAATTTAGCACACAATAATTCCCCCACACTAAACCGTTGCTCGTCCTCGAGCAAAGACCCAAAAGAAATTAAAAACTACTACTACTAGCTAGATTATGCTAAGCCGATACGGGGCAATTAACGGGCCCGCTCCGTCCCTTCAACTCACATCGAAATACCCATGAGGTAGAGTATTCCCATGTAAGGCAAGTTGGGGCTTGCTCAAAATGGTGGATGCGACTAAACATACAAAAACACATAACACGAAAGAATAGACGCATCCGAAGCAAAAATAAAACATTGAATCCCTCATCGAGACGGTGGGGAAGACACCGATCACTTACCTAAAACAATAATAAACTTTCAAGATAAATCACCCATGTAAACAAGGACCAAATCCTAATACTATGACAATTAAGCAATAAAGATGTTAATAACTTAGCTAGGTCCTCCTAATCTTCTAAAGGGGTACTACGGGACGTTAGATGGAGTGGAAAAAGTGAACCATGGATTTGTTCGACACTGTAGGTAGGTGCAGTCCCGCTCTCTTTGGTTGTTTAAGAGCTTGAGAAAGGGAAAACTCTACCGACTCGTTCCCTATGTTAAATGACAACTTTCCATTCTTAACATCAACTATAGTACCTCCGGTAGCCATAAAAGGTCGACCTAAGATAATGGGGGTAGTAGTGTCTTCGAGCATATCCATTACAACAAAAGTCGGAGGGGATGAAGAACTTACCAACTTGAACGGTTACATCCTCAAGTATTCCAAGTGGGTACTTGACGGACCTATCCGCAAGTTGAATCGACATACTAGTGGGTCTCATCTCCCCCACACTAAGTCTCTTGGCAATGGAATAGGGTAACAAACTAACACTAGCCCCTAGGTCACATAAAGCTTGATTAACAACAACATTTCCGACCCGACAAGGGATGGAAAAGCTACCGGGATCCTCTAGTTTCTTTAGCATTTGATTCATAAGAATGGCACTACATTGTGTCGTGAGAGAGACAAATTCTTTGTCCTCTATTGTTCTCTTTCTAGTCAAAACTTCTTTCAAAAACTTAGAATAGAGGGGCATTTGAGAAATTACCTCGGTGAAGGGTAAAGCTACCTCCACCTTCTTCAACATATCCACAAAACGGCTAAATTGGGCATTCTCCTTATGTGACTTAGCTCGTTCGAGAAAAGGAAATGGAGGGACAAAAGCGGGAGGCGGTGGAACAAAAGCGGGAGGCGGTGGAACATTAGATTCTTCTTCTTCTTCGTCTAATCGCTCCGCCTCTTTCCTTTTTGCTTCTTCGGCTTCCATTTGCTCTTTCTTCTTTCTTTGTTCTCTTTGTTCATTCTCCGCATTTTGGAGGATATCAAACTCCGCTTGTATTCCCCGGTTTTGTTTGGGGAAAGTGGGAGATGATGCTTGTGGTGCACTTGATTGATTCACTTTGGTTGTGGTGCTCTTGGTGTTCAAGTTCAAGTTCTTATATAGGTCCTCACGTTCTTTGCCACCTCTCAAAATGACGACATTTGCTTGGTGTGAAGGGTCTCTTGGGTTTTGGGGTTGCCCGAGCAAACCATGGGGTGGATGAATTGGGGCGGCTAAGGCTTTTGTTGCTTCTTGTGATTCCCAAACCTTTAGTCTTGCCTTGGTATCTTGATGCTCATTCCATAGTTGCCCAACGGTTCTTTGCAAATCATTAATATTATCCCATGGACTTCCTCCTTGACCAAATTGAAATTGCTTGATTGGCCATAAGATTGAGAGGGTTGATTGAATGGTTGTTGATTGTAACCTTGATTACCATGAAAATTGCCTTGGAACCCTTGATTGTATCCATGATTGAAATGATTACCATGTTGATTTTGGTAATTGTTGTAATTGTTGGGAACATGGAAGTTACTACCTTGTTGATTGAAGTTGTTCCTTTGATGAGGAGGCATATATGGGGGCATCTTTGGAGGACCTTGGGTAAAGGGCCTTTGTTGACTTTGATTAAATGGCCTCGGTTGACTCCCTTGGGCACGTGGCATCGGATTTTGAACATTTTGATTTCCATAAGAGAAATTAGGATGAAACCTTGTGCCGGCATTGTAAGTATTGCAAAAAGGATCAAATTGAGGTCTTTGTTCATACACTTGTATAGCTTGGACTTCATCTGGCTCTTCAATATAAGTTTCTTCATTAGGAATAGAAGAGCTAGAATCATGGTCATAATTGCCACAATGATCACATTGAACTTCCCATGTTAATTGCTTTGGAGGTAATGGTTGCCTTGGTGGAACACTCCCTTGAATTTGGTACATACCTTTAGGAGTAGGCTTAGAACTCATGGCATCCATTCTCTTTTTCAATTTTTCAACTTCACTTGAAGTTTCAGTTCACTAGAACTCTTAGATGAGTTAACTTCAACTTTCTTTCTAGAATCCCTCGATTGACCCATTCTAGAATCACTCCTTGTCATCTTCTCAATAAGATTCTTAGATGCCTCATCAGTGAGAGAAGAGAAATCTCCTCCGGCGGCCGAATTGAGGTTCTCCTTGGTTCTCGATGAAAGGGTGTTATAAAATGTTTGGGTGGTTAGCCAATCGGGTATTCCATGATGTGGACATTTGTGCAATAGATCTCTAAATCTTTCCCAAGCCTCACTTAGGCTTTCAAAATCATCTTGCTTGATGGTTTGTATCTCCATGTGATATTGGTTAGTCTTTGACGGTGGAAAATATTTTTCCAAGAAGGCATTAGATAATTGAGCCCATGTTGTGAATGTATTATCGGGATGGCCTTGAAGCCATCTACGAGCTCAATCTCTCAAGGTATTTGGAAATAATAAACGATGCAATTGGCATGAAGTTAATCCATTGAGACGGGCTCCTACTCATTTTTCTTTAAATGAAGCGATGTGCTCTTGAGCATCTTCTTGAGAAAAACCGTGAAAAGTATCTTGTTGAACCGCATTTGTCAAAGAGACTTTCAATTCATAGTTCTCGGGAATCTCTCCGAAATCAACGGGAGAAGGTGTTTCTTCGTGTGTTAATTGGGAATAATGAGAGCCTAGGGTCGCCATTGGTTGGATTGGTGGTGATGGTGGATTTGAATTTGGTGGTGGTGTTTTCGGTGATGGTGGTGTAGGTGGTAAATTTTGTGAAGTGTGGTGGTGTTTTTGGTGATGGTGGTGTAGGTGGTGTAGGTGGTGAATTTTGTGAAGTGGAAGGTATGGAAGAATTATTTGGAATGGGGTTGTGTGATGTAGAAGGTGTATACGGTAGGATGGGATTAATGTTAGGAGGTGATAATGAAGGATGTGGAATGATGGTGGTTGAGTTATTTCCCCGAAAACGCAATGCTCTAAAAGTCCTCTCCGGCTCCGGATCGAACCACAAGGGCGATGACGTATTCCTGGGCATAAAACTCAATTAAACGGTGAGACTCCTAGCACCTAATGGTACTAGGGAAGAGGGGGAAGAAAAAAGAACCAAACACAATAACTAAAAACACAATAACTACTAGCCGTTCCCCGGCAACGACGCCATTTTGACGGGCACCCCAATCGGATCGGTCGTTTAGCGAAGGATGGGGGGTCAAACAATATTTATAAACTCGGAATAACACAAAAACTACTAGAGTAATCGTGGTAAGTCGAGGTCGGTCCACAGGGAACGAAACGTAGTAGTAGCGAGTTAAAAGCGACGTGTTTGGTGTCTAGAGGAGGGTTTCTAAGGGTCGAGTCTACACTAGGAAAAATGACTACAAATTAGTTAAGGGTGATCAATTTAGGGAAACATGTTAAGGGGAAGTCGGGATTCGGAGCTTGGAGTCTAAAAAGGTTGGAATCGGGTTTTTGTCGCAACATTGATAAAGAGAGAATGCCACCTTTCGGTTTTTTCACCCAACCCACCTAAAAACCCGCTTTCGCGGCGAAGAAGGGTAAGTCTCTAGCTATGGTAATTTCTACCTTGAGTTTTCCTATATTGATAGAAACGAGTCAAGGTCGGTCTAGTTGGCCGGACTAAAACAACAATGACACAACAACCATAAACAAGATAAACCAATTAGCAAGCAACCCACCAACATCCCTTAATTCAAATAATCCAAGCCCTCATCCCTAAACCCCCCAACAAGAAATCTACTCACTAATCATAATGAGAAACAACAAAACATTAACTAAGGAGAAAATAACTACAACATGCATAATAACTAAATCTAAAGAAACTAACAACAAAACAATAAGGAAACTACGATCTAACAATTACACACTAAACTATGGAATAAATAAGATCTAACAAAATAAACTAGAGAATAATCTAGAACAACATAAATAAAATCTAGAGAAACTAACAACACTAAGATGATCTAAAAAAGACAATAATGAGAAAACTATATTAAATCTAAACTAGAGATTAGAGAGTGGAAGAGAAATATACCAACTATGAATATCTACAAGAAATAAGAAGATTGCATAAATAAAGATTGAATCTTTGATGAAGAATGAAGAACTTGTCACTAATTCTTCAATAAACCCCACAAATCTTCAAATAAAACTTGAAATAATCTTCTACAAACTTGAAATCTAGAGAATTGTTGATGGAAACTAGGAAAATCTACTACTAGATTACTACTAAAATTATAGAGAATTACTAAGAATACTACTAGATTGTTCTACTAATGGATGGTGTAACTACACTAATGGTGGATGGAGTAGAATGGTTGTGGATGATGATGCCTTGGGCAACAAACTAGGGTATCCCTATTTTAATAAAGTAATGTCTTTTAAAGGCTCCACAATCAATCTCACATTTTAAAGCAGATGTGTCAACACCACAAATATTTGGAGAATATTATATTAGTTGTATTAGATGCAAACATTAACTTAACTATTAATCAACTAAATCAACTATAGTTAAATCTAACCAATTATGTTAACCATCCTTATTTTATTAAAGTAATGTCAGATAAAGCTCTCACATTCATCCTCACCAAACAAAACGATGATGTGTCGGCACCACAATTTTTTAGGGAGTAAAATATTAATTTGAGGAGGAGTTACCTAATGTACAATTGTAATAAAATAACCGCTTATTAAATTAAAATGAAATCATCCATTAAAATTATATCAATAACTATACAAATTATCATGAATACAATATATTGTCAAATTGATCATCATTAATAAAAGAAAATTTAAAAAACCAATTGATATACGGAGTAGTAAAAAAAATTCCTACAAATTTCGTAGGATTATGATCAACATTTTGAAGTTTTTTCATTATACAAATTGTTTAAATGCAATTCACGCGTTTACCATACGAGTTAACATTTGTATTTTACTGTAATACGTAAGTAAGAAAATGACATGTATGTAATCATGAATTTTATCATAAAATGATACGGAATATGTTACAAAGATTTGAATTAAGAAAATACGAAGTACAAGTTTTTGAAAATAAAAGGTTAACAAAATTTAAGAAAGTTAATCTTATATTTTACTCTTTGTTACACAATTCATGATATTAACTATTGTTACACAAATTTTCATGTGAGATGTCTCACAATAATGTAAGATAAATTCGATAGGTTACATAACTACACAACGTTTGATTTACTATAAATTCAAAATCAATTAACTATTTATTCTAGCCCCGTAAAAAAATCATATAACAAACTACGTATACGTAGTAATGATTACAGAGTAATATTAATACAATCCCGTGAATTTTCACGGGGCTTAATACTAGTATGTATATATAGTAATGTCTTAATGGGTCTCTTAACCTAAAGCCCAAATCCAACTTTTTGCTCCATTAGTGAGACAATCACCCTTTAATCTTCATGAGGTGGAATTTCGCCCCGTCGTGCATGGACCAACACCGCCGGGTGAAACTTCACCCGGTGGTTTCACCCGGTGAAGTTTTTCCAGTTTTGCGATTTTTGGACGTTTTCACCATCGGGCAAAATTTCACCCGGTGGGCAAAATTTCGCCCTGTGGAGAAGCTCGGAAAATCTTCGGGGAGGCAAATTTACCGTCGGGCGAAACTTTGCCCGGTGGTGTTTCATCGGGTGAAATTTCACCCGGTCATTTTTCGGCCTCAATTCTTGTCTCATTCTTTGTCGTACGATTGGATGGCTTTAAATTTTAAGTTGTGTACTTTGCTCTTTGGACGGTATTCCCTTCTCTTGTGCTCGTGGAAGCTCGATTGTGATTTCGGTGCCAAATCCTATCAAAATTGATAGAAAAATTACCAAAAACACGCAAAACGTACAAGAGGGACGCTAATGCAAGAAATACTCAAAATATGGCGATAATCGCACTCTAGACTCGCAAAATGAGGGAAAAACGGGTCTAAATGGGAGGGAAAACGGTCTAAATTTAGCACACAACAAGTACATATGTTCATGGGCATCTTCATTGGTAAGTCCATGAAAAGTATCTTGTTGCACCATATTGATGAAAGAAGCCTTGAGTTCAAATTCCTCCGGGATGGTTCCGATAAAAACAGGGGGAAGGGATTCCCACATGAGAAGGTCGTGAATGAGAACCAAGGGTGGTCATTTTTTGTGGTCTTGTTGTGTGGAAAGGAGTGATTTAAAGTGGTTTGATATGAGGTGTTGAGAAATGGATGATAATCGGTGGGGAATCACAATGTTGAATTGTTGCTTCGGGATATAAGGCTCGAATAGCTCTCTCTCCATATCTATCTATATATAAAGTTAAAAGGGTTATTTGAGTATTTAATTTTTTGCCGCGTGGCAGATATTAAATGCTCAACCAACCCTTTATTATTATTATTATTATTATTATTATTATTATTATTATTATTATTATTATTATTATTATTATTGTTACAGTAACTCTCATGTGAGACCGTCTCACGATAATTTTATCGTGAGACCTCTCACATGGGCACATAGGGGGTGGTTACAAATTTAGTAACCACCTCTTACAAGTTTTTGTGTTATTATTATTATTTTTAATTTCTTCCCTTTGTCAATTTTGTCTTATTAAATTTATATATATATATATATATATATATATATATATATATATATATATATATATATATATATATATATATATATATATATATATATATATATATATATATATATATATATATATATATATTTGTCATTGTATAAAGCCAAAACTTGATGACACATATGTGTGTGTGTGTCATCAAGTTTTGGCTTTATACAATGGCAAATTTTTTCTTGTTAAAAAAATTTTCGTTCTATTTTTAAAATATTCTCTTCAGTTGTATAATTGTTCTTCGTTGATTCTATTTTTAGTGCTAATTTTATCTTTTGCATCTAATTTTAGTAAACTTATGCGAGCCAATAATCAAGTCTGGAATTTCTCACTTTTCAGGTATAATAATTTTATTTAAATTGATTATTTATATAGATATATTTCAAGTTATCTTTAAATATTATGGATTTTTTGTTCATAAGAGTGTACTTTTATTTATATTCAAACTTGAAGAAATTTACAAAATATGATTAAGAAGAAGTTACAACTGTTTTTGTTTTTCAATTTCTTGCATTCGGCCCTAATTTATTCTTATTGCATTTTGTTTTGTTGCTTATATATGTATTGTTATTTCATAATTATATATATGTTTCCGTTCTATTTTTAAAATATTCTCTTCAGTTGTATAATTGTTCTTCGTTGATTCTAATTTTAGTGCTAATTTAATCTTTTTGCATTTGTTTTTGCTTAGTGAACTTATGCGAAGCCAATAATCAAGTCTGGAATTTCTTATTTTTCAGGTATAATAATTTTATTTTAATTGATTATTTATATAAATATATTTCAAGTTAACTTTAAATATTATTGATTTTGTGTTCATAAGAGTGTACTTTTATTTATACTAGTTGCGTGGCCATGCGCGATGCGCGCGGTGTCCAGGGTGGCAGTGGTGAGGTGGGTGGCCGCGGGGGACGTCCTGGCAGCTTTATGGGTATAGCTGGGGGAATCCTGTGGTGCAACGAAAAGTCTCCGTGGAGCCGGAGCTGCAGATGTGCGCGTGGGGTGTAGGGATTGGCATATTGGTCGAGCGAGACTGCAGCCGGACGACGCAGCATTCATGTGGTGAGAGGTGAGCCGCCACACCTGTCGGGGTACATTTTTCATGAGCGTCACCCGTGCAAAGAGTATGGGAAACAGCCACAAAAGCATGCTCTACACGGGAAGCAGACAACCAGGAACAGGCACGTTTTTAGATAACCAGCAACTTAGCTGTTACAGGCAGTCACTGAGTAGACTTGTTTATGCTGAATAATAAATCCAGTCCAAAATTCTAAAGAAGCCGACATAAACCAAATCGAGTGGTCTGAGGTGCTGCAAAATTTGTCCAAACTCGACACAGATCACACAAGGGGAGGTGAAATGCTAGAAATCTGTAACATAGAACACATTCCACAGGATCACACATCCGGGGACATACTAACTTAAGATAAAAGAGAATAAATTCCATAGGAATTTATAGCAGATAAGTTTCTGCCGAAATACCTAAGTTCAAAAGAAAATGTTCAATAATTCAGATGAAGGATAATTAGTAGCTGTCTTTTTCTTCACAGCTGATCACACTACGCAAATAGCACGCCTACTGTTGCTCTTGCTGTTCTTACTTTTCTCCATCGTCAAACAAATATAGTTTCTGGTATAAGTTCAGGAGTTCAGTGTGCACAGCGTCGAAGTCCATCATGGCAGCGTTACGTGGTATAGCTTCTGCGCTCGCCTTCAGTGCAGCTGGTACGAACCGATAGTGCGCAGTCTCTGGCAAATATGCGTTGTCTGCACGGGTTGCGGCCCACAGACGTATGTCCCTGAACGTTTCGTTATCGTCGTACACACGTCCCCTTCCGCAGCCCGCTTCTTTGAAAAGGCTTGACGGCCTAATGGCAGGCCAGTATTTGTCCATACCCTCCTCGAACTCCAGCACTATAGCTTTTCTGAAAGCGAAGCCAGGCTGTCTGGCAACTGGTTCGAAGCTCGCAATTGGGTACCCCAAGTTTCTTAGCGTGTTCTTGAAAGCCGTGTGGCGTCATGCTGCTGTCCGGCAGGCAACGCGCGCGATGCGCGATGTATCCGAGGCATTACCGCGTTAGCGAAATCGCGAGACTGGAGTACTTTTTTCCCGCATGTAAAATGTTTAGGTGCATCGTGTTCGGCCGATTAGGTCTATGTTTCTTGGCATGTGTTTATATTGTAAGCGGGATGGGTCGGGTTATTTGAGGTTCGGTAATTTCTGAGTTTGTTGTTCTTAACAATTACAAATATCGACCCGTTTTGTACAATAATAGTCGGATCAGATTCGGGCTAGCCGATTCATTTCGAGTTACGGGTCGGGTTCGAATTACATTTGAAATTAGATCATCAGATTATATACAAGTAATCAGGAATAATACGAGTAATCAGGAATAGTAAGGGAAAACGAACAATAATTTGCTACTCCGTACTTCCGAATTTGATGTACGTAGTTCTTTAATATTTGTACTATATTGGAATATTCTTCTTTGTATTTTTTTATTTGCAAGAAGTGTGTGCGATTCTTATTTTTTATTTTGTTTTTTTATCATTGTTACATTCGTAGATGCACTAAAATGTAAATGAAGGTAAGTACTCCGTTCGTATTAAAACGAAACCGTTGAGCTTGTTAATTGCTCCAATTCGGAATTCTGAAGAGAGGACAATAATGAATGGCGATTTAAGCACAGAAGAACATAGCTTTCTCGTTGGAGAAAAAGTCGTCCTTGGATACAGAAGAAAAGGATGATAGGAAAGGCAAGTCATAAAATATGGTCATTAAAAAACTAAGCTACCATACAGGCATTCACGAAACATAAGTGTTATAATGATACTCGTATTAGAAAATATTACCCGAGCATTTCGATTTCATCTCCGTCAAGCAACATTCTAGCTGTTATATATACTGTTGACATTTCTTCATCTGAAACTTCGTCATCATTTTCTTTAGGAGTGCACTCAATAATGTCCAGGGTCGGGCTACTGTTTGACGCTAGCTGGAATCTATGTAGTAGTGTCCTAGCTTGCATGTTATCAGTCAGATAGCACTGACATCTCCGCGAAACTTCTTTAGAGCCTCTACAAATGGATGTCGTTCCATTACGGTGCAGTGGTCGCAACCTATTATCGTAATCGGCATTCCACCGAGGCGCATCTGAACGCAACAACAAAATTTGAGCCCACTTCTTGCAAACTACTGACAAATTAGCCTTCCCAGTGTTAGAGGGGAGTTTGTCAAATATCTTTTCCATGCATCGCAAAAACATAGTAATGCATCAGAAAGCAAGAACATAAAACACACTCTTCATAAAACAAACATTAATACAATAAATTGAGACAACAAACAAGGTAGGGACCTTCAAATGCTCTCAATTTTTGGGATGCATGATAACTTCCAAGTCCTTTTAGAATTCCGGGTATAATTGCACCCAGTTCTTTGACAACGTTGTAGTGGCAGATCCACAAATGGTAGAAGAGCTTACTTTTTTTTTCTTTGTTATCAAGGAAATCGATACAATTCTCAATGCTAAATTTGAAATATAAAACGCTATGACTACTCCCCCGTTAGTTTGAGCTATATTATCGGACTTTAGTGTCTTTTTCATTAGATCGCAGTCAACCAACCTTTTCCATACCCCATTCTCTTTCCCCTATTTCTCATTTCTTCCCTCACCTCTCCACTTCCTCATTATAAATTCATCCTTAAATATGACTTTCTATTTATCATCTAGTTCACAGAGCGTCTTGTCTATTTATCATCTAGTTCACGAAGGTTTCGTCCTAATCCGACGTTACTCGAAAGATAGTTGAGTGTCCTTTAAACGTGTTTCCTTTAACGTGTCCTCTAAAATTAGTGCAGTTTCTCATATATATCGAAGATTTCGCAATAATCGACGTTACTCTAAAGATAGTCGAGTATCTTTTAAACGTATTTATTTTAAACCGTATGTACATTCTGTTACACCGAGACATTTCTATAATGAACGGGGTAGTTATTGTGCGAATTTGGAGGCATTTAATTTCGAGACCAAATCGGCACCAAAAACATGGATACCTTCAAATTTGATTGTTTCTGATGATTTTTAGAAATTTGATCATTTATTATATTTGACGGTTCTTTGGTTTCTTTTTTAACAAATTACAATAATCCTGCTCGATTGCTATATCTAATTTTGTGTCTCAGTATAAGAATAGATGATAGGGTGACATGTTTGTCAAGGAAATTGTATTCAGGAACTGTAATGTAATCTCGAGGAAATTGTGGAGGAACTGTTAACAGTGATTAGCACCCGTCTCAGAAAGTAGAACACTTTGATAAACTAAAATTAAAACAATTAAAAGGGAATATTGAGGAATTAATTGCAAAATGATGGAAGTAATTAGATCAAGAAAATAATACGGAGTACTATGGAAAGTGATCAATTTGCCACGTGTTGATTTTAATTTGTGCGGGACAACAGAGTTGGTCATTTCCCACGTGTCGGAAGCACAACCTAAATTAAGGTTGCTCCTCCATTTATTTTTTTCTCTTCTACTAAGTTTACTCCTGCATATCCCATATTTCATTCTCCTTCATCTCCTCATTATCTAAGATTATCCTTAAATTTGATTTGTTTTTGTGAACTACTTCAACGAGGGTGTGTTATCCATTCAACTTCCTTTACTCACACAATCTTCACCCTCTTCTTCTCCTCCTAATGCTTCTCCTCTTCCCCTCTTCCTCCCTCTGCTTCTCCTTCACCTCATTGTCATCATCATCAAAGATTGTTTCTTAAATATAACTTGCTTTTGACATCTAATTCAGTGAGGGTATCGATCTTTCAGATGTTTTTGCTCATCTCAATCTTCTCACTCTTTCTCTTCTTATGTCTCTTTCTTATATACCAAAATCAATTTTCCTTCTCTTCCTCCTCCATATGCCCCCTTCCCCTTCCTTTTAATCTCCTCGATTATACTCATCTAAATCAATTCTTAAATATAACTTACTTTTATCATCTCTTCACCCTTTTCCTTCTTCTCCCTTTCTCCCCCTTAATCTTCTTCTCTTCATATTCCTCTTTTCCTCATCTACTTAGATAAGTTCTGCTCCTCTACACCTACTTCTCCAGTTCTCCCTCTTTCCTTCCTTCCTTCCCTTAATGTCTCCCTTCTCTTTTTACTTCTCTTTTTATTTCCTAAGGTCATTTTCCTTCTCTTCCTCCTCCCACACATGATCTTCCCCTGACCTCCTCATCATCAATGACAAGCGACGTTTCAAATTTAGCACACTTACTCTACTTTAATCACCAAAAACACAATGACCTAAACAAGGTGCAACTATATCACGTAGTCCCCTTTATTCTTCCTCCTCCTCTCCCATATTGGTCATCCTCTTCGATATTCCTCCCTTTTATTCTAATCTACTAAGAACAATTCTCATGTTCCTCCACCTCCTCTATATCCCATTCTCATTTCTCTTCTCCTCACCATCTTTCCTTGTCGCCTCTCATTATATATATGACTCTCATTTGTTTGATCTATTTTACCGAACTTTAGTGTCGTTACTTCAATACACCCCACCTCGTCCACATTCCCTCCTCCTCATTCTTTTCTCCCTCTCGGCCTCCTCATCATGGATTTATTCTTAAATATGGCTTTCTTTTTCTCGTCTAGTTCACTGAGCATGTTGTCCCTTTATCTCATTTTACTGATCGGCGTCCTCAAGCACTTCCCTTCTTCTTCCCCTCTAATGCTCATTCTCTTGATGTTTCTCCTTGAGTGATTCATAGATGTAGAAGATGATTTAGACAAAATCCTCTCCTTATTGAGAGGTAGGACACTCCAACGATTTTAACCAACGTTTCCAAATTTCCTCGGGTATCCATAACCCTAAGAGTTTCAAGTCATCAAGCACGAATTCTAGCATGTAACTTATTGAGAATACATGTAACACATGTTTTTTAAAAACAAATTTTAAAATCAGTAAGAGAGTATTCATACCGAATTATATAGTAATGTTCATGCCTGATATCTACGAGACAGGGAAAAAATTATGTCACCTTGTTTTTCCAGTTACAGGTTTGTCAGGTTATGATAAGAAAATGGATACAAAAAGATTATGACGCCTTAATTTTGTTTTCCCGTTACGGGTGAGTCGGGTTCGAATAACAAATTTTAGGACACTTCTTTTTGTCCGTTACGGGTGAGTCGAGTTAGGATAAAAAAATGGATAAGAAAAATATGAGAAAAAAGTTCCCGTTACGGGTGAGTCCGGCTAGGATAAGAAAACAGATAAAAAATGATGCCTTTTTCTTCTTCCCATTACGGATGAGTTGGTTTAGGATAAGACCCCGTTCTTTTGGACTTATATTCACATTTTCAGTCCACTTCATTTTAATTTAGTTCAGGCACATTCAGTCTAGCTCTTTTATGCCTTGATTTTTTTTCCATCGCGGGTGAGTCTGTCGTCCTCCTCTACCTCCTCTCACATTTTTCCGCCTATCTCAACCACAATCTTCTCCTTGTGCTGCTCGCACCCTCACCCCCTTGATTCCTATTCATACCTACCCCTAAACTTCTGCTATTACAAGAAATCGACGAGAATTTGAGCTATTAATCGGGGAAAAAAACGGGTTTAATTTCACGTATTACCAAAGATAAGAGGTCTAAATGGTCCAATCAAGAGTTAAAAGATTTGATTTCATAACTGAGCAAAATGCTTAAATAAGGATCAAACCTTTATTATATTAGGAATTTGATTTTCGGGCCCTCTCTTGATGTTCTAGATAACTTGCTAGGGCATTTAGCTGGTGATTAATGAACCCCATAAACCCAAATTAATTGTTAGTCATATTACACCAACATCCACAAACTAATTACAACACACAATAAGCAAGATGTCATAATTAATGCAACAAGATTTTCATAAACCTTCTCTCCATAGATAAGAAATAAGTAAACACCTCAAAAGTAATACAGAGGAGTACTACGTAGAAGTGACACTATAATGTAGCCTAAACATACATTGAACCTCTTGCCTTGTTTCATTATCTGTAGTATCTAGCAGTGCCTCAACAGTCATTCCATTCATTTCTTCCTCAAGTACTTCCCTAGTGATTACGGATTCTGCTGGACCATAAACAGCTGAATCCAATCTACTTCTTACTGGGAATTCCTGTGACAAAATCTGGTTTGAAGGGAGCAAGGGACCTTGGCTAAATCCCCACGAGAATATACTGGGAGATGTGTTCTCATTCAAGCTACCTTAAGAAGTTCAATATTCATAGGATTGACTCCTGCAAAAGCCAGGCGTGGAAATTCTGTATCCCGTAACCACGAGATCTATCCCCTAAAAACATAATGATGCATCAGAGACACGTACGGGTAAAACACAGCTTGTAGCATGCACAAAGACACATAGACAATACCCCATTATTCTCACAGCAACTACGGTCTATGAATGAGCTGGTGATTGGATATAGGCCCCGAGCAATTCATCTGACCCAAAAGACCAAATATTAGCCCACTCAAACTGAAAATGTAATGATCTGACCGAAACACAACCCATATTATCCGTGTGTCAGGTCTACTTGAATGTACAAAGGCTTACCAATGTGCTTTTTTTGAAGACATGGATAGGAGAACAGAAGATGAAAACTGCATCAGAAATTACATTGGCCGACTGTAGGAAGCAAAAAAAGTCTAACTATCCAATTTAATTTATTCCAAAACCCAAAAACAGTGAACCTTTAGCATTATTGGAAATGGAAATATCTTGCTGTACTGTAAAATGTAAGTTCTAAATTGAAGCAAAATAGGCACACCAACACCATGTCAGACACGACAACATCGAAACCATCCCTTTTCTCTTGAAACGCGAAAGCATGTAAAGCCATTTTTTTTTGGGAAACAAAGCATATCGCGTTTGGTTTTGAACAAGTATTACGATTGCATTGCGCGTGATTTTTTACCGAAGAAAGGAAAACTGTTGCATTAAAGAAGGGACTAAAAAACTTGCCAGATTCATGAACATATTCTTGAGAGGCGCCATTCGATTTTGGCCTCTATAAACCAGACCCGAGGCAACATATATTTGCGTGTCCCATATATGCATGTCCCATGAAACAAGGACTCATTACGCTTGCTTGTGTGACCCCCATCATCAAATAAGCGTTGTACATTTTGTGGAAACAGTAGATATAGAGGTGATCTCCCTGAATCACCAACAGCAATATGAATTACCACAAACTTTTGTGCACCGTTACTGAACCATTCCAACGGAATAAGGGTCGTTTGCCAACACACTCAAAGAGCAAAAGTGTATTAGAATAATGAAAAAAAATGGAAAATTTGTAGCTGCCTATCAATAAGACTATCACAACAAATCCTCAATGTAAGCAAGATTATGTGGAGCAAACCAGCACTTACAAAAGGGCACGGTCCTCTCTAACATTGTTGTCAACTTCCATAATCTTGGACCCGGGTGAGTCACATCACCAGGCCAGAAGTACGTGGCAATTGGGTGATACCAAGCACCGTGACTGTTTCACGGTTGGAAGCAAGGATTACACACGGCCAGTAGAGTGGGCCAGTATCCGTATTTCGTAGTGGAGTGGATACCATAAAGTGGAAGCTAACTGAATACCAGAAACACGAACTAAGAGATGACGGATTAGATGACCTATTCTCTAAAGAGTACTTTCCGGTCTGCACTCGTCAGGAAGAAATGAAAGGAACGGCCTGACAAAGTCCAAGACTATAAACCCTCAAATTAACCAAAAACAGCATAGAAATAACTCAAGAAAAACATGTTATAATCTAGAAATTAATTGAATCCAAGCAATTGCATCACAAAGTTATAATCTTTATATGAATTCTAGCAAATGTGACCTAAAAAATCACACAAAATCCTCAATTCACTTTAATAAGTCCTGAAATCCACAATAAAAAGCTCAAAAGCATGATATCATATCATATAATCTGGGTAAATCACAAAACAACGATGACAACAGAAACAGAAACACTAACCGGGGTATCTCTGCTCCGGCAGGAACAACATTTACGATATGAAGAGGACCAAGATTGTCGACAGTATGCTCCAACAGCCTGCCAATCTGCCAATTGCAAAAGACGTTCGTGTCGGATATAAAAAAATGTGAAAAATCGGATCTCTTGACAGAATAAATACATCATTTACCATTTCAGGCCTCTGCGTAGATTGTTTGATCAATTCTTCCCAGATATCATCGTCATTTTGCATGCTGGCGAATTCTAAAGCCTGCAAACAACCACTATCAAGTGTATCACATATCATCGTCATTTTGACATTTTTTTGGTTACTGATTTGATTAATAATATGAACACATGAACACAGTCCTGGTCATTAATAATCATCAATAAATAAATAAAGCAAGCACGAACAGCAAATCAGCGCACCTGAAATCGAAAATCTCTGCTATCATGTTTTCAATATCAAACAAAAAGGCTACAAAACAACATCCAACATTCAATTTCAATGCTACATGCTTCTGAACATGAACTTAATCTCAAGCCAGGTAGTCAAGTCGTCGAGAAGAAGAAAAAACTAACCAGTAAATAGCGTAAATGCTGTAGGCATAGGCCATTTTCGTTGGACCCAAAAAATATTGGATTTATTATTCGAGTATAGGCGAGGCCCTATCATCAACGGCATATCACTTCCACGCCTGTTTCACATAATTGACAATCACTAACTCAAGGTGTATCACATTCTTAACAGCGTCCTTAGGATTCTACTCTCGACTTTCTTAAATTCGCTAGAAATATTTGGCGTTTCAATATGGTATTCATAACAGCGTGAAGAAGAAATACATGTCTTTGTCGCTGCTCAAGCCGAAGTTTCTCCGCATTCGCAAGCTCATATTCTCCATTTTCCAAGTGTCTTTGATCCGGCCTCAGCCTCGAGTCTGTTGGTGGAAGCTTCTCCTTCAATCCTGGGGTCAGTTTGTTCAAAGATATTGCAAAAGGGGTGAGGTTGTATCGAGTCTTGGTAGCAGATTTAGCTCTATCCCATAACAAAACCGCTTCTGTCAGCGGATCGTATCCCTTACTTTTTCACCAATTCTGTTTTCTCCTACAAAACCATGAACCTACAAGCCTCAAGTGAAATATATATTTAGTAACCAATAGAAAGGTGGAAATTGAATTTCTTTGAGAAAAGGCTAATCTTTTTGTAACCGTTTCCCATTTCTGCTCCAAATAGCTTCTTTCCTCAAGTAAATCGCCGGAAAATTCAACGAGTGATAGCAAAATGAGTGAGGTTATGAAATTAAGGATACACATAACCATGGTCATGAAACGGCTTTGATATTAAAATGGATTCAAGTTGGGTTTCTCTCTAACCCGAATCGACGAAGCTACTTGAATCGATCAGGTAGCCTGGAATGAAAGGCAAAAAAAAAAGCAAAACTCGAGAAACCCCCAAAATAACCACGGCCAGATAACTAAACCGGAAAAAATGCAAATAAAAGGAAAACGACAATTACGGAAAAGGAAAACGACGAAGACCCACATCATAAAATCACACAAAATCATCAACAAAAGCGGCAGACAAAACAAACTGACGCGAAAGGGCAAAGCAAATGGCAAAATAACGAATCTACGAACAGAACAACAACAGAACGAGAAGCAGGAACAGAAGACAAAAAAGCCGAAAATCAAGACCCCAAAACGAAAATAGGGAAAACAAGAAAAACTAAATGAAATTAGAGCCATAAATAGCAACTAAGTGAAAAAGAAAGGGATCAAATTTACCCAGATGGATGAGCAGTCTACTTGGAGCAGACTAAACAAACGGCAAAAACCAAATGAATTCCTGTAAAATAGACCAAACTCATGTCTTAGATCAACAGTAAACTAATCAAATCGATCCAAAAACACGATCAATTGAAAATATCAAAACATAAAAGGATCACTTTTCCGAAAACAAGAAGAAACCAGAATACCTGACCGAATAATAGACCGGTACTTGTAACGTTTAGCCTAGAATAGATAGTTCACGAAGTTCAGCCCGCTTAAGACACACATGACCCAGTAAAATCGATCCAACCTATAATGATTCAAGTTAGCATCAACGAGCCATGGAGTGTGTCCGGACAATCCAGTAATCCGATTCACAACAGAAACTAAAACTGAATTCATGTAGTACCCGACTGCCAATGAAGCCCGTGAAAATGATGTAGCCAATGACCGCATACTTGCAGGTGCTTCAATAAAGAAAAACTCCAATAAACCCGCCAAGCTAAACAAATCAGCAGACCCGATAAACAAGTACTGGATTGCGATCCATAAGAAGGTTATCGGAAGTGGGTCAGTGGGCTCTGACAACCCTTGACAACAGCAAAGGGACGGTCAACAATATAGATACTCACAGACTGACAGCAGCAAAGAGACGGTAAGCAATATCTAGATACTCCAGAATCGCTTGTGTGGGATTAATTTTGTTGCGTTTTTCATTTTTTTACACGAAAACTACGAAGAGACGGTCTTTCAATAACGTCATTGAAACTTGAAAGACGTCTCACGTAATTACACAATGGAGTATGAGTAATAATTTCGAGGCAGATACACGCTAGAAAAACCTTACTCATATACCGAGGTGTAAAAAACCGTCTTAAAGGTTTCCGTGTTTTGTTGATCAAACATAGGCTAATTTACATTAGAGGGTTTTCCTTGTGTCTAAACTATACTTCAACATCCTCCAACTCGAACCTGAACCTAAACCCGAACCTGAACACGAACCTAATCCCGACCATGGATCCTAATATCCGAGCCATATTATCCAAGCCATATTATCCGGGAACCGGTACCCGGTGAGTACACTTAACCCCGTAAACATCATTCCAGTCTTCGGCATGACATGCCAGTGCAACGTCAAGTTGAACTCCCTGCCTCGTAAATTACTACCCTGGAATAATCAATCCGACCCTAACGACTTAGCATAATCAAGTTCGTTCCAAACCTGTGATTATAGAGACAATTACGTGTTAAAACACGGTCATTATTACCTGATCGAATATGGGGTATTTGTTTCGGAAAGTGGATCGGGTCACTCCATTCTTTTGCGATTCTATTATGTTATCCCATACCGAAATCTGTTCCAAACCAAAAACAAAAGACGATCATAATTCAGACGAAATGGGTACCTGATTTACGGAATTTTGAGGGGTGATCGGGTGTTCGTTCAGGTACCTGATTTACGGAATTTTGAGGGGTTTCATACTCGGCTGCAATAAAAGCAAAGACCTGTAATAATATAAGCATTCAGATTCGAAAATGTTACAGACTTACAGGTTGCATTAAACGAAGCATACAGGCTGTAACAGAAGCATTCAGATTCGAGAATGTTACAGCTTGCAGTAATTGAACGATGAGGGTTGTTGTCGATTTTACTTTTCCCTCTTCTTTACTTGTCATCCACTCATTTTATGAGTTTGTAATTTCACTTTCTGGTCCATACACATTAAAAATGAATAGCGAATTAAAGATGAATATACGCAAACTCTTGTTTCAGATGAATTTGTCACTCGAAAAATCAGTGAATTAACAATGGACATTAACAATTAAATCATGTCATCTTAAATTAAGAATAAATCAACAGAAATCAACAATTCAACCTGTAAGACCCTGAGAAAATACGAGGGTAAAGCACTTTTACACATTTTTCGTGGATTCAGGCTGCTGCTGCGATGACGAACCGTGCTTCATGGACTCGCACATGTTCCTAACCAGGCTGGCGGGAGGCAAGCATTGTTTTTGAGGAAAATGTTGCAATGCTTTTGTTCCCAGTCTGATTTTTTTTGCAGTTTTTTTAGAATTAGTAAAACATTGTTGCTGAAAAAAAATATGGGAAATCGGATGAGAATAATAAATAATTGCATACATGGTGTTGGCATTCGTAATGTTTCCAAGTTTTTTTTGACCTGCATTATAACAACCGATTAATTTTATCATTGATAATATGATAGATGTCTCTATTGTCACGAGAAATCCAACATTTCAGTGCTTCTGGTTAACCGCACTTTCACTTTTCGAACAATCGTATTCATTCAAATAATAATAGACGAATACACACTGAAATAAATATTAGCCGGAACTCAAATGAAATACTCGTATTTAGTTATTTACTACTAATTTCGTTTATACTACCTTATATTTCCATTTAGTCATCCCATAATAAATGGCATTTTTTTGTTTTCTAAATTTAGTGGAATAATAATGGGATGCAGCCGCACGGTAACACACTATTACCAGTTTAAAATCAGGAGGGGAAGAGTTACACGAAATCAAGACATTAGAGATGGGATGACTTGTAACTTGTAAGTTTGTAACCAAATCAAGACATTAGAGACGGGATGAGGTACCATCTATGCAAAATATGTTCTACTTTTCAAGAAATATTGACTAATAAATCAATCAAAACAAGGACACCGGCCTTCCATCGATTAACAACAGAGTCATAGTCGGATAGTTCTCGCACTTTATTCCGAATTGAGTTCTGGAAACATCAGGAAAACACTTCTGCAACGACTCAATACGGTGTAAACCTACTTACACGTATCAAGTTCGGATCCCACGCTTTGATTTTAGCCGGTGCTAGTATTGTACCCTTGATTTGTAACACGAATGCATATATATTCTGAATATTACCGGTCAGAGATTTTATCACCTAAACAAGTCGATACGTGCACTTTTATTAACATTACCAAAAAAAATCCAAGGCCCCTATCAGGCTCTATGTTTTCATATGCTAACGTGCTTCTTGCAAGCATCTCATCGTCTTCACAAATGCAGTAAGAAGTAACAAGTGTAGATAGAATAAAATCAATGAAATTCAGCGAAAACGACTTCACTTACAAATTTCGAGTGGTAAGGTAACTGCAGTATGAAATGTTTGATTGTTAAAGCACTAAGCTGGCGTCCCCCCACATTTATTGTTGCCTGAGAAATAAGTCAAGTTAATTTACATTACGAAAACTCATATGAACAGTCGAATGTATAAATTTTTGAAAATAGAATATGACGATGATGTTTATCTCTGATTAAATGCTTAAAGAAGATATGAACTACGTCCATTTCATTCGAGAGGAGTACATTAATACGAAGTATTATTCAAACAGTAGTAGTACCCTTTGCATCAATGCAACGACAGTCTCCTGAGTTTCTGGTATTCCATGTTCAAGAAACGGCTGCACCAAAGTACTATGATCAGGGCTTACTGCTTATTGTATATTTAAATGTGGAAAATGTTGTCGAAATAGCATGAAAATAAATTCATACATACATTCATCATACATGAATTGTAGATATTTATCCAAAAAGCCAGTTTTCCCTGATGGGTGAGTCTTTGCAATCTGAGGAACCTGAGTTTTGCAATAAGAATTCTGAAATCGCGAAATAAAACAATAAATCTTTATGAGCTCATCGTAAATAAAAATACCCGTGAAGGAAATTAGTTGCAAAAGGCGAAAAGCTTACTTGAGACGACGAATTAGAAACAAACAGTTGGATGTTCTTTTCGGGTTTATTGACCGTGCATCGATTGAATACAGGTTCCTGTAAGGACCGACGTATCTATCACAAAATCCTGATGAAATTTTATACGGGTCGAGAACCTCGGACTATCCAGCGTTCTGAGATGATAATATAGGTACTGAAGTGAAACTGTCCAAGCTCAAAGTTTTTCGAGACTTGCTCATCCTCGAGAAAATACTCAGTAAACATTTTAAGATGTTTTCAAACAATTTGTTTGCAGTCTTGTTTCCTGACTTCCTCTCGTTTGGAAGAACAGGTAACCAGGGTTCTGCATTGTCCTGGATGTTCACCCTGCAATCGAGCTGAAAATTCAGAAAATACAAGACCTGATTATCTCGATCCAGAGTCACACTCAAAACTACCAACAACGCAACAAGTCTTGCGTGAGACAGTCTCGCATGTTAAGACACTAAGACCGTCTCACATAAGTTTTTTATGGTAACTAAAATACTGAATTTTACTTTAATCCGAATGCCAACCTGCGACATGTGGGTGTCAGACCGCTTTTCTGGTGTTCTCTTCTCAATCGGTGGTCTCTTCAATGGCGGTCTCACTATCTGCACCTTCTGACTTGGTGAATGTTGCTTGCTTTTTACCGGAGTCGTCATACACGACTGATTTCCCTTCCCCTTTTCTTTGTCTTTGTTGTCTTCAATACACAAACGGTGACAACATCGTCAATGCTACTAAGTGCATCAATATATAAATGGGTCAACCACGTTAGGGTTAAGCGAGGCATTTCAGGTACGGGTCATGATTGGGTAGGGTTATAAAAGTGAAGTAAATTACACAAAGCTGGACTCGAAAGACAGTTAACAAGGATCATTGTCGTCTTCATTCTGGCTAGAAACTCACACTAAAGCAAACCCGAATCGACAAAGCTACTTGAATCGATCAGGTAGCCTGAAACGAAAGGGAGAAAGCATTGAAACTTCAGAAAAACCAAAAAAATAAGTACGGGCGAGATAACTAAACCCGGAAAAAAAAATCTAAGGAAAACGACAACTAAGGAAAAGGAGAACACAAAGGTCCGGAAAGCTGCGGGCGGAGGACAGAGTGCCAAAAAATGGAGAACTAAAAGCTCAAAAGACTCAGATAATTAAACCCGCTCAAACCAAAGGGAGACGAGAACGAAGAAGATCACATAACAAAATACAAAAGATCATCAACAAAAGTAGAGAACAAAAGCGAACTAAATCAGATAAGACAAGGGGCGATGCAAAGTAACCTAAAGCGATAATAAACTTACAGCAGAACTGACCTGAATAGATCACTCCACCTGAAATGAAAGTCTAAAAGGAAATCAGCACGAACCCCCAAAAAAAGAAACCAACGAAGCAAACAAACAAAAAATATGCCTACAGGGGCTAGCCAAAACAAAATCAACGAAGCAAACAAACAAAATCCAATCGAAGGCCGAAACGTTACCCCATCATCAAATCCGAACGAAATCTGACCGCAACGGAAAGCACATGAGAGAAGGAGATCAACGAAGCCTCAAACGAACCAAATTTTCTTTTCTCAAAAGCACCTGAAATAGGGAAACGGGCTGATTATAATAAAACCTTCATAGAGAGAAGGCCTAGCAGAAGTAAAACGAAGAAAACCCGAGGCAACTAAATGAAAATCAATGGCAAAATAAAGAACAATGTACAAGGATAATAAATTCGGTACCTTTTTTAAAATATTGTCAAGGAAGAAGCACCATCAAAGTTGCAATGAAAGAGGAGATCAATAATTTGGTACTTTGGACCAACAAAACGAAACAAAGCAACAACAAAACATCATCAACGCAAACTAAACACCTAAAAAAGCAAAATAGAACAAATCCAAAACTGATTAAACTCAGGAAACTGTTACGCAGCTCAAATTAGGTAAAGATTAGCAAGCAAATACCCAGAAAATCAAACACACAAATTAATCCAACAAAAGTTAAACAACATGAAACTCACATTAACAGGAGCCTTGTATCCTCCCTCTCTCTCTAATGCCTGGAGAAACTACTCAAAAATAATGTCGATCGATGACCTGCGAGTATATCTGCAACTATGACCTCCGATGAAGCTGAAACATGATGAAAATGGGGAAAAAGGAAGAAAAACTCCATCAGAATCTTACCACTAAATCGAAAATAAACGCAAAAAAAAGGAAATCAGGAACCCTAAGCGAGAATCAATGGCAAAAAAACACAAATAAGGAACCCAAAACAAAAATCAATGGCAACAAAAACGCAAAGCAAGAACCCTAAACTAAACGCAAACCGAAATCAAGAGCAAAAAAAAGGAATCAAAAGCAAGATGAAGAATAGATAGAGAAGAGGAGGAATACAGGGAGAGAGACCGAAGAAATGGAGGAAGAGAGTGGCGGAAGGAGAGGACGGAGAAAGCAGATCACACTATTTATATGTTTTTTTTTTAGGGTTTACTGTTGTAGTACTGTAGCTACAGTACTCCAACCTCTCTCTTTTTAAAGGGTAGAGGATTCAAACATAAAGAAATTTACAAAATATGATTAAGAAGAAGCTACAACTGTTTGTGTTTTTACAATTTCTTGCATTCGACTCTAATATATATATATATATATATATATATGTATTGTTTTTTCATAATTATAGATATGTTATAAAGTTCACTTTATTATTAAACTTATAGATAATCACATTAGTGAGCGTCGCATACTTCTCGGTTGGCCTTGGTAATTGGTTATATATAGTACTGAATTTTTAATAATTTGCAATAATATAGTACTGAATAATTTTGCAATAATATAGTACTAAATATTTTTAATAATATAGTACCGAAATTTTAATTATTATATGTGATGTTAAGTATTCTATTTATTAAATTTGGAGTTAATTATATGAGCATGCAGTCAAAACCTTTTGGTTACCCTTATTTAATTAATTAATTGTTATAATAATCAAATAGAAAATTAATATTCATTCGTACAGAGTGGAAGATTTCAAATTTCATAAATCCATTTTTTAATTTATCCAATACACCGTAAGGACTAATTTGTTATGTTATTAGTATGTGGTATTAATTTATGCTTTTATTATATTCCTTATTAATTTTATTATTAATTGATCGAAATCTTTTCGTTTGTCCTTATTTTATTATTTGTTATAACCATCAATACAAACTTAATATTCATTGATAAGGAATCACAAATACTTTGCTCTAATTACAACTTTAAGCACCATCATTATTAAATACAAAATTGATCCACATGTAATTTCAGACAACTACTCTGTATATACATTCACCAAACGACTTGGTGGATGATTTACAAAAACCAACGCATATAATTTTTAAGCGGAAATCCCGTGAATTTCGCGGGTGACGTACCTAGTTGGGATTAAAAAACCTAAGAGACAAAATATTTCTGGCAAAAATTCAAGTAAAATATGAGACTCCTAGTACCAAGTGGTACTAGGGAAAGGGAAAAGTAAAATGAAAGCAAATAACCAAATACAAATAATCTAAGACTCGATTAACTAATCATCATCCCCGGCAACGGCGCCATTTTGATGTGGGTCGTCGTGAACCCTCATGCAAACAATATTTGTAACACCGAAAAATCACAAAATAAATTAATGTAGAAGTGGTAGGTCAGGATCGATCCAAGGGACGAAAGTTGAGCTAACGAGTCTAAGCCTACTAGTGAATAAGATCTTAATGGGGGTTTTGATTGGAAATTAAGCGAAGATGAGACTAATAGTGACAAGGATTAATCAATAAGGGAGAAGTGCTAGGGGAAGTCCGGGAATTAAAACTAGGCACACAAATTAAGGCCGGGATCATGGGAATTAGTTGTTAAGTCGATAAAGAGAGAATCTACCTTTCGGTTTCCCTACCCAACTTAACCAAAACCCGCTTTCGCGGCGATGAAGTCAAAGTCTCAAGATGAAATGACCATTACCCCGAATTTTCTCATATTGGCAAAGGTGAGTTAAATCAACTAAGTCCGGCCTAACAAGTCAACAAAACACAACAATTTCAAGCTAGATAAATCGACACAAAAGTAACGATTTCCACAAAAACACAATCCATGAAACCCGAATTCATCCTCACCTAGCCCCCTAGCTAGAATATACTCACTAATCATGGTGATTTTAGCTAAAACAAGGGAGATGAGAATTCGACCCAAACAATTCATACTAGCAAAAATGGTGAAATTAAATTAAATCTAATACAATATGGAGGGAAATACTACCAATAAAAGATTATACAAGCAAACAAAAGCAAAACAAGAAAAACCAAAGAAATTGATGAACTATGAAGGAAACTAGAGGAGAAAACTAACAAGAGAGGAGGGAGAAGAAGAGAAAAATACCAACAATGGAGGAATTCAACATGAAGAAGATGAAGATTGCATAAAATAAATAAGGAAAATGATATATACAACCCTAAGGGTGGTATATAAGAGGTTATTAAAAGAAATAATTCTTTAATATAAGTATTAATTACATTGATATAAGTGTAATTTAGGTTTCAATCCCTATGTTTTTACTAAGTATGGAAAATTTTAATTGATTAAATACAACCCATAGGGTTGTATATAACATTACCGAATAAATAAATAATCTTTGAAAAATAAAACCAAGGATTTGTCACTAGTCTCTTGAAAAGACTCCAAAAGAATCTAATTTGACCTCAAAACTAGACTAAATAATCTATAAGATGGTAGAATAATAATTCTAAGATAGTGCCTCCCTAGATCTAAAAATGAAGCATAATCCCATGTACTAAAGCTCGGGTTTTTTTATATATACAAAGTCTTAATGGTTATTAAAACAAAGCTCAAATCTAATTTTTGCACTTAAGTTGAAACTTTGCCCTATGGATCTTCAAAGGGTGAAACTTTGTCCTTCGGATTTCTGCGATTTCGACCAATTTACCGTCGGGCGAAACTTCGCCCAATGGTTTCACCCGGTGAACTTCTCTATGCAATTCAGGATTTTGGGACAACAACACTGTCGGACGAAACTTCGCCCGATGGGTGAAAATTTTACCCGATCTTTTCGCCCGGTGATCACCTCTGATAAAGATCCTCTGGGTGGTAAAATTGTCGTCCGGCGAAACTTCGCCCGATGGGCACTGCTTGTTCTCCTACTCAAAGTTCCATGCTTTTGTCGCTTGCGCTTATGTTTCGTGGCATATCTTGGACAATATCCCGCTCTCTTGTGCCCATGTAAGCTCGGACATGCTCTCGAACAATGGATTCTTATCAAAATAGTAGAAAAACTACCCAAAAACACGTAAAATGCGCAAGATAGGCCGCGAGAGTGAGAAAGACTCAAATAAGACGATAATCGCACACAAATCTCACAAAAGCGATAGGAAAACGGGTCTATTTGGGTGGAAAAGTAGGCCGAATTTGGTACACAACACTAACGCAACCCGGGTGCTTATTCTTGCAAATTATCAAAGGCAATACTTTCCGGAGGGTAATTTCTTGGATGCAAATCTCGGAAACCATCCAATTTATACGTGGAGGGTATTTGGGAGTCAAAACGGGTATTACAAATGGGGATCCGGAAATGCATAGGAAAGAGCCAGAAGATAACAGTCTGGAATGACCCGTGGATTCCCGGGCATTCAAACACGGAAAATGATCTCCCTATGAGGATCATGGAACAGGGAGATGAAAGTAGTTGAGCTACTCGACGGAGACGAAATGAAGTGGAATACAGAGCTGGTGAGGAGCATTTTTCTCCCATTCGAGGCAGAGAGGATCCTGGCTATTCGCATTAGCACCAAGGAGGATGAGGACGAGTGGTGCTGGGAAGGCGAGAAAGATGGGGAATATTCGGTAAAATCCTCTTACAGGCTATGAAACACCCCACATTGATTGAAGATGTTCTATTTATGAGCTTTGCTTAAAGGGATTTGAAGTATACTCATATCAACAAAGTGCACTTTCTTTTCTGGTCATCCATGCAAAAGAACTTCGCAGTTAATCGTGCTTGGTTGAGAGTAGTCTAAGGATGGGCGACCTCCTGGGGATGATTTCCGAGATGCGCATGAGTGAGGACAAAATGCGTTGGAAAGGACTGGTGTTGGTCCGTAGGACCAGCTACCGCGACTAACATTTCCGGTCCTAAGATTGGGCTGGGGTGTTAGAAGTGGTATCAAAGCAACCCTGCAACCGTGTATTTGGCACCTAGCGGGGGTGGATTCTGGGTCAGCGGTTATGCTACCAGGCGCAACAAGGATATTGCGTTCTTCAAGTGGGAGTGATTGAAACACCCCACATTGATTGAAGATGTCCTATTTATGAGCTTTGCTTAAAGGGATCTGAAGTACTACTCATATCAACAAAGTGCACTTTCTTTTCTAGCGGCTAAGCGTGCTTGTCTGAGAGTAGTCTAAGGATGGGTGACCTCCTGGGAAGGTTTCTGGGATGCGCATGAATGAGGAAAAAATGCATTGGAAAGTACTCGTGTTGGTCTGTGTGACCAGTACAAAGCCTGGCGGGTGTAGACACCCAGATTTGGACCTGGTGGCTGCAGGAGTGCCCAACAAACACCCGATGACGATCGGACTGCAACGCGACGCGGGTTTGCAATGTTTTAGATAGTTTTTCTATAGAACGGATCAAATAATTACTCGAAAAAATAAAAATTAACATCAAGGCAGCCTTAGTCGTGTCATTACGATCGCATAGACACTAATTAGAGTCAATTCCGACACCGGGATCCCGAATCGATCCCGAAACACGAACCGAGTCAGCACCACGCCAAGCGAACCTCGGGACGCGCGCCCGAGGCCCACTAGGCGCAACGTCGCTAGGTCAAGGTGGGGGAGACTTAATCCCCAAGACGTATAATACGCGCACCTCTAGGCGCCTGAGTTCTGGTGCGCCTGGACTCAGGCGTCCATCCGGGTGACGAGAGTCGAAAACACCTATAAATACCTGATGGGATGTATTTAGTCGTATTTATTACGACGGTTTTGGTATATTTTGTGAGCTAAATCGGTTGTCTTGTATTGCATTTGTGTCAATTTGGTATGAATGTAATATAGGCTATTTTGAGGATGCTAACCATTGGACCGTCGGTTTGGGCTAAGAGCGAATAAAACAAGAAGAAGAAGAAAGCCCACTTGAAGACCCGGAACGACAGAATCGAAGAATTGCACGAAACCGCTCCAGCCTGCCACGCGAGTCGCCCAGAATCCAGGCGAGTCGCGCGCTCGTGCGCTCGTGCGAGTCGCGCCACACTCATACGAGTCGCGCGATGGTCTGTAACGCTCCACGCGTTCCGTCTTATTTTGTGTTATTTTGCTACGTTTTAGACTTGGATTTTAATTAGGAAACTTTATTATTACTAGGATGTTTTTATTATTATTTTATTATTAGTAAACTATTATTAGGTTAAGTTTAGCCTGAGTTTAGATCATTGATATCATTCACATCTAGTTTAACGTTACATTAAGGAAGAAAAGGGAGAACTTTGAAGAACCCTAATTTTCCGATTTCAAGTATGTGTAACTAATTTCATTTACTTAGATTCAAGCCTTTGAAGCACTTGATAATCGTTTGTGAGTTTGAATGTTTTAATTATTAATCTTGATTATTGTGAATTGCTTTATTATTAAATTTATGAATGTTGTTATTGATTGCTAGGTGCGCAACTAGTACTTGATTTCTTCATTCTATCGTTAGTATTGTTAATTGAGTAGGATTTACTGATTAACTTTACATTGGTAACAACTAGGAATTAATATTGAACGGGATACGTTGATATTAGTACTTAGAAGCAATTCACATAAATATCTAAGGCGCGACTGGATTGTACGTGCTATTTATTCTCTATCGAATTCTCAGATCTATATTGCTTCCGTCTAATTGAACCTAGAACTGGATTGTTTAGGTTGTTTTATGGTTAGGGTTAATTAAGAACGAGATTCGTTTTAGTTAACTATTCTTAAGAGAATTGGAATTTCATGTTCACGATAGAGTAGTCAAGGTTATTAATTGAAACCGTCTTACGATGATCAATCGCTATTGAGTGTGGATTTGTGTTTGTGTCTAAGTTCTTTCTCATCATTTGATTTCTCAAGTTATTATATTATTTTACTTTAGTTTGTTAGTTAATTAATCATAAACCCCCCCCCCCCCCCCCTTGGTTACTACGATCTTTAATTTGATTAGAGATTGATTGTTTTCGTCTACACTTAGTTAGCATAAATTCGTTATTCTGATTCCCTTGGGTCCGACCCTTATTTCTACTATACTACGTTTTACTATCTAGATTTAAGTGCTTATAAATTCTAATTTGAGGCATACGACTTCAGCCTGTCAATACCCCCCTCCACCCCCTTCATTCGACACACAACATTCATTCTCTCTTCCCACTTTACTCGTAAGAGTTTCTCGCTAAGGGCTCGCACTCTGACACCCGAAGCAAATGATCCACTCGATCGTAGTTCCGATAGAGCGAAATCGACGCCACTCCTCACCTTCGAGCACTCCACTCGATACCGAGGTGCCTGTGATCGATTAGCTATTCCTAGTCTAGTAACGGAATTCTGCCGGATTAGCCGCAGAACCAGTAAATAGTAACGGAGTTCTGCCGGATTAGCCGCAGGAAGGACCGACGGTAACAGAACTCTGCCGAAATCACCGGGCAAGCTAGGAGGATCCACCTTTCGAAGTCGAATCGTCATTAGGTTGTCATCTAAACAAAACTTTACACTCTTGCACTTTTATTATGCACTACGATAATGTCAAAGGTGGACACTAGGTCCACAACACATACTAAAACATGTAACGTCTCAACTTCAATCATAAACACTAAAACACTCTAAATAGACCCAAGTAGTTCCGAGATCCGTTCTCAGCTATCTATGCATCGCGTCCCGTTTAGCGTATACTCCGAGGGTGCAACTCCTCACTATGTGATTTACTTACATTTCGCATTTACAGTTTTCATATGATTTATTGCTTTTATGACCATATAGTTGCATGCTAAATCACCTAACACGAAATTCGAAACGTAAACAAGCTAAAACTGAACAAAACGATGGTCGGGTTCCGTACTAGTCCCGGTGCTCGCCTCACGAGGTTCGACGCATCCCTACTAATGCCGAGCCAACCCATCTTAAGCAGAATACCAGGTAAGATATACCACGAGAACGACTAATATTCGTATTATCACGTTTAAACTGATTTGATAATACATATAATATTAGTACTCTCTACTCTCCTATATGCATCTTTTCATGGCCTGCCTGTCACGTGAAATTGCATGCAAAGAATGTAAACAAAACTACTTCGACCACAAAACTTACTTGTCCTTAAACAACCGACATAGCAAAAGGCATAGGGTTAAAACAATGGATGTTACATTACTTCCGCCACAACTAGGGAACAATGTTATCAGCCCACCGATTGATTAGTAGAGGCCGCTATAGTGCGGGCGGGATTGGGTGTCGATGTCTTGCAGGCCTTGACTTCCCAATACGTACCCTCACCTCTTACTCAGAATTGACGGTTTCCGGATGTCCGAAACCATTGGTAATGAGAGTCATTACAGGCATGGAGTGCTTAAGGGTACAAGTCTTTATCTTTAGGTCTCGTGCCCCTCAGCTTTGATCCGGCTAAGGATCAAAGTTGACTTGAACGGTTTCCGAGTCCCCATAATTGACTCGGTGGCGACTCCACAAATCGGCAACGAATTCAGTTCACTAAAAAGGTCGCCTTACCAAACATATCGGTCTTTAAACATTTACAACCACGACTTGATCGATTCCAACGGAAACATGGGTGCTCGCACCCGCCTAGTACAAGTCCGAATCGTCATTCAAATCGAGGTCCGACACTTCGCCCCGAACGCGAGATTGGACCGGCCCCCGACCAGGAGGGGGCCGCGTGGGTGGCCGCCTGATGAACTCATTTTGTATACATATTTAACCCCAATTTTTCCTTTATTTTGGTTCATTTTATGTATCCTAGGAGTTGTTTTTCTAGCTTTTCATTCTTCTTTGTTATGCCGGGTATTTTGTTTACGTTTTGTAGGAAACGAAACAAATGAAGGCGATTGTGCTATATTTTGGGCAATGACGAGAGTCGAGCCATGAAATCTACAAGGAAGAAGTGATAAAAGTTAGAGGATATTAAGTGAATACTTGGAGAAGGACGTGAGTGAAGAAACAATAAGAAAAGACAAAGAAATAAGTTGGAAAGCTCAAACAAATGCAAATCGAGATGAAAGAACGATTGCTAAAACAAGGGTCAACTTCAAACGTGAATATCTTGAGTTCTAAAACTCCAAATGATCTGATTCAGATGGCGTTGGAAAGATATTTCTCTTAGCTTTCCAACGGTATATCACACGTCTAATTCCGATAAGTAACGAAGAAACAGAAAGCATTTCAAATTTATCGCGCAGTGCAGAGGAACCCGAACCGCTCGGGATGAACCCAAACCGCTCGGTTCAGACCCAAACCGATCGGTTTGAAGCTATTTCGCGGGATTTTCAGTTATTAGATTTCGTAACTTACCATAACTCTTATCTTACGTAATATTCTTAGCTTGTTATTTCCTTATTATTTAGGAAAGGAGAAGATGTTAGACTTCTTCTTATTAGTATATATACCCTCCTTGGGATTAGATTTATTAAGACTTTTTCGCATTTTTTCATTCAGTAGTTTAGTTTACACTTTCATATTCTTAGTTTAGTTTAGTTTTTATTAGCATTAGAATTCTTCTAGTTTGTAATCCTACTTTTAGATCGTCAATCTTTCAGTTCTACGTAATTGGTATTTTTCTCTTTTCTCTTAGCTTCATATTGTCTTTTATTATGCTTAATTTCTTTATTGCTTTATGTTTTAGTATGAGTAGCTAATCTATTTATCTAGGGTTGAAGGGGATCTATGTTAATTGAATTGGGGATGTTAGATTGATTATTTGTTTAATTGTTCATTCATATGCTATTGCCTTACTACTTGTCTTGTATTATTGTTTGATTAGTTTGAGACGTTGAACTAGTCGAATGTTTAGGAACCCGAACCTAAGATCGAAAGCCTGGTAAGGGTAGACTTACAAGTAAGTGGGTAGGATAATCTGGTAAGTTGCAAGAGCCCGTCAGAATCTATCCTAAGGTTGACATAAGATCCGAAAGGCCGTGTCTTTGCCCTGAATAACTGTGATTGATTAATTAACTTTACCCAATTTAATTACATAGTAAACCGTAAGACCCTAGATCCCTTTAATATTGATAGAACCTCTTACTTTACATTACTGCAATAGTTTAGAAAATCAAACACAAAACACCGGAATTAGAATAGTTTAGTGTCGATTATAAATAATTTGCAATATTCATCCATCTCTCTGTGGTTCGACCCTTGCTTGCCACTAGCTATTTGTTAGTCGTTAGTTAGGTTTATTTTGATTAAGGTGATACGACTTTAGCCTTATCACCGCCGCGATTGAAAACCGGGTCGGTCTCGCGCGGGGTGCCTAGCGGTGCGGACGAACGTCCATAGCAGGCTACCGCGGTTAACATTTCCGGTCTTAGGATTGGGTCGGCCTGTCACAGGCTACTTGTAGGGGATAAATTCATGTCGGTGGATCAGTCGGAAACTGGATGGCACGATTGGCTATGGAACATGATTTGGAATGTACCTGTACTCTCTCGGATCAAATTGTTCATGTGGCGGATTTACAACAATGTCATTGCTACAGCCAACATTGCAACTCGAATGGAATTGACGGATGTATTACAGGCTGTTGGGGAATGTGGGAGGGAATAAACAAACTGGTCTTTGAAGGAGAGGTGTGGACAGAAGACGGGGTGGTCAAGATCGAGGCTGAGGGAGTTGGTGTGCGAGATGGAGACGGGAGGTGATGTGGGACTGAAAACATGGGAGGCGAGATGGCGATCAGAGGAGGAAGAAGGTTGGGTTTGACCGAGTCCGGGAAAACTGAAAATAAATACTGATACGAGTGCAAAGGAGGGAGTCGGAGTAGGGTGGGGGCGGTTTGTAGGTATGAATTGAAAGTGGCAGGGTCGAATGGAGTATCGTAATTCAGCATGAGACATTAATGGCGGCTGACTTTGCGAAGGCTATGACATTTATTGTGGAATGCGTGAAGTGGAGCGACGAGGAGCGAAGTCTATCGAAGTGAAAAGCAATTGTCTTACAGTTATCAACAATCTCAAGTCGAAGCGGTCAGGACGAAGCGACATCTTTCGTGTTTATCGAGATATTCACTCTATTTCCAAGTTTTTTGATTTTGTTTCTTTTAGTTATGTTTGTAGGATCCGTAATACGGTAACACACAAGTTAGCTACGTATTACCCTCATTTGAATGGTCGACGGTAGTGGTTTGGTTCGGTCCTGTAAGAATTATTAATCAATAACCGATAACCCTGTGATTTTTCTATAAAAAAAAAAAGAACAAATTTTGCAACACTTCGTTCCTAGAAATAATCCCCAATTATTCAATTGATTACCGATTTATCATGTGCTTGTTGTATTTTTCTTCTCAATTCTGACTACCAACAATGTCACTCTTTCCTTTCTCACACCAACTTCCAGGTTCCTCTCTCTACCTTCCTTTCACATTTTCATCACTCATCGATCAATTCATCCTAATTTCACTTTATTTCCCGCGTTTAATCCCATAACCCTAATTTCTAATCCCAACCCTAATTTCTCGTCGATTTCAACTTTTAAGCTTGCTCTACTTCGATGATTCGTTTTCCTGTACTGTAATTCGGCCCTAAATATTGGGGGATTAGATGCCGTGTAAAGTTCGATTATACGACCCTCTTCGTTGCAGAAAATTGACGTCGAATTTGGTACTAAATGCACTTCTTTTTTTGACTTGTTAAAGCTTATGATTTGGTTACATGATCTTTTTTGTTGCAGAAGATTAAGAGCTGAGTTGATCGAAGAAGTTGGTGAGGAGGGAGTAAAGTGATGGATATGGATATGGATTTGGATTTGTTCAGCAATGTGGTGTCGGAGGAAGACACTGTTGATGTTGAAGTTGATAATGATAATAATGATAATAATGTAAGCATTATCTTTTGATCCTCGCTTTTTAGTTACTTTGCTGCTCGATTGATTGGTTTTCGTGTTGCTCGGTTTGCTGATGAATCATCGGAAATATGGTTTGGGTTTTGCGTAGCCTGCAATCGCCTGTTTTGAGATTATTTACTTGTGTACAAAAGTTCCACAATTTCAAGCAGAAAACTCAACTAACACTGTTGTACGATGTGCAATGGCTCCTTCCCATGTTATGCACCTCATTTATTGATATGAATAGTAATCACGTTGTACTGTACTATGGTTCTTCACAACACCTTCTTCACAACACCGGGCATCCTTAGGTTTTTGGCTTTTTTTTTATAAATAGTTCTAACAAATGCTTTAGCATCGGATTGTTTGCGTAGTTGTTGTAGTATGATAAACCGCGTAGCCTTTGTGCTATAATCTTCCCTAGTGAAGTGCTTTTGATTAGGATTAATTGTTCATGAAATGGTAACTAAGGCAATGACTATGAATGCTTAAGCTCTCAGAGAAATGATTAATTCAAGACCCTGGGTTCTGAATTCTGATGTCTCATCATAATCAGGTGTTAGTCTTTGATATCGATATTGCATTGTTTTGCTTCTTACTATTACTGCGAGATTTCAACTATTTGCTTACAAGATTTGTTTTTAGAGTAGGATTGGGAAAAACAAATTTTATTTTAAGAAGTATCCACATCTTGTTTACGTTACTATCCAAAAGCAGCCACACACTCGGATAATTTACCACTGCTATTTACAGTTTTGTTCTACTCCCTCCTAGTTTCCTTTTTCTTCCCTCTCTTTTGGGCACAAATATTAAGGAAAAAGTAAACAAATGGTAAAAGGTACCAACAAGTGGGTAAAAAGTGGAAATATAATGGGTTAACTTGTTAAGGAAAGAACTAATAATTGAGTGAAGAATAAACATTCGATTAAAGGTAAAACCCAAAAAGAAAAGAGAGAAGAAAACCAAACTAACCTCAATAAGGAAAGAGGGAAGAAAGCGAAAACTAAGAGGGAATACTAATTAGTTTATGAGAAAACATTACATGTTTTAATCTTTGAAGCGGGAGTGATTAAAGCAAAGCATGGTTATGGTTAATGTTGTAACTAGTATCGACCCGTGCAATTATGCACAATATTAATAATGAATTCATTTAGTAGCATATTTTTTTTTTAGATTTAGATTTATTAATTCATTATTTTATTTTTACATCTATCAACTCGTACTTACTTTAGATATAAGAAAATATAATTGAAATTGCAAAACTAATGAAGATAATTGAGTAATGTCTTGAAATGTCATTAAATGTGTTTTTTTAATGAAAACACTATCTATATTTTTCATATTTCGTATATGTTGTATCTCAAGATACTTCTATATTTAGTAGTAGTGGTGGTGGTGGTAATAATAATACTAATGGTTAGCACCCCGTGAAACCGTCTTTATGTATGGAAAGATCTCAAAAATTTCAATAGCAAATGAAGTACTCCGTATCTTTTCACAAAATGGACCGTCTCACTTGCTCTTTAATTTGGGGTTTTTTTAGTAAGGAGTTTAATGATATACGTAGTACTTCCTATACTGAATATTTTTTTTCGTAAAAATTAAAGTAAAAATCTCATCTTGAAAATAAACTTGTAATTTGGATAAATTAAGTTTTTTTTCCACAAAGTTGATGGCAACATGTTATATATTTTCTCAAATTATTTTCATAAAACAATTTTTTTTTGGCATTAATGACAATGTATTCATGAAATATTTTTTTTGTTTCTTTATTTAGAAATAAGTGCATTTTGAAAGGAAAATTTTACTAACTGTTATTCTCTTAGTATATAGAGGATTCTGTCTGATGCATTATATAATGTTAATTACTTTAATGTAAAATGTTTTGTTCAGGATAACTTCGGCGATGAGGGTGAAAGATGTGGGATATGTATGGACATTGTGGTCGATCGGGGAGTCTTGGATTGTTGTCAGCACTGGTATGGAGATTCCAATATTTCTGTAGATGCTGTCTAACTGTATATGAACTTCCTAGATTACTTATAATCTGTGTGGATATACAGGTTTTGTTTTGTATGCATTGACAACTGGGCGACTATCACAAATCTCTGCCCACTATGTCAAAATGAATTTCAGCTAATCACCTGTATTCCCGTGAGTTTTCTTTTGAATTTCCATTTAGTCAGATTCACCCCCTCCCTCCCATCATCTCTAATTCCCGCTTCACCGACTTCCATAGGTAGTGGGATATCAACCCTTGAGCTAGATTTTCTCTTTTGTTAATGCCGTCCTTTCTAATGTTGTTGTAATGCCTCCCTATCAATACAGGTTTTTGACACTATTGGCAGCAACAAAGCTGATGAGGACTCAGACTCCAGGTATTGAGATAAATTTGTCATTGTTATTGATGTTGTTGTCTTTGTAAGCTTTTACCCTTATCATCAGCTTATCTCTATCAGGCCTATAACTCATTATCAACTCTTATATTATATGCTTTTTGTACAGAGATGATGATTGGTGTATTGAAGAGAAGAATAACACACTGTCATTCCCATCATACTACATTGATGAAAATGTAATTGTTTCAACTTTTAAACTATTGGCCCTTTTATGCTCATAGAGCTGTCATACTTACTATTTACTACGGAGTAATAACCACTTTGGCATTAGAATATTGCTGCATTCCAATGGTGTTCATTTGACTGTCCTGTCGCGGAATCTTAAATTCAAGTGTTTTTGATAGAGGACTTCTCTTTTGTTCTTTCTCCTTCTTTCTGCTGTGGAGTTGTGTATGCACATAATTTCCCCCCTTGTTATTATCTGCGAACGGCGTAATGAGCTTCAATTGTCTGCGGGGGTCGACTAACATGTTCTTAAAGGTGTATGAGGATAGTTTTTACATATGATTAATTGCCTTCTTGGTTCCTCTTATTTCCGAGTCTTTGTAAGGCTTTCATACAAGGTTTCTTCAATTGCTCTTTACAACTTTTGCAACAGTCTATCTCTCTACGAACTTTTTCTTGGCCAATTTTAATCTAAAAAATTAGGAATATATAATGTATGGTGTTAAGGTCTCTCTGTTAGTTGCTTATTTGCCTTGTATCATGGTTTAAAATCTCGGCCGATACGCGATGTATCGGCTGAGATGTATCGGTATCAGAGGCTACCGATACGAGATATCCCATGATGTATCAGGTAAATTTAATATAGCAAAGTATTGGCGGAGACACCTGATTTATAACGTGTATCGGGATACTCTATCCGATACGGTCCGTAATAAAGCCGAGATGAACGGGTTATAATGTGTTCCTGCCAAACTTCGTTAAGAAATGTAGTACTACATAATTGTCCAAGATGGATCAAATTAGTTATTCTAAATAGAGTTAATCTTAAATTTAGGTGTATGAAATAGACAATAGATGAGATAATATCCACAAAAGAGGTTAAAATAAATATCACCGTGATAATCGCGACGGCCGAGTCGAGGGCGATTTCACGACACTGTTACCGCCACCGCGATTTAAAACCATGCCTTGTACAGACAGTTCTTATCTGTAGACAAACATTAACGCCTCCGTCTAATGCCCTACCTAGCAGTGCATTGATTTCCCTTTCATGACAAATATTGTAAATCCAGTTGCTTAACTAATCTGATTGCTTTGCACTAAATTTGTAGGCAGTTACCTGCTTGGAGGGAGGTAGCTGCAAAATCCGGAGTGGATCACTGACCCCTGAAGAATTGTCGACTCTCGATACATCTATCGCATGCGATTCATGTGATATATGGTTGTTTGCTTCTTGTTTCGTGAGACTTTTGTTTAATTATAGTATCTGTGTACATATTTTTGCTGTGTTCATACTATATTAGTGCTTCATTTCCCAACTTTTTATTTTTGGTTTTTTTGGGGAGATCAATTTAGATCCATATATCTCATTTGGAGCTCTGGTTGGGATTAATTGAAATTTACCTTTTCTACTTTCCTTTTTCTTCTTTTCCCATATTTCTTATTTTTTGAAATTGTTTGTCTACGTGAGAACATCATAATCTGTTCTCCCGTTCTCTAAGACTATTTCGGGAGTTTGAGCAAACTACATTCAGGTCAGGAAGGGTTTTGTAATTTTGTATATTTTCGCCTTTTTTTAATCATCTTTATAAAAATATGCTATGCATCCTCTCCTTCTCAAGCAGAGCTTCTTAAAAAGAACCTGGATGCTGCCATTTTAATTGATCTCTTTGATGAATTTATGGTTTGAACTTTCATGTCATCATGTTGAGACTTCTTCTCCTTTCCTTGTTTTCAGAAAGTCAGATTTTCTTTTTCATAGTGATATATTGATATTGTAACAGGTATCACGCCTTTTGTGTGGGCTTTGACCCTGAAGGCTCAGAGGTCGACACATGGCTGTGTCCTAGGTAAAGTTGACTTCACATTCATTCAGCTATCATGAATACTCTCTTCAGAGTCGCTCATATTTTTTTTCCTGGTATATCTACTGGACCATTGTAATTCCATCATGTACTTAGTTAAAAATTCTAGTCATGTTGTATTGGACTTTGTTCGTTTGTTGACACTTGACAGTAGGTACATTTCTCATTAGGAGGTCTATCTTGAATACCCCCTATTGCACTTCCCCTCACCCAATCTATCCCAACCCATCCAGCCTAGGTTAGACCCTCTTTTGAGGCATCAGGATAATGGTAATGGTTTTGCTGCTATTGCATCAGACTATTATTTATGTACCTGTTAAAGGTTTTGACATTGAAACCCATTTTCCCTGTAGATTTAAGATAGTTAAATTCAGAAGTCACTGACATGCCTGCTTACTCTTACCCCTTTTCTGCAATTTTCCTCACATTTTTCGTCATCATCCACAGTTCTGATCGGTTTGTTTGAAGTTTGTGATGTTGCTCGCATAAGTAGATTTTAAATATGTAAAATTGCATTTGTCATACTTTTGAATTATTTTGTGCCTAAATGCAGATGCCATGGTGGAGTAGAGCAGAGGTCTGAGTCTAAAGAAATGACCAATGCAGAAGGTCCAGTAAGTTTATCAATCGGGGAGCATCGTTCTATGGTCCACACATGTTCCGGAAAAGTGTCCATATCTATTGCTGATGATGGAGAAACAGCTCTTGTTGTCTCTAGGGTTGGTGGTGAAGATGCGGCAAAAGTGTCAATTGCTAATTGTTTATCCACCAATGATGTAACAAATTATCATGGAATCGGACAATTGACATGGACCCCTAATTCTTGTTTATCAGAATTAGATAAACCGTTGGGTCAGGGAGTTTTCCAGCCACAACTAACCATGGTCTCCGTGAAGCTTGAAGAGCAAGATGCTGAAGTAGAGCCAGATAAAGAGAAGTCAAGTATATTTCCTAATCCGAAATTGTCTTTAGCTAGTAAGTGTTGTTGATGGTGGGACATTGATTCTTTTATGGTTGCAAGTCGAAAACTGTTCCCCTTATTCTGAATAACATTTCTGTTGACATGTTTATTCTTTTCACAGATAAGTCACCACTTCATGCTTCAGAGACAAACCCTGTAACAGATGAAAATTTGGCTGACAAAAAGACTAATCTTACTTCTAAAGCTGTTAAGAAAAGAAAGCATTCAGAAAACAGGTATAATTCTTCTATAGTGTATTTACAGTTCCAAAATCACACATTTGTTCTACCTTTACCTTCCTCACCAAGCATGTGCGTTATCTTGATTTTTCTACTGCTCTGAAATATTATACAACATTATTCTGACATAGCTCTAGGATTACTGTATATGAAGGATTACTGTATATGAAGGATAACTGACATTGCAGAGCTAGGTAAGTTTGTGATCTTGACTCCAAAACCCAAACAGAAAGCACTTTATCAACTTATCACGTTTGACAAGAAGAGTTAGGAAGATAGTTGGAATATGGGAATTTCCTACACGATTATGATGGCTCAATGTAAAGAAGTTACTCCGTATTTGCTAATCTAGAGGTTTTTTTATTCGAAATAATCACGCGGTTTGATAAATTCGATGTTAGTTATCGGTTGTATTAATATGGATTTCTTGAAGAAAAAGTTCTGTTTTGCAATAGGGTTTTCTAGAGTGTGCATATATAGGAAAGTTGTGGGAGAAATTATGTTTAATTTTTTAGCATCTTGATTGAGGCATTCAATTTTGATTCACAATAATGTCAGCTATTCAGCTGCCATTTCTTGTCTCTGTAGATTGGATAATGCATGATTTCATTAAAGGAGGTTTTTTTTTGCTCTGTATAACCTTGATTTGGTAACATGTGAGCTCCTTGAGATCATGATTGTCTGTCCCTCATTGTCAATTGTGCTGCTGCCCTTGTCTTGTGTTATGTTGGCACTGTTGCCTCATTTGAAACCTGATGTCTCTTGGTTTCCTTTTAATCTCTATTCCGTTTATATTTTCTCCGATATGATTTTTGAGTCAAACATTGTCGACTTTGGCTCAAAATTTACGATTTTTACAACATTTTAAGTTATGACTAGAAAAGAGTAGTTTTGGCCTTTTAATAATTCTAGCATTACAAAGTCTTCATTATATCTGTATATACTAGATTAAAGCCCGTGCGCTGCACCGGTTAGTTGGCATAATTACATTGATGATGTATATTCGTTAAATAAGAAACTTAATCAAACTATGTCATTATAATAAATAAGATGATCACATGATATTAGTAATCAAACTTAATTTTAGCTAAGTTTATAATCTTAAGAGCTCATTTTAAAAACTCAAAAGAACACATGATTTCTCTTATTTATAATATAAAATTTCATCACCTTATTATAATTTTTCGATGTGGAAATAATTTTACGTTTGTAGTCTTATTACGAGATTTTTTAAGACTTAAAAGTTTTTTTTATTGATACCTAAGAACGAATGAATTTTTTGATTGATATTTAAAAACAAATTATTAGTCTTATTTATAATATAAGATTCTATCGCTTCATCATAATTTTTTAATTACTCAAGGTTTATAATCTTAAGATCTGCTTTTAAGACCCAGAAAAACGTACGATTACTCTTATTTATAATATAGAATCATCACCTTATTTTAATTTTTTCGATGTGGGATAATTTTAGGTTTGTAGTCTTTTTAAAAGCTTTTTAAGACTCAAAATATTGTTGGTTGATATTTAAAACCACAAGATTACTCATTTATGATATAGAATTTCATCACCTAATCATAATTTTTCGATGTGGTGTAATTTACTTAATTAAGTTTATAGTTTTAAGAGCTATTTTTTAGACTTAAAAGAGTTTTGTTTTTATATATAATAAAGTTAAAGGATAGACGATTGTTCTTTATTTATATAATCGAATTCGATCATCTTATTATATATTTTAGATGAATGATTACTCTTATTTATGTAATAAAAAAATACACCTTATTATAATTTTTCGATGTGTGATAATTTTACTTAACTTTAGATATAGTCTAATTAAGAACTTTTAATTTATTTATAGACGAATGATTACTCTTTTTTATAATATATAGAATTCCGTCACCCCATCTTAATTTGTCGATGCGGGATAATTATACTTTAACTATATAGTCTTAGTCTTAGGAACTTTTTTTTTTAGTTTCAAAAGATTGTTGATTAATATCTAAGAACGAAAGATTACGTATAATTCTATTACCTCATTATAATTTTTCGATATGTGATAATTCTAATTTAACTTTACTTATAGCCTTATTAAGAACTTTATTATTACTCTTATTTATAATATAGAATTTCATCACCTCGTCATAACTTCAAGAAATAGTTACTTTTATTTATATAATAGAATTCCACTGTCTTATTATACTCTCTCCGGTCACTGTCTTATTATAATTTTTTGATGTTGGATAATTACCTAAGTTTATAGTCTTAAGAGTGTTTTAAGACTCAAAAGAGAGGGACTGCAATTTTCTTAAGAGTGTTTTAAGACTCAAAAGAGAGGGAGTGTAATTTTTCGATTTGGGATAATTACTTAAGTTTATAGTCTTAAGAGTTTTTTAAGACTCAAAAGATTTTGATTGATATCTAAGAACAAATAATTATTCTTATTTATAATATAGAAATCCATCACCTTATTATAATTTTACGATGTGAGATTATTTTACTTAAAGTTTATAGTCTTATTAAAAGAATTTTTAAGACTTCAAAGTTTTTTTTGATTAATATTTAAGAACGAAGGATTAGTCTTATTTATAATATAAAATTCATCAACTTATCATAATTTTTCGATGTAGGATAATTCATTTAAGTTTATAGTCTTCCATCAGTTCTTTTTAAGACAAAAAAATATTACTCCGTACATCATTACTCTTGTTTATAATATAGAATTTCATCACCTCACTATAATTTTTAAGTTTGTAGTCTTATATATTAAAAGCTTTTTTTTAGAGTTAAAAGTTTTTGGTCGATATTTAAAACCGAATGATTACTAATATTTATAATATAGAATTCCATCACCCCATTATAATTTTTCGATGTGGGATTAATTTTAAAAAATTTCTTGGTTGGTATTTAAAACCGAATGATTACTCTTATTTATAATATAAAATTTCATCTATCTCATCATAATATTTTGATGTAGGATAATTACATACTTAAAGGTTTATACTCTTAAGAACTCTTTTTGAGATTCAAAAAACTTTTAGTAGATATCGAAGAACGAATGATTACTTTTATTTATAATATCGAATTTCATCATCATATTATAATTTGTCGATGTGGGATAATTTTACAACTGTTATAGGTAATAAATTCATCACATAATGTGAAACAAGTAATATGAAATTTATACTCTAATGAAAGTATTTTTTTACCACGAATCTAATTATTTCATATTTACAATTTATTTTACGATAATGTTTTTAAAAAATGAACTCTGAAGGTTTTTACCTAAGAATTGTAAAACATCACATTAATATAATAGATTAAATATATAGTATAATAATTAAAAGATTCTCTAATTGTTTTTTTATTTATTTATGATACTTTCCTAATTTGAGTTTTGATGAAACGGAACAATGAGATCGCTCGAAAAAGCTTCAAATATACATAGATAGATAGATAGATAGATAGATAGATAGATAGATAGATTGGAGGGATTGATTTTCAAAGTGGACATTGGTTGGTGTTGACCACCAGAGTCATGTAGATAAGGACAATAACTTTGGATGGAGGTAATACTTGGTTTAGCTTCGTGTTTCTTTTATATATGAAAATCGTAGGACTGCTTCGCTTCTACCTTCATAATCTAGCATCTTCATCCTAAGGCAGTAAGGCATACTAGTTCATAATGTGGCTGGGATTCACTGAATCGCTTTCTTTTATCTCTTCTAGTTCGGAGTTCGTGGAGGCTGTTCAGTTATATGTGGCTTGGCAGTCAGAAACTGTTCCCCATTTGACTATTTGTCATTCTTCTGTTTCTTTCATGCATTTACTGTTATTTCACGTATGCTTGCCGATTAATTAAATCATATTCAACCTTCGGTTCTTTGTCTTCTGAAACCATTTGGCTCTTGGAAATTACATTTGAGGAGTTTCAGTTACATGTTTCCGTGTACTAGTTTAAGCTGTGGTTTTGCTTGGTCAGGGCACTCTACCGACTTTACTGTCCTCAAAGCTCATTTTCTTCAATGGGTTTGTTCCAATTTTATTAGGCTTGTTAGTGGCATAGCTTCATATGGGTTATGCTGTGTAGACGTTGTTCCCGAGTCCCCTCCATGGAACTCATAAAGATGATAATTCATTGGAATCGTTGTTGTTTGAATTTCTTGCTGTTCTACTTCAGATCTCTTCCTTCTCTAACTCATGATCTCCAATCCTCTGGTAGATTGTATCGTGTGGATACCTTCTTACTCTATCGTTTGAAAAAGTTTTTCAACTTACAGCGGCTGTAGTTCCCAATGGTTTGCTTCCCTTTTCGCCTTTTGAATGAGTATAGTCTGAGTTGAAAGGAATGTAGTCTCAAGGTATTGTCTGTCATACTCTGTATGACCCTTGTTACTATGTGGTATTTCCAGTTGAATTGTTTAATGATAATTGATGATCGGATGATCAAAAGGAGAGTGATAAGATTATAAGAAACATGAGTGAACTTAATATCTTGATTTTTAGTACACTGGGTAGCTGATTTAAGTCTCTTCTGTGTCGTGGAGGACAGTGTTCAGATGAACCATGAAAATGGGCATCTTGACGATGAGCTTGCGGGTGGATCTTCAACCAAAAAATTAAAAGCTAGAAAAGGTGTCCGAAGGACTTTAAATGACAAAGCAGATGGCCGCTCTTCAGAAACAGCCGATAAGATTAGGAAGGGTTCAGAAGGAGCTGTAGATGATAGAAGGGGGTTTAAGAAGCCTCCATCTGTTGACATAATGAATATAATCAAGGGAACAGAATCAAGAACTGCAAATGACCGAAAGGAGCCTGGTAAAGGTGCCAAGGTACAGAAGAATGTAGCTAGACTGAGAGTGAAGAAGATTATGAGGAGACCTAATGACAATGACGACTCAGTTGAAGTTGTGCAGAAGCTGAAACAGGAAATCCGAGAAGCTGTGCGCAAAAAATCGTCCGATGCTGGGAAAACAATTGTGGACCCAAATCTGCTAGCTGCATTTAGAGCAGCAGTGGCTGAACCAACTCAGAAGCCATCTCCTGTAAATGTGAAAGCAAAGAAGTTAATGCTTCAGAAAGGAAAAGCAAGGGAACATTTAACAAAGAAAATATATGCCATGTCTAATGGAAAACGGAGACGTGCTTGGGATCGTGATTGTGAAATTGAATTTTGGAAGCATCGCTGCGTGACTACTACCCCTAAACCAGAAAAAATTGCTACTTTAAAGACAGTTCTTAACCTCCTCCAGAGGAACCCTGAGTCCAGGATTGTGGACCATAACTCCAAGGAAGAGAATGAATCCCCTATCCTTTCTAGGCTATACTTGGCTGATGCGTCCGTTTTCCCTAGAAAAGATGATATCAAGCCACTTTCAGTTCTGAAAGCCAATACTAATTCTCACAAGAATGGAACGCTTTCATCAGCACAGAAGGATACCAAATCATGCGTTGATAATTGTACTGTTAAAAATTCTGGTACAAAAGAGACTCCTGCAGAGAGTAATACTATTGCTGATGACAAGAATAAAAAGGGAAATACCTGTATCAACAAGGGGGTAGTTAGGAAACTAAGTACAAGTGGACAGTCCGAAAAATCCTCTTCTGTAAAGAAGATTACGAGTAAAACCGAAGGTGTTCCGATTGATAAAAGAAAATGGGCTCTTGAGATTTTAGCAAGGAAAACGGCTGGCAGCAGCACTAGTCCTAATCATCAAAAACAGGATGATGAAGTGTTTAAAGGAAATTATCCTTTGTTGGTAAGATTTTCTTTATAGGACTTATGTCTCACTGAGGTATTGGGTACTTTATTTCTTGGATAATTTGCAACGGTGATTTTTTTCTTAAAATTGTACTGAACGTGCGTGCAGGCTGAACTGCCAACTGATATGAGACCGGAGCTAGCACCCATCCGCCACAATAAAATCCCCTCTTCTGTAAGGCAGGTATGTTCATCAAATTTTAATTGGTGTTACTAATCTCATCTTACTGGAGTTGTACTACTTTCAATTTAAGCCACAACATTAGCTTGCTAACATAAGTTATGATATAGTATCAGAGTTCACCTTTACCACTTGCGGAGCGTAAAAGAGAAATCACCTGTACCTCCGTGCCACATTTACTGGGTTTCACACTCTGCTCCTGTTTTCTGAGTAAAAAATTGATTAGAGAATTATTTTCCTTATTCGTGAGGAACACTTTGTATGATGCTGAACTGGTTATCCTTGATCACTGGCATCAAGCAGAGCAAAAAGTATCAGCAAGGGGATCTTTGAATGTTTCCGATCAAGCTGCCCCTCTGGCGTCTAAGCTTATATAACATGTGCAGCGTTTCTAAATTATTTCTAAGCTGTAGAAAATTACGAATGGTGTATTGTACATAAAAGAAGAGACATCATGAACTGTGTATACCCTTAAGTGAGTTATGTGTATTAAAGATAGCTCATAACCAACATAGAGTTGGACTAGTGGTAAGGATTTGGACACCACAGGAATCTCACAAACATTATGATGTCTGCCTTAAATTATCCAGTTGCAATTTGCTTGTCTTTACTTGCAATTAGCTTGATCTTCAAATTTGTTCGCTTGCTTACACCTCTCACTGAACACATGTAATCCTTAGAGTACTTTTTCTTTATCCGTCTGCTTTATGTAGTAAGTTTTAGACCTTTTAGTATGTAAGTGCCATGAACCATGCTTTGGAGTTTGAATATCCTTTTTCTCTAAAAATTGATAGAGAAAAAGGATATTTTCTAAAAGGATATGGAATAATGGTAGGGTTTTGCTCTTTGCATAAGCCATGTACAACAAGCAATGCATGTATTGCATTTTAACAAAGGATTTTATACATTTTTTGAGATGTTATCTGAAAACTTATGCTGATAGCTTTTGGTGCACAGGCACAGCTGTATCGCTTGACGGAACACTTCCTCAAGATGACCAATCTGTCATCTATCCTTCGAACTGCTGCAACGGAGCTCGCTGTGGCAGATGCTATTAATATTGAAAAACAGGCTGCTGATAGGTCCATTAGCAAGGTTGTATATTTGAATCTTTGTTCACAGGAGATACAACGTCATACAAACTCGTGCACACCAGCTGAATGTACTCCCTCAAGCCCATCACCTGTACCCACTGAAGGCGAACAATCTTGTACGCCATCTCTTGGTTCTGAAACTGAGGCAGCTCTTAGAGCTGCTGGTCTACTGTCCGATTCTCCCCCAAGTAGTCCGCTTCAGACTGCTAATAGTTTAAATGTCTGTGATAGTCCCTTGGGTGATTTAAGAGAGGAAGAAACCGAGAATATATTTGAAATGGATTCTCACCCAGATCTCGATATATATGGTGACTTTGACTATGATTTAGATGAAGAAGATTACATTGGTGCTGCTGCGATTGCTAGCTCCAAACCACAGGCAGAAGAGGGAGAATCAAAAGTCAAAGTTGTTTTCTCCACTTTGACTATAAACAAACCAGAATGTGAACAGGATTTAGTGAGCCCGACTAGCTTGCTTGGTTGTCTGAAAGATGCTGATGGTGAAAGCTCACATATGGAGGGTATGAAAGATTCTGTGCCACTTGTTGGAGATGCCCCAGTAGATGGTGAAGGAGAGGAACTTTCCGTTGTAGAATGTGAAGAATTATATGGTCCTGAGAAAGTACCTCTTATCACAGAACTCCCTATAATTGTTACAGCTGATAATACAACTTCAGGATGTGCCAATCGTCTTGACATTGAAAACCCCGACAATAATCATCCTAATATGGTGGTTGAAGGACAATCTCCCAGCTCTTCTCAGGCCGTTGAAAACACCAACAAAGAGAAGAATGGTGACCCCAATGTCGACAAGAAAAATCAGAGTGACTCTGTTATCAAGAAGGTATTGATATCCAGCTATAAGTTTCCGTGCATTGAGCGTATTTTGGCACAGTATTATATTCTGATTTTGTTTCCATCACGCTTGCTCGTTAGCTTAATCTTTTCTAGGTTGCAGGACATGACCCTGTTTCGTAAATCACTGACTTGGGTTTGATTGATATCGGCTGCAGGTAGAAGCTTATGTGAAAGAGCACATAAGACCGCTGTGCAAGAGTGGGGTGATCACAGTGGAACAATACAGATGGGCTGTAGGGAAAACCACTGATAAAGTGATGAAATATCATACTAAGGCCAAAAATGCCAACTTTCTGATCAAGGATGGTGACAAGGTCAAGAAGCTTGCAGAACAGTATATTGAGGCAGCAAAACATAAGGAAAATAAGTAGCGTCCTTTGAATTCACTCATATTTTCTAATTCTACACGAGACGATCTTATCCTGTACATAGGAATCGTTAATATGAGAAGCATGTTAATTACACAGTGCCTTTCCATTGATTCCGGGTCATGATTAGCGCCATATTTCTGAGTCTTTGGTCTCGACTCGTGACTCAACTCTGAAGTATGAGCAATACTGTTTATAATTTGGAAATAGACTGAGATCCGATGAATTACTGTATACGCTGTTAGTCTGTTAGTAGCGACAAAACATCTTTGGAATAGCCTTAGAAGGTTGAGGCCTGAGGGACGATCTGATGCTGGCTCCCATATGAGCAGAAGTTTGGTGGGTTTATTCCTGCGCTAATGGCTTATGCTATTGAAAACTGAAAAGGTCGGGTAAATGATTAAGTGGGGGGCAATGAGGATACATTATTATGATAATTTAATAGAGCTATTGATTTGGATTGATTAAGATACCCTCCCTAGTAGTAGTAGTACCTACTCACTGGGGAAGCCGACCGTTTAAATGTTCATGTGCAGTTGACCCCACCCTTACCAACCCCAGTCCCCCCAATTTAAGAGTCATGTGCCCAAAACCCTCAGGTACAAAAGGCAGTGGATCGGATGTATTGTTTCAATAAAGGATTATACGTCACTTGTAACTTGATTTTACATCATCAAAACAGACAGACAGCTGCAGCTTACAGTTTACACAGTTATACTGGAATCAACATCTTCCTTGAATTGCTTTCAACTAGTATTGTTTTTACATGTTCATCATAATAGTACAATGGGAGGACCTTTGAGTAGAAGATTAGGGATAGGGTAGCTCCACTTCTTTTGACTCTCCCATTAACATCATACGCACCGTGTCACCATCATTGTGTATTTTCAACTCTTCTCGTGCTTCGCTTGGAAGATATGGAATATGTAATTATTATAATCAGCAAACGCTAAACACAGAACGCAAATGAGGTGATTGGGTTCAGAAACTAGTCCCCGAATCAGAATTGTGGCCCCCTTTTGATATTCTTCCGGTAACACGAAGCTTAAGCTCCTTCATGTCCCCTCCGGAGAAGAAAAGTGCCAACTTGCGTTGGATAATAAGCCCATCATGGCTGTCTCTAACTTTCCGGTGACTATCTCGGATGCTTCTTGGAGGTCCATCCCATGTTAATTTCCTCCCATATCCACCCACCTCTAAGCTGTAATTATACTTTCGAGCTTCACTCTCATCCCCCATGAATCGAAGAAACGCCATATAAACGGGAGCCATGCCAAGCTGGAATGCTTCAAAGTGCAAGCAAAAATACTGCCCAAAGCAATGGAACACCTGAAATAGGAATATAACCTGTAAATGCATGTTCGTCGATTTACAAGATAATTTACACTTCTGCGCTGCATCAGGCAGCACGTCATGAGCCAATGATCAATGAAACACAGCATGAACAAAAGACCTAATTAATATAAATTCATATGACTCAAATCCCACCACTAGAATACGAGTATGTTGTTAAAGCACTTCTAATTTCACCCACCCCCTAGTCCATAGTCCCTAGTCCCTACTCCCTACTCCCTACTCCCTACTCCCTACCATTGCTTGGTCCATCTTTCACTCCCTACCACTGCTTGGTCCATCTTTCAGTAGGTAGGTACTGTTCAACATCTACAGTACAAGATTGTTCAGCTTCAATGACTTATGTCATTCAGGAGTAGGACTCATTGTCTATGTTACTTGGACTCGCACAAGGGTGTCTGCAACGTGTCCACCCAGTGAGAAACTTGTCGTGACCCAGTTCAGAGATACACAGACCCTGTCCTTAAGAGGATAATGTCTTTCAAATAGATACTTACCTACTTACTTACTAGAGAGATGTGAGCACAATGTTTTCAGAGTTAAAAATGATTGGAAAGTCTATTAAATGCTTCAAACAGACTATTGTCTACTTTAGTCATGCCAAATGTGAAGCTCATTCTCTCTTTTAGGAAAAATGTGGGATTGGTAGGGCTTGGGACATTGGCATGTTTTTCAGACATAATAAGGTGCTAAAGGTTTGAGGCCCTTAAATACAGCTTACAAGAAAGAAGAGGAGAAGCTAGAAGTAATGCAACTTACCGTTAACATCCAAGTGGCATTGTCAACTTCCATGGGATTAGCCTTGACATAACGATGATTGAAGGTGCAACCAGCATGCATATCGACTTTATGATCGTCTCTCAAGTGGGAAACCAGGAAGGGTATATCACCGACGACAGAGCATTCATAACCTGCATACGGGCAGTTGAATGGTCTGAAGTTACAAAGGGCTTCATGCTTGATTTTACCATAGTAAGGACAAATCTCTGAGCACCCTAGTGAGCTGTATTTGCATGGAAGCTCAAGAGTTTCCGCCACCTTCTCCAATGCTAGACACCTGATTTCTCCAAGCTCTTGTCTACAAGTGGGACACCTATTGTGAACCCTCGTTTTACATGCCGTGCAAAGTGTGTGTCCATTATGGCACTACAATGAAGACATGTCAGTGTAAACACATATCCTTCTTCAACACACGCAAATATTAAAACATGTACTATAATACTCCGTACTCCTAAGTAAATAAGACAAGCCTTTTTTGGACCTATAATCGGAGTACTTATTAACAAGAAATTTCCAAAAATACAGTTAATGCTTGGAAATTTCCAACAACCTATCGAAATGCAGCCAGTAAGCCAGTTACATTTCAAAAGGGAAAAAGAAGTGTGACACAGTGATGAGGAAGCAAGGAAAAGGGATATAAATCCATGTCAATAGCTGTGAGAAACAACGATCCACCAACTTCAACAGCCACAAAAATAAATAGTAAGTATCAATAACAAATGGAAGTCCCATTCTCTCGGGCCACCACAATGCATCATGATCATAGGCCCATTCTGTTAATAGATTATAAGCATAACAATACTGTGCTATGGAGTGATTATCCGCTGCTTGTAGCGTGAAATAAAGACACGCTCCTCCTCAGCGTAGATAGTTACAGTAGGTATAGTGATTCAACCAGTCATCAAACAGCTAACCCTCCTCTCAGAAGCTCTATTTTGCTTGTTTGCACAAGAGTTTCCCCCTCAAACTTGCAATCTTGACATGACTAGAACCAATTATCCATCACATATCAACGAAATGAGTTATCGTAACAGTTAAAGACAAAACATTGCCTTCAGATGGCCTACTTAGCTTTCCCTACTCCTCCAAACTACAACAACAAACTTAATTTGTCTGCCTCTTCTTCCCATCATTCACAAATACAACAAAAATAAAACCCCAGGCAGATATATATATATATATATATATATATATATATATATATATATATATATATATATATATATATATATATATATATATATATATATATATATATATATATATATATATATATATATATATATATATATATATATATATATAGACACATCTCGGCAAAGTTGTCAAATGCAATATATCAAAAGTCCAGAACATAAACTGTGTACATTCGAATTCAACTTGAAACAAAATAGAGTAATGACAAAAGAAATAATGATAATTAGAAATTAGAAATGAGGAGAATGATTTGAATTGAAGAAAGAAAAGAACCTGATGAATAGGAGGGTACATAGAATTAGCACAAACTGGACATTCAAGAAGTTCAATAACACTATTAACTGAAGATATGACAGTAGATGAGACTTTCCTCCTTGACTTTGAAGATTGACTATGCTGATGATGATGACTATGACTGTGATTATGATTATGAAAATGATTAACATCAGCTTCATATGACCTCTCTGAAATGGTTGTTGTCACACATTCAATCCTATCCTCCATTTCTCCCCCCTCAATACTGTATCTCTCACCCTTCTTTCTTGATCTGCTTCTTCAAAAATCAACAACTACCCATTAGCTATAAACTCAAAAAGATTCAAACTTTATTGTCAGATTTGTTAGGGATTTGACAAATTTTGGTGGGTTTGTTGCAATAATTAAGCTGACTGCCAAAAGTTTTTTTTTTTTTTTTTTTTTTTTTTTTTTTTTTTTTTGTTGATGAGAGACAAAAAATAAATAGAAAAAAGGGGGAGAATAGAGAGATGCTTTGCTTACTAAATTACTATGCTTGGCTTTTTCTCTAGAATTTTAAAGGGAGGAAAAAGTGTGTCTGATTGAGGAGTAATTATGAAAGAAGAGGTTTCCGATGATGGTGAAAATGATAAGAGTATTACGGAGTGTACAGTGTACTTTTGTACTACTCCCCTTCCCCTATTCAAGTACTCCGTATTTTCATCACTAAACTGAGAATTTTTATTTTCGATTATTCATTGATCAACTTAGTACATCCGTTATTATTTTTCCTTAATTATCATTAATTCACTATTATTATTACATAGTGTCAGGTCCACATTATTTATTATTTTTCACTTCAATTAATATACGAAATTGTTAAATGATATACGACTTTACTAAGTTGTACACATTTTGTCATTAATTTTATCATTATTTTTTTCATCAATATCCTTCTGATTGAAAATAGTAAAACAAAACTCTCTCTTCTATCTCCATCAAAACTAAAAGGTTTCGTTAATACTTTGTGATTATGACTCTTAATTTGTACATAAAATTTTGTTTCTTTAATTATTTTATTAATTTTCATTTAACTATTGAATTACTTGAATAATGAGACTTTATTATTTCTAATTAGACTTTATCTATTTTTCAATTAGGGTTTAGGTTGGTCGAGGGTTGGGGTTATGGAGTGGTTGTTAGGAGAGGGGTCGTCGGTGAGGAGCTAGGAAGGTGGTTCGTCGCCGTCGAGGGCTTGGGAGGGGAACAATAAGCGGAGAGCGATGTAAGGGTGCGGAGGGGGTTGGTGGTGGTTTGGTTGGACTAGGGTTGTTTGGTTGCTGGGTTGTAATTTTTTTTCTTTTTTTTCTGTGTTTTTTTTCCCCAAACTAGTGTTAACCCGTGCACGTTTGCACGAAATGTTTCTAAGTTGATTTTATACTGACAGAACAATATTTTAGTAACATCGAATTGGTATATTGTTTAATTAATATGATTGAGATGGTAGAATACCGTATATAACTTTATTTAATTGGAACAAATTGAAATGTTACAAAGCAACTAATAATATAATAAACATAAGTAGAAATATATTATACAATAGGAGGAAATAATTAGGACTTCAACTCCAATTTAATTGTCTTAAACATGTTCAAAGACTTCTTTGTATACTACATTTTCGGTACTATTAGATAACAATTTATCATTGTTATATATGAGTATCTTCAGTCCCTTTTTGCTAGTGACCCTCGATAACCCTCGATAAAGCCACATAAAGTTGTCTGTGCGTGAAAGATATAAGCCCACGTGGGCTAAGGACTGCTATTGGTTCTTATTGATAGTCATCCCAAAGCATACTGTTATCGGAAACTGTCTTCTATTGAAACGAACAGGAAATTTGGTAGTGTCTGATGGGGTAAGTGTTAAACGGGCAATATGAACCTTATCACCCTTTTTACTACCTGACAACACCGTGGCCATAATCACTCGAGTACCTAAATCAGTTACCAATAATCTTGTGCCATTACATAATCCACACGATTGATCAATGTTTCTCAGGAGCATAACCATTGTACCGACCTTCAACTTAAGCTAATGATTTGGAAGGTCGGAACACTTAATACCATTTAAAAATTATGTGGAGTATAGATTCCATGCGTCCCGTAAAATTCCCCTCATCTTTGCTGACCTCATCAGAGCTAAAGTTAATTTTTCCCGCCCCAAGAATAAGAGACAAAACATATTCATTAACCAATTCAACAATCTTGTGGGTTACTGCAAGAATGACCCTCTCTTGAAGATAATCCGGGTTTCATAGTTTGGTTTGAAGAGATGGGATCTGCTTTCAACAATGGAACCAATAGAATTTATCTCGCGGTCAATTAATATATTAGGCGGCAACTCAGCGTCAACTTCCACATCATTTGGGCCTCCAGCTAAACCGTCTCCAGTTTTCAGAATCCATTTAGAGAATTCAGAACCTCAGACAATAGCAGAAGTGAGCTCCCAACTTGTAGACGCATGTTTTTTGTCAACGTTAGCACCTGGTAATGACATAAGTGTATAGTGTTCAGTTAAATATGGTATTCTACCAGTAGTAGTTATATATCGCAGTCTTTGTGAAAAAATAAATAACAGACATGCAATGTACCTTGCATGAAGACCAAAGATCTGATGAACACAAAGACGTGTGCACAATGTCCGATCTACTATCTTTTGGGACAACGGGAAGAATTTGTCGAAAATCACCATCGAAAACAATTACCTTACCACTAAATGGCGTATTAGCATGGTTCGCGTTCGAACCACGCATGACGTCTCTTAAACTCTTATCAAGGGCCACAGAGGCATGCTTGTGCGTCATTGGTGCTTCATCCCATTTGATATGTTTAGTGCAAATCAAAAGCTCTATCAAATCAGTACCTGGTTTAATCCCAGAGCATGTAGAGTTCTCTAAAACATTCAGTGTAATACCAAATCTCGAGTGCATTGTTCAACCACCAGGAAGTAATGTGGACGCATTGCCGCTAGACGCCACAGGAAGGACAATGTCTCCAACGCTCCGTATGCCAGCACATAAGGTCCTCCAAACGGATGTCTTACCTAAGCCCCCATATCCATTTAGAAAAAAACACCTCCCCGATATTCATTAAAAGCCTCCATTATCTTGTTGTACACTGATAGTTGTTCTTGAGTCATTTTGGCTAACAATCGGAGATGTTCCGCTCGTAAAGAAGCTTTATCATAGGATAGCTCATCTAATAGTAAGGTATTAGAATGATAAGATGTGGAGGAATTCGGTCGCGGTATACCTTCAAACTTGCTTAAACTACTACTATTACGTTGAAGAGATGCTTCAATTTCTAACAGAGTGTAGTTCTTAAGTTCATCGTTAGTGAGTTGCAAGTCTGCAAGATTTAAACTAAAATTATTGTTCGTATAGGTCATTTCAGATTACCATGAGCTATATTACAAAATATAATTCGGTATATAACATTGTAACAAAATATGTAGAGTATGCACTTACCTTAGTTTCTTAGTAATCTCCGTTGTCTATATAGGATGTCATCTCCAAGCAGCATCCATGTTATTCACAAATTCTTGGGAGAGACGGTCTCTTAATAACTTATTGAGAGACCACTCTTCAGTACCACTCTATGTCATATTCGTACCCTTAAATGACAACTTTGTTTTGTACCTGTTTTTATAACAAGCGTACCCTCTTTATATTTGTATACTCTTTTATGTTAATCGTAACTACTTCTATTAGGTTTGGTACCACTGTTACTTTCATTTGTACTTAGTTTCTCAGTAAAGTTAATGAAAGACCGTCTCTCAGGAGACCTACTCCATGTTATTAGGGTGGTTTTTTGGTGGAGGTATTTATAACTTAAGATAGGTGGTTTTTTTTGGTGGGGATCATGGGTAGTTAATGATGTTAGCTTTTTGGAAGGTAATAATATTAGTGGAGGTCATGGGTCATGGGTAGTTAACTTCAGAAGTTAACTAATTAGCGGTTAATCTGTTATTAATCTTTATTAAGTTATACTGTTTGACTAAGAATTACTTTGTAGTTAATCTTTATTAATCCTTATTAATTTTTTATGCAGATTGAGATTGACGATGATGAACATTAATTTATACTGTTTGACTAAGAATTACTTTGTAGTTACGTTTTGTCACCTCGACGTTATTGGTTTGGCGGCATTTAGTGTAATCGTCTATAAATAATAGATGAGTTACCTTTATGTCACCCTAATAAATTCGGAAGGACGACAATTCGTAATCGAAATTTTTTTTGTTAAAGTTAAAATGTCTAGTAGCTTACGTGTGTAGACACCCAGATTTGGACCTGGTGGCTGCAGAAGTGCCCAACAAACACCCGATGACGATAGGACTGCAACGCGACGCGGGTTCGCGGTGTTCCAGATAGTTTTTCTATAGAACGGATCAAATAAATTATTCGGGCAAATTAAACTAACCTGAGGGCAGCCTTAGTCGTATCGTTACGATCGCATAGGCACTAATTAGAGTCAATTTTGACACCGGGACCCCGAGTCGGCCCCGAAACTCGAACCGAGTCAACACCGCGCCAAGCGAACCTCGGGATGAACACCCGGGGCCCACTAAACCAACGGCGCTAAGCCGCGGTAAGCTTAACCCCCAAGTAACATATCACACTCCTCCCTCTCGGTTTGGAAAAGTATCAAAATCGTATCCTCAAAACTCCAACCGCACCACCTGACGCGCCTGGGTCTCCCCACGCCCGGACCCAGGCGCCTGAGTCTTAGTCCGCCCCAGCTCGGGCGCCTGTATAGGTGACGAGGGCCGAAAACACCTATAAATACCCCCCTTCACGCCCTCATTTCGACACACAATTCAATTCTCTCTTCTCCCTCTAAACTCTCGCTAAGGGCTCGCACTCCGACACCCGAGGCAAACGATCCACTCGATCGTAGTTCCGATAATAAAAAACGACATCGACGCTACTCCTCACCTTCGAGCATTCCACTCGATACCGAGGTGCCTGTGATCGACTAGCTCAAAACTAGTACTCAGGTTCTGCCGGATTAGCCGCAGAACTAGTCCTTAGCAACGAAACTCTGCCGGAGTAGCCACGGGAAGGTCAAACGGTAACGGAGCTCTACCGGAGTCACTGGTCAAGCTAGGAGGATCCGCCTGTTGATCGACTCGTCACTAGGTTGCCATCTAAACAAAACTTTCCATACTTGCACTTTCTATCATTATGCACTACGACAACACTAGATGTGGGCACTAGGCCCACAAAAATCTACTAAATCACGTAACGTCCCAACTTCAATCACAAACACTAAAACACACTAAATAGACCCGAGTAATTCCGAGATCCGTTCTCCAACTATCTACGCATCGAGTCCCATTTAGTGTACACTCCGAGGGTGCAACTCCTCATTATGTGATTTACTTACATTCGCATTTACAGTTTTTCGTATGATTTATTGCTTTTATGACCTTATAATCGCATGCTAAATCACCTAACACGGAATTCAAAACGTAAAACAACTAAAACTGAACAAGGTGATGGTCGGGTTCCGTATTAGTCCCGGTGCTCGCCATACTAGGTTCGACGCATCTCTATTAATACCGAGCCGACGCATCTTAAGCAGAATACCAGGTAAGATATACCACGAGAATGACTAATATCCGTATTATCGCGTTAAAACTGATTTGCTAGTACGTATAATACTAGTACTCTCTGTACTCTCCTACGTGCATCTTTTCATGGCATGCTTGTCATGTGAAATCGCATGCAAAGAATGTAAATCCAACTACTTCGACAACAAAGCTTACTTGTCCTTAAACAACCGACATAGCAAAAGGCTTAGGGTTAAAACAACGGATGTTACAGTATTTCCACCACCACAAAAGAACTAGGATATCAGCCCACCGATTGATTAGTAGAGGCCGCTATAGTGCGGGCGGGATTGGGTGTTGACATCTATCGGATGTTGGCTTCCCAATACGTACCCTCACCCCTTACTCAGAATCGACGGTTTCCGGATGTCCGAAACCATTGGCAATGAGAGTCATTCCAGGCATGGAGTGCTTAAGGGTACAAGTCTTTATCTTTAAGTCCCGTGCCACTCAACTTTGAGCCGGCAAGGGATCAAAGTTGACTTGAACGGTTTCCGAGTCCCCATAATTGACTCGGTGGCGACTCCACAAATTGGCAACAACTTCAGTTCACTAAAAAGGTTGCCTTACCAAACAAAACAACCTTTAAACATTTACAACCACGACTCGATCGATTCCCAAACGGAAACACGGGTGCCCGCACCCGTCTAGTACAAGTCCGGATCGTCATCCAAATCGAGGTCCGACACTTCGCCCCGTACGCGAGATCGAACCGGCCCCCGGCAGGGAGGGGTCACGTGGGTGGCCGCCGCCACACGTTGAAAACCGGATCGGTCCCGTGCGGGGCGCCGGGCGGTGCGGACGGACGTCCACAGTTTGGCGACTCCGCTGGGGACTTGGAAACAAGTTTCCAGCGGTGGTGTAACTTGAACGAGGTCGGTGAAGCGCATTTCTTAGTTCCTAGTTGTGGTCACTGCAGGTTTTGGCCCTAAAAAGCCCACTTTAACCGATATAAGGACCAATCGACCTCTTCGCGGTAAGATCTTTAGGGACACGCGGAGAGATCCTCGATTGACGCTCCGGCCGCCTAACGCGTACCCCGGGGGAATAATAAGCGGATAGTTCCGAACGGACGGTATGACACTCGTCTCCCAAGACCATTGTTAATACCTAAGTAAAGACTATTCGTGGGCGGTAGCCTACCCTAAACCTACCCGAGTCTGCATCCTGCATGAGTGTATGCATTCCTAGTTATGTGTAGCGTGTTTGAACAATCCAACCCAAATAAAATACTAAAATTCGGATTCAACCACGCCAACATATTCAACCGCACCCAATTCCGTTTTCGAAAACATCTCATCTCTTCAAAACGACCTTTTAAACACCGATGCTCCGGTCAAGTCACGATTTCTAAAAAGGGAAAAAACACTTTCAAACACCGTCACTATGGCAAAATTTACACTCGACATTTTCAAAACACGTTTCAAAACGCCGTCTCACGGCTAAAAGTAAAGTCCGTCAAACAACAAATACCGTTGATCTACCAAGACCCCAATTAATGGGATCAAGGCACACCAAACGGTCACATTTTGTTTTCAAAAAAAATGATAATAAGTTTTTTTTACACATACCGTTAACACAACCGAAGCTTCAATTAATGAAGTCAAGAAATCCAAAACGGTTACATTCTCGAGACACTTTTCACAATACACCACCATCCATTATCGAATGCTATTTACTGCAACCAACCAACGAGGATCACCCGTTTCAAAGGAAAAACTACTTTTCTGAAAACACTATTGTGGACATGACATAGGTCCACCCCGACGCGGCCACGCGCGGGTTTGGGGAGGCGAATGAATCTCCATATGAGATGGTCAAATTGAAATTTAAATCGAAGTAGGAGTCGCCACCGAACTTTGTGGGAGTTCGGGCCCGTTCGAACCCACTCTATGTCGTAGTGGGCCGTGTACAAAATACGGTCCATTTCCGATGTCAGAGTTTATTGGGTTCGTCCCTTTGCATTATGATACCGATACCGACATTATCGGATATCGTGTATTGAATGACTCTCGTTGCCAATGGATTCGGATATCCGGAAACCATGGTTCTGAGTAAGGGGTGAGGGTACGTGTTGGGAAGTTCACTAAGAACACCCAACCCCGCCCGCACTTAGCGGCCTTTACTAAGATATCGTTCGTTTTTGGTGTACACGCGTTAGTTCGACGGTGGAATGATATGCAAAGATTATTTTCCCTAAGCATGTGAGAAAAATAAATGGGTTGCTAAGTCGTTTAATGCATGTTAAACTAATAACGTCAAAGTTATTTTAGCATGTGAGGTTCGTTTTAGTCTTGTAAAACAATAGAAATAAATAAATTGATACAAACACGAGAAAACGAGTTAGTAACGATTGAATAAATTGATTAAGGATGTACATACGATGATATGCATGATTTTGAAAAAAGATTTAATGACACGTGATGGATTAACACGTGTTGACCGAGGTCGAAAAAAGTATTTATCGAAATCTGAAAATATGTCGCGAAAGTCGCTGTTTTATGTAAGAAAAGAAAAGAATAGAAAAGCGAGAAAACGAGAAAAAGGGACTCGGCCATCCAGGCCTCCGCGCGAGTCGCCTGACAGGCGCGCGACTCGCGTGGGGGTCTGTCCGCTTTTTTTATTTTGTCAAAAATCGTTAATTTTTATATATCGTGTACAAATATGGATTAATTTATATCCGATTCATATTTTCAATACTCGTCGTATTCGACATTCGATTATGAAATCGATATCGAATAGTCGGAACGATTTAGAAAAAGTTTTGAAAAAAAGTCTGTTTTGAACGAAAAGAGGAAAAAAAAAATTTGAACGAAAAAAATGTTAATTCTCTCCGCGTGAAAATTGTCGTATTTTATTAAAAAAGGTGTAACGATTTTATTAGCATCAACGAGATTTAATTTAGTTCTTATTAGATATGATATTCGACTACAGAATCTGTATCGTATTTTAAGAACGTTATAAAAAAAGTATTTTTTTGTAGTATCGATTATTAGAAATAATAATAAATATATGACGAACGACCCATATTAAAAGTACGACCGACGACGAAGAAAGGAAAAAAAGACGAGGAGGGGGAGAAGAGAGAAGAGAGAAACGGGTTTGATTTTACACCCTCAACCTACATGCTTTGTTTTCTCGGATTAGAGCTCGTCGAAAAGTGGCTTTAAACTTGGGAGCGTCGAGATGATGTGGGATGAATTTGGGTGTTGGTTTGGTCGTGTGATGGGACGGGTTTCGGCTGGCTTCTCGGGGTCGGATTCGTCGGTATTTTGACAGTATTTCGTTGCTTCTTTGTATGTCGGGATTTGCTTTGAATTATTTTTGCTAGATGTCGATGAAGTATGTGTGATAGATGTGTATTTCATGTGTTAATTTTGTGTTGTGCAAGGGGCTATTTATAGGAGTATTCCCGACCTTGGCTAGGAGAAGTAGTTGGATTGGAACTACCGCTTAGGATAGGAAATGTAGGAAGTCGAGAGGAGCGTAAATTCCGTTGCTTGGTGAAGAAGCAACGAATCTCGGCTGGTTGGTGGAGTATTTCGGCCGAGCTCATGCTTGGTCGAGTATCTGATTCGGTTTTCGGATAGAGTTCCTATTTGAGATTGAATTCTATCCTTAAACGGATTTGTTTAATATTTTTTGAAGCTGATTTTTTGTAGTATTTGAGTCCAAACTGGACGTGTGGTGTCACGACTGGTTCGTGTGACTCGGGAAAAAATATCTTTGACCGGGTTTGACTCGGTCGCTAAAAGACGGTTTTGCCCCTGGTGCCGGATTCGACCCAAATTAGTCTTATTTGACTCGAAACGACCCACTGGGCCTGGATTTGAGGTTGGTTTTGTAAGATTTGTACTCCGTAATAAGCCCAAGCCAAATGTCCATGATTTCGAGCCCATATCCGAGTCCGTCAAAGCACGTTTGCGTCCGATCATCATCGGGTGTTTGGCGGGAACTACTATAGACACGTGGCGGTCAAAATGTGGGTGTCTACAACTATTCACTACCTAAACCCTTGACAAGGATTTAGTCACACCTTTAAAGCACCACACACATCCGATATCGAACTAACTAATCAATAGTAGTCTCGATGAAAGAATCACGTAGTCATTTAAAAAAAAAAAAAAACGTATTCCCTTTTCGAAAAAAAAAAGTTTTGCGCCTTTGCTATCACTTGATTTCCAGCGCGCGTGCATAGCGACGCATCTTTTTACCACAAACGATGTCGCGGCACCATCGTAACCTTAATTTACAAAATCACCTTTGTCGAAACTCTACCCGCCAGTATCGGTCGTTTTCGAAAAAAAATATCAAAAAGATCTTTTGATCCTGAGCCGGGATCGCGATCAACTTCTTACGTCGTACAACCGTGTGATTAATTGTCCGTCTTAGTTACTAGGATCACCTCTACTCAAGGTTTTACATTTTGGGTCGTCTCATTTCGAGAAGTCCTCTTGAAACCTCACCTCCGAGGTTTGTGTCAAATTCCTTAGACGTCTCGCCGAACACACCAAGAGTCTAAAGCACCCGAGTCCCTAAGCCAGTGACCGCACACATGCGAGTCAAGGGTCTCATTTCCGGGTCGCTCAGCCACGAGCATTCCTCAAGTCTCTAAGTCGTCCGGTGGATCCGATCTGATCTTTTAATCCTTTCCCCCTAGAATCACTCCCCAACATGTCGGTATATTCAAGCGCCATTGAAAGCATCCACAACGATGTGAATACCCTAGCCAAATTGGTTCGCAACATCCATACTTCAGTAACCCATTTGACTTTATCCGTCCGCTACATTGATAGCCGCCTCAATTTCCTTGAGAGTAGAGACACCGAAAACGAGACAAACGTCAATTCGGGCGATTACCATACCCAAAAGCCTACCCATGATAGACTATCCCAATACTCCACCCGATCAAAGCTTCCTAAAATCGATACGGAAGGAACACCAAGACCTTACGAGATCACATCCAACAAAGTAGGAAGGTCACCGAGAAAGTTTACCCCAATCAAACCATCTTACATCGAAGTTCTTAAGTGCCTAGTCGATCAAGGGTTACTCACACCTTTGGGTCCCACTCCGGACCTACCAGTCGACAAACGAAGCAAAAGTTGGACCCCTAATGCTTATTGCCTATATCACCAAGGTAACGGGCACGATACCGAGTCCTGCTATCGACTCAAACATGCCATACAAGATATGATCGAAAATAGGACCATCCCTCTACCTCCACCCAATAAACCAAACAACATCAGAAACCCTTTTAGCATTCGCGCAGTCTTTGGCAACGCCATTGATTGCTCCCACCTTGACCCTATAGAGGAGAATGTCCGGAATATTAAGGAAGATCCTGAAAACCCAAGGGCATCCACCTAGACGAGTAAATCTGTGTCCGATTCATAGTCTAGTTCATCTTAGGGCCTAGACCTAATAGTATAACAAATATCTTTTGTTTTTACATCGATTCAGGAGGTGCGAGGGGACCTGTCCTCCCCTTCCCAAAAAACAATGTCTCGGGCGTGTAGCCCGCTTATTACTATCAATAAAAAGAAATAAACTTTTCTTCCTTCATATTGCGCCTCGACAATCGCTTGATTTAATAACGCACTTTCTCGCTTAGGACTCGATACTATGCCATTTATCGATAACAATCAAACAAACCTCAAAACAATGAGGAATTACAAGAACCGAGATCCCGTGTTCTCTTTTTACCTATCCCATGTCCGGTGTAGAAAGCCACATAACCATCCCTTAGAACGAGCATTCCCGAATCCTATGGCGAATCTAGATAGTCCCTTAGCTAGTAATCAAGGACGGAAGGCAAGCCCATTTCTCACAATGAACATCCCTCCAACAATGACCAACCAATCTATCATAGACGCTAGCAAAACCAAAAGTCTGAAATGGCTAAAAGGGGCCAAAGAAAAAAAAAGATAATAATAAGTGAAAACCGAGGCGAAGCTAAGCCTACCCAATTCAATTCAATGGTCAAGATCAAATCCCAGTCATCCAATTCGATTTCAAATACAAGTCCAAATAAGGAGAAACATGAACAGACCGATCAGCTAGCACCAAATATTAGCCTCTCTACGTTATAACCCCTTAAGACCTTCCCGAGACACTTGTTAGGAGACAGTCCGGAATTTTGAGGATTCAAGCTCAATAGGATAATCCCAACCGTTAGGGCCAGACATGGAAATCAGATCCCCACGTAATTTACATCCCACCCGATTGAAGTCCGAGTCATTTTTACTTAACTTTCCCTTTCCTACCACATTACGAAACCTTAGCCCATAGCCCTAACTCCACAAAAATCAAGCTCCAGATGTTGATCTATCGAAACCACTCACTACCTAGCTCCACAATCCAAAACCATCCAAGCCAGTCACCCTGACCCAAACACGGTATCTCGGTAATGGTTACTTTCAAAAGGTCACACCCAATCACTTCGCCTTAGTTCCTTAGCTAGGGAGGATACACTCTAAATCGATATTTGGCATAACGAGTCTAAAGCAAAATCACTCACATCTAAAGAACTACGAACATGGTTTGATTCCGTCCAAAAGCGGATACGTAGGCAACCCTTCTCCGGGTACAACCAAACAACTAAGCAAAACAGTCGAATAATCGATTCATGCGTAAACCGGGATTCCTCCCATGACCCGGTCAATGAGTGAGTTAAAATGACGAAGCACAAAGGACGAGCCGAGGACGGGGTGAAAACCTGAAAGGGGGCCCCGGGCAAAATGAAGAAATGAGTCGCGAGCCGTCGTCAAAAACAAAAAAAACAAAAATAAACAAGAAAAAAAACAAAAAAGGTGAGCCGAGGACGGAGTGAAAACCCGAAAGGGCGCTCCGGGAAAAATGAAGAATCGAGTTGCGAGCCACCAAAAAAAATATAAAAAAAATGTGCTTCTCATCAATTGGAAAAAAGGAGGAAAAATCAGTTAAATCAAGCTTTTGTCGAGGCCATTTATCTCAAGCATCTGAAACCCGGACATCCCGGAAAGCAATGACGTGTCAAAACCCTACAAAAAACTAGTACTAATACGCCACATAATATCAATTAATATAACATAGTACTAAAGGCTGGGCTCTACCGGTCCAACTTTTCCTTTCCCTTGCCATTCGGGTATGTTTGCTTGGGTCTCTTACCATTGACCCTCCTAACGCAAACTTCCACCTCCCTAGCCAAAAGCGAGCCCAGCCAATCTCACTTCCCCTCCTCACTCACATTTTCAAAATGGGTCTTGTCGATCTCGGCCCGTGCAGATGAACTGACGAACACTAGGATCGGTAACGTCGTCTTCGGTCGTGCACTTAGCAACATTAGCCCGCATAGCTTCCTTATTCTGTAGTACGGTCACCTCCACAATCCTTAACCTTTCTCTCACCCGACAACCCCGGACAAAAGCTAAACCCCTTTCCAAAAGCCAAAATGCCTGCACAAGAATGATAGGTCCACACGGACGGTACATTTCGTCCATCGGATCCACCAGACTTAGATGCCCTTTCATTCTTTTTTTTAGGGGGATAAGCTACCCCACCCAGGCATGTTGTAGCCTTTTTGTCAAGTCGAGTCCGCGGTCTAAAAAGGCAATTTTATAAGTATACAAAAAGTGGTCTAACTTTTTTTCAAAAGTCGTGAAAACTACACTCATTTCCTAAATACACTCGGTTAAAACACGTTAATATTTTACACCTCGAGTCAAAACGTTTAATCGACGTACTACTTGATCCGATTCCCGGCTCAAACTAACGCATTTCAAAACATCCGAAAGAAACAATTTTCATACTCTCATGCAAACGCACCTTCAACTAGGTCAGATCGCAAATGAGCAAACACAAAAGTGATTACTTGTCAATTTAGGTAAACAAATTCGCCAAAAGCAAGACTAATCCAACTAATTCAAATACTAAGAATTTAAAGCAAATATACAAAACATACAAATTTATACACAAATCGAAACTAGGGAGGACCCCTAGAAGCCGCACCGATGGCTATCACAAGCTCACCTAAGTTGTCATCCAGACCTAGGTCTTCTAAGTCGAAGGTAGGAGACTCACTACCGTCCATCCCCGACAGCATATCTAGGGTAGCCATCTCGGGGACCCCTCCAACTTCCTCGTTAGCACCAGTAGCCTCAGCCTCAGCCTCCCTCTCGATCCGATGCCTGGCCTCACCCTGTGTAGAGGTCTCACCTCGAGACCGAGCCAGCTGCTCCTTTAGGAAGGCGATCTCGCCAGCCCGAGATTGCAGGAGCCACTGTGACTCGACATCTTTCGCCTCAAGCTCGGTCACCCGAGTCTCCAACTGTCCCACCATGTCCGAGACATCCTGCAGATACACTCAAACATTAGGGAAGACACACGAGCAACCTAGAAAGCCACCCTAGCCACAGAAACTCACCGATCGAGGCCTCAAAGTGTCACGGGAAACCCTCGAGGTATAGGTCCGGAAGCAGTTGGCAGCCTGCCACAACCGCTGATGGCAAGCCGACGAAACCTGAGAGTAAAACCATGAAAGTTAGGCAAACCGACCCTACATTCTTAGAACCCAAATCGAAAACAAAAGTCAAAACTTACCTGGTATACCCGGTCACGCCACTCAATCCCGGCATCCATCTCCTCAGCAGAACACTGGGGGAGGGGCTCGGTAAAGGGTATCCAGCCGCATCCACCCTAAGAAGAGTCATAGGAAATTCTGGGGGCTAGATTTCGTCAGCCGGGTCGGCCAGCTGAAAAGACAACAGATTGGTCAGTCAAAAGACAAAGAAACTAACAAACCGTAATACAAACCTTAGAGCCAAAGATTAGAACATTACCACGAGGCGGTACCAAGCCAGCCGCCGGGTGACGTGAGATAGGTAGGAGGCACCAGGCACCAAGAGCGTATCGCCTCCTTCTCCGTCCTTGTCCTCGAGGATCTCTGCGGCGGTCGGTGGCCTGAACATGGTCCGGGGAGGATCAACCGGCACCCTGAAATCATCGTATAGGCACTTGCGCACCAACCGTTCGCCCAGGTACCAAACTAGACGAATCAACGTAGGAAGAAGCATCCTCCTATAACTCCGCGGCCTCAGCTCCGTAGCCACATACTCCAGCACGCCATCGTAATTGGCCCAAAGGCGGGCCATAAACTACACAAATAAAACCAATATCCTAATGAAATCCCAAGCCTTGGGGGTTATTGAGCAAATAAACTATAGAAGAAACTTACATCGTCAAGGCCTAGCTTGTTAACCAGAGCATTCTCCATCGGATAGTGGCTGATTGTGCTCTTAGGCTGAGCCAACCTCCACTCGATTCCCGCTAGGAATCTCTTCGGGTGCACCCGGACCGTCTTAGGTGTCAAACATGGGAAGTAGGAATAGATCCAAGCCTGTAAAATCCCGAAACAACTTTAGCAGCCCCAAACCAAAACTAAGTTAGTTCAAAATCCAAGAGTGAGAGTAGTAACTAACCTCCAGTATAAGGTCGGGACCCACAATGGGCACAGCTGAGGCCGACCCTATCACCAGCGGCCTCACCATGACTTGCAGACAGCGAGTCATCTCCGTGAAAGCCGCGATCACCTAATCGTAGCGCCTTAGCTGAGTCAGGTCAGCTACGAAGGGCAAAATCCTAGTACTAAACCTCTCGCCCTTATCCGATAAGTGAGTCGACCCTAGGAAATACCACAGCCACAGCCGAGCATCATGCTCCGGTGTGTTAGCCTCCCGACCCTCCAACACCGCCACTCGCTCGAAATGGTCGGTAATGTACGAACTCACTATAGCATGAGGCATGTTGTATGCCTCACGTGGTAAACAATCCCCGATGAGGCCCCGCACCTCATCACTATCTAGACTAGGACCCTCGGCGGCCCACCCAATCCTATCCGGGCCCCAGGGCATACCGCTAATCATTCCAAAGTCCTCAAGGGTCATCCTGATCTCCCCAAAAGCCATGTGAAAGGTCGAAGTAGTATCATGAAAGCGATCTATCATCGCCCTGATCACCACAAGGTTGCATTTAGTCTGGCAACCCACCAACCTAACCCACTGTCCGACCACGGGACCTAGAGAGGTCCTCGAGATAATCTCCTTTACCGTAGGGGTCAGCTTCTGGAAGTAGACATCGAGACACGTAGTAAATCCCGAGAAAGTCCTCATCGGACCTGGGGGCTGCAAGTCCAAACAACGCAAAGATAAACAAAAACAAGCCTAGCCTAACACGAGCCAGAACAAATAATAACAATAGCAAAACCCGAGTCATAACCAATGACCACGAATAGGACACTCACCAAGCCCCGCACAATGCGGTTAGAAATATGAAGGTCAAGATGAAACATCAGCTGATGACCATCCCAGTCCCGAGCCCACTCGGGATTCTCGTAGACAACCTCCTCATCCTCCGGTACAGGAACCGGGATGTGAACCCTCCAAGCCACGGTTTCCGGAAGCTTGCGCTTCTTCAGTCTATCGAACTCGGCCTCATTAATAGTCTCAGGGTCACGTCGCTGAGATGAGACGCTCCGTCTCCTCCTGCAAATCCCTCGAGGAGTCTGTGAACTTGCCCCGACAGCCTCCCCACTAGCACCAACCGAGGAAGTTCCCTCGGGATGCTCGGTATCACCTCTAGCTATGAAACCCAAAAAAAAGAGAAAACAAAACAAAGCCTAGCTCTAGTTAGGCTAAATCAGTTTAAACAGGTCAAAATAGGGTCAAAATTTCGAATCAGGATCTCAAAATTCCGAAAAGGCCGCTAGCACGCATTTTCGATCCCGATCACAATGAAAGTGGTTTCGGGAAAATCCGGCATCGTTACGACACCTTTTGGTCCGTCTTAAGACACACAAAACCTCACGGAGGGTCCTAAAGGCCATCCTAGCCCTAGCAATCGACAATAGAGCTACCCGCATCCTCACAACACTATCTGAACAAAATTCTGCAAAATAATCATAGGAATAATCGGGAAGCGATCCTTAACCCTAGCATTCCAAAACGCATTTCAACAAAGAGGCATTATCACACCTCGAATATCCTTATCAAGCTTATAACTACTTTAACAAGCTCTAATCGACCTTAATTTAACAATGAAATCAAGCACAAGCATCCAAACTTAATAAAACGAAAACACCCAAATCGATTTTCTAGGGTTTTCAACAAAACAAACTCATAATCAACCAAAACCGACCATAAACAAAGCAAAGAACACTAACCCGGAGTCGACATTGTCGTAAATGGCGGAAATCGAATCGAAACTTGGCAATAAGTCGAAAATCGGTCTTGAGGCGAAGAGATTGGTGCGTTCGACTTCTTTGTGAAACAAGACGAGCGCCCCAACCTTCGATTACTTAAACAAACCTTGACCACAAAACCCTGACCGCATCAGCTAATGCGTCTAAGTTTGGGTGCGGTGGGGGCTAGGTGCCTCAAGACTAGGCCGCAGACAGACGCACGTCTAAATGGCTCGGTGCAAACTAAAACAAAACAAAACAAGCAAACTCAAGGTTCAATACACATAACCTTTAAAACAAACAAAGTAACAATAAACAGAATAATTACTAATCGACGCCGGTAATACATTCTCGATAATGAAACAAACGTGAGAACCGCGCTTAACCTAAACACTGCACTCGAACGCATAACAAGACAATTTGAACCAAATTAAAGCAAACTTTGAACAGACTCAAATACATAACAAACTAAAACAAAGCAAAACAAATACAACTCAAAGGCACTACACATGCACACTATATATTACGTAGTTGCTAATAGGGGTGAGCAAAAAAATCCGATACGGTTTTATTATCCGTATATGATACGGTATACGGTTGCAATTATACGAATTTCCGTATATCCGATACGAATATCCGTATATCCGATACGGTTTTTCATAAAACCGTAGCGGATACGTATCAGCAAAATTGAAAACCGGATATCCGATTTCCGATTCGGTTTTCAAAAATACAAAACTAAAATAAAAAAATTAACAAACTATAATACTATAACTAAATGACCTAATGGATTAAAAACAAAAAAGCCCAACACTCTCACTCTTTCATTCCGTCACAACGCCACTCTCAGTCTCTCACATTCAGTCTCTCACTACTTCATATTTCAGGCCGTCGTTTCACGTTTCATGCTCATTAAGGTTGATTCTTTGTTTAATTGTTCACTACTTCGTTTGTCTGTCAATTGTTGTTGTTTTGGGTTGATTTGTGTGGAAAAGATTTGATCTTTAAGCTTCTTGTTTGAAGAAAGCAGGTTGTTTGCCTATGACTCTATTATCGTAGAATTATTAGTAGTATTCGAATATTCGGAATGATTGTGATAATTAAATTATTTTTAGATATTTTTCTTGTTTATTTCCGTATTATTTTTGTATAACAATGAAAGCAACGTTCGTTACGACCTTAATATCAAAAATCGGATTATGTGCACTTAAAAGAAAAATTAAAAGAAACCTCAAAACCGGATACCGGATATCCGGTTTTCGTATATCCGGAAAAACCGGATATCCGATTTAATTCAGATCGGATCAGGATAGTAAAATGTCAGAATTTTAAAACCGGATATCCGATCCGGTTTTGCAAACCGGATCGGATATCCGGTTTTGCTCACCCCTAGTTGCTAAATCCTATTCATGCTTTACTACTTCATCCCCAATTTTTCATTATTTTTTCATGTCCTTCCTTTTAGCTTAGAAAAATTCTCTCTTCTTTAGACAAACTAGTGGCGAGACCGCGCGCTATGCGCGCGGTATTGTGTATGCTTCCGGTTAGGGTATTCAAAGCGATTGGTGTAGTTGATTCAAACGAGCAGCATTTGATTGAATGTGTATGAGTTTTTCGCATTGGTGTTGTTACATGTCTAAACAGAAGCACTGACATTTGCGAAAATGATGAGCTGATTGAGTTCCAGGCTTATGAACATCGAAATTAATTGATGCATAAGATGTTTGCAAACATGATACTTGTGGTTGCTTTTAATGTGGGCAGCGTCGTTGAACGCTTAGTCATTTTCATTGGCACCGTTCGAGAACATGTAATCACTCCCCTCTACTTTAACATCCTTTCTCTTCCCGATACTGGTCGCCAATCTACTAATATTAGTCTTCCACATTTATTCACATGCTTCACATCCTCATGTCCTTCCCCTTCCCTTTCTTCTTCTTTTCGGCATCCTCATCGTCATTATCTCAAATCAATAATTACATATGAATTGTTTTTGTTATCTAGTTTGGTGAATGTGTTGTCCCTTCGACTCATTCACCCTCTCCTCTTCTTCTTTCCTTATCTCCCCAGAGATTCCTCTTTATCCTTTCTTCTTCCCCTTCTTTCCCCTCTTTTCGTTCATAAAAATGAATTGCTTGCTTTTATCATCTAGTTCAGTGAGAGAGTCGTTCCCTGAATTCCTCCTACTCCTCCCATTTTAAATCTCTTAATTCTCCCTCTAACGTTCTTTCTCTTCATGTTCATCTTTCCCCATCTACTAAAATTAATTTTCCTAGCTTCTTCACCACATTCTCTTCTCTTTCCCCTTTCTGTTCTTCTCCCCATCGCCATCATTTAAGATCAATACTTAAATATGATTTCTTTGCATCTAATTTAGTAAGAGTATCATCCCCTCAACTTCTTCAACCCCTACCATTTTCACTCAATCCTCTGATCTTGCACTCTCCCTTTCTTCTCTCTGTGTCCTCTAGTGTGCCTCTTATTCATGTTATTACTTCTCTATCAATATACTAAACTAGTTTTCATCCTCGTCCACCTTTCCTCACATTTGCCGGCCTATTTGAAGTACTCTCTCCTTTCTCTTCAATTAATGTTCAATGCCAGATCCCAACTTCTATTTTTTTCCCTTTCTCTATAAATAGAATTCAAATCGAGTCTTTAATCAAAACACACATTTCATAATCAAATTGCACTTATTTCCAACCCTCTCCAAAAATGCTCGGAGCCATGACCAGTGTCGAATGTGTTAGACACCATCAATTCAAAATCGATTGAATTATTTCTGAAACTCGTATGTTATTTGATTGTTATTGTTATGATGTTAATCTTACTGTTTAATGTTTTATGTTTATTGTTTAATGCCGGCTATACGGAGTATTAGTAACGGTTTAATGTTGTATTAGTGTATGTTTTAATAAAGTGTATCATTCGACTACGAAATATTATTTTAAAATTAAAGTGCTGTTTAAATATTGATTTCTTATATAAAAATTGAATATTTCTTAAGATGCAATTAAAAGATGAACATCACTAAATAAAAAAAAATAGTATTTCTCAAGACGTAATTAAAAGATGAACATCACTAAAAAAAAGAATGTTTCTTAAGACGGAATTAAAAATGAACCACATTACATAAAACTAGAATATTTCGTAAGACGCAATTAAAAGATGAACATAACTACATAATTCCCATAAAATTAAAATATGAATTTCCTAATTTTAAAGATCATGGTAGTATTTTAATTTAAGTTTTTCCTTCAGTTCTTCATCTTTTGGACATAAATGTTGTTTTGAAAGTAATGTATCCAACATTTTCATCTCCATTTCGGTCTTCACTCGCAAAATGTTAATTTCCCCAATCTTCAAATCAGCATCAATACGTCTTTGTCTAGCCTCCATTTGCAATTTTATATTAGTCCCGTGCTTTTCAATACATGATTGATCGTCTTCTCACTAAACATAGAATCTGACATTTTTTTGCTTTCCTATTACGCTTCTTTTTTGCCGCCTCCCAACCTTCTGGACGTCTATTCACGTCTTCATCGCCATTTACACTAGATGGAGTGGAACATCAACACTAGTAGGAGTGATATCAAAATCCGACCTCGATTTTTTTGAACTTGAACTGCTTTTATTTTCGATGTCACTAAAGTTGTTGTTTGGTAAGCTCCATCTTGGGTGCTTACTCATAACGTTGTTGTAAATATAAAAATCATCAAAATCGTTACCGTTGTTGCCTTTACCAAATAATATTTGAGCCGACTCAATATCATCTTCTATGTTGGTGTCACTCGCCAGTGGTCGATTAATAATTTTGCTATAACAACTAACTCATTTGTTGACAACGGTATTGAGTCACTTAAAACAACCTTTCATAGCATCAATACTCCTAATAGATAGTTGAGTATTATCTTCATTTTCTAGCCTCGATTGTTCATATAACTCACTTATTTTTTTCCACATCGTTAAAGTGTTTTAATTTTTGCCAACAATTGGATCTTCGCTACCCAAGCACCAACTTGACATAAGCGCAACCTCTTCCTTTTCATTCCAATTAGATTTTTCAATGGGGTTTGATTTGAGATTTTTTTTTGGACCCATGATGGTGTTTTGTAGAAGAAATTGGAGTGTTTTCAACAAAAGCTTGAGTTAAGAATTGAGACAATGACATTATGTCGTCAAACCGATCAATATTTTCATAATATTGCCTTTCGAAAATTAAATTCGTAAAAATTGTGAATATCTTGATAGATGTGTAATCGTCATCATCAAAATTTGGGGAAGAAGAATTATTCAAATCCATATTATAAGTAGAATTTTATTTTTGAAGGATATAGGAGAATATGAGAATATTTAAATAAGTTTATATTATAAGTAATAATTTATTTTTGAAGTGTAGGAGAATATGAGAATATTTAAATAAGGTTATAAGTAATTATTTTGTGTGAGTATATGCGTAATTATAGAGGGAAAATAGTGTTTGGTAAAAAAGAGTGGTTGAAATAAAGCTGCTTAGAATGAAAAATATAAAAGTTAAATATTGTTGTTGAAGGGTATTGAGAAACAAGCTGGTGGAGGTGAGTATGCAGGTGGAGGTGAGTAATTATATGTGTACATACTCCCTCCATTCATATCCAAACTACACATATTCGTGTTTAGTCCATTCAAATAATCCGCTTGTCACATTTCCTTTTTGGTCAATTATTATGACACTTTTACCCTTACTGTATGGTCTATTTAAAAAAAATGTCCTTATGGCCCACCTTATATATTCTTCTTAATGACACAACTATACCCAACTTAACAATTCCCCATCAATAAACCCACCCCACAAACAATTCATCAATTCATTTATTGATCTCACCCAACCCACAACCATATCTAACCCCCAACCAATTCAATTAATTCCGTTACTCTCAACCCTCATCAATTTCTTCTACATAAACCCCTTTTTTCCTTCGATTCCCAGGAACCCTAAAAAATTCGTCATCACCGATCTCACTCAATTTATTTCTCTCTGTAGACACCCACATTTTGACCGCCAGGTGTCTATAGCAGTTTCCAAAAAAACACCCGATGATGATCGGACGCAAACGTGTTTCTATGCCCTCGGATATGGGCTCGAAACCATTATTTGCTGGCTTAGGCATTTACGGAGTACAAATCTCACAAAAATGACCTCAAATTTAGGCCCAGTGGGTCGTTTCCAATCAAATAAGACTAATTTGGGTCAAAATCGACACCGGAAATAAAACCGACTTTTAGCGATTGGGTCAAACCCCGGTCAAAGCCGTTTCCGAGACACAAAAATAGCCGTGCAAATATCAAAAGTCCAACCCAAATACAAAGCCCACAAAATGCCTAACCCGAGGTCCAAAAACTGGACCCGTGCGCTTCAGCTGACCCACTCGATCGATTGTCAGCCCACTCGATCGAGTGGGCCCTTAAGCAAGCCCGACTGCGATTGTTTGGGCCACTCGACCGAGTCAGCAGGTTACTCGGTCGAGTAACCCTAGACGGGGTAGCTAGACTTTGCCTATATATACACCCCTTTGTGCATGCAATTAAAGAACTTTTGGACACACTTTTACACACATCTCATACAACCCTAATCAACCCCAATCAACCCTAATCTCACACTTTTAAAAACCCTAACCCTAGCATCAAGGAACCCTAAACCACCATAACTTAACTTACATTAACCTCGATTCTCCCGTGCTAAAGCCACAACTAACGTGCTAAAGCCACAACTACCGAGATCTATCCGAGACTAAGAAACATGTAGGTTGAGGGTGCAAAATCCCGTTCTTCCCTCCTCTCCTTCTCCTCCTCGTCCGTCCTCTTCGTCGTCCGTTGCCATTGTTTTTTTGTTTTATTCGTGTCTATAATATCGTTAATATCATTAGTATAAAATATTAAAATACTTGTGAATTTGTGTCGAGCGCGAATGATGACGGAATAAGAAAATCCGAATATACAAGGGTGTTTCACCCGATGTTGCCGGTCGCTTATCCCGACACCCTTAGCGTTTGATTATTTAAACAAGTCAACGTAAACAATAGTTTTTTTACTTTTGTTCGCGTCTTCGTTAACCGCATATTTCATCGATTCCAAAACTATTTTCAAGTCAAACGTTTTTTTATTTAAGGTCGAAACCCGTTGACGCGGATCCGACATCGCCCAATCCGTAAGGATTTATTACGATGTTGGGAGGCCGAGGGAATCAAATCGAGTTTTTTTTTTTTTAATTCAAGTGTCGATCTATTAGATTCGATACCAACTCAATAGTTGGATGTCGAATCTAAACGATTTAGTCAAATAATTTAACTAACATAATTTACGTTGATGCTAAAATAGTTGTCATCTAATTCGTTAGAATTAATTACGACACTATAAACGCGGAGAAAATCTATATCGTTTTAGTTAATTTAAACAACTTATAGCATTTTTTCAAGTTTCACTCTAATATTCGATATCGATTCAATAATCGAATATCGGATACGACGAGTATCAAAGTCCGAATCGAGCATAAATCTTACAATATTTATGCCCGATTCAACAAACTCATTGAATTATCAAAATCAAAAGGCAATTTTGAAATCGATAACAAATTGCAAAGCGAACCCTAGTTCGTACAGGGGGCACTCGATCGAGTGCCTAGTCCACTCGGTCGAGTGGCACCCCAAAAAACGAGACAAAATGCTATTTTGACAACCACTCGGTCGAGTCTCGCAATGACTCGATCGAGTGGCCGTGCACTCGGTCGAGTTCCCTCATGACTCGATCGAGTAATGTCACGAAATTCGGGACAAAAGCTTTTCAGAGGCCTACTCGGTCGAGTCCCTCAATGACTCGGTCGAGTGGCCCCTTTATCACGTCAAACCGTGAGTCCCACAACGTGGTTTTAGTCTCGCTAATACTTTTTTATTACTTATGTCAACAGGTGTCAAATCTATCACGTGAAATATTACTTTTCCAAAACCATGCATCATCTCCTTTACATCATTCCATATCATTCTATATTTTCGCAAACCGTTATTATCGTTATACCGTTACTAACATGTTTGTTTCCATCCTTGTTGATTTATTTTCATTGTTTATTTTATTGTACTAAAATAAACCTCGCATGCTAAATATAACTCTGACGTTAGTTTAGATGCATTAAATCGACGTAGCAACCCATTCAATTTTTCGCATGCTTAGGGAACACAATGTTTGCATATCCTTTCATCGTTTTACTAACGCGCGTATTTCAAAATCAAACGATATCCTAGTAGAGGCCGCTAATGTGCGGGCGGGTTTGGGTGTTCTTTGTGAACTTCGCAATACGTACCCTCACCCTTTACTCAGAACCTCGATTTCCGGATGTCCGAAACCGTTGGCGCACGAGAGTCATTCAATACACGGTATCCGATAATGTCGGTATCGGTATCAAATGCAAAGGGACGAACCCAATAAACTCTGACATCGGAAATGGGCTATACTTTGTGCATGACCCACTACGACATAGAGTGGGTTCGAATGGGCCCGAACTCCCACAAAGTTCGGTGGCGACTCCACTTCGATTTAAATTTAAATTCGATCCATTCTCATATGGAGATTCATTCGCCTCCCCAAACCCGCGCGTGGCCGCGTCGGGGTGGACCTATGTCATGTCCACAATTTGGCGACTCCACTGGGGATTAACTGATGCGTGACTTACCATCGGCATCCTCAGGGTGAGACTCGAATAGAAATCGTTTGACTAGTACATTACGCGTTTTAGTTTTACGAGTCATGCATAACCCCCATATTTTTCCGGGCCGGTACTGGTGACCGACGTCCCACTATACCATTGATGTAGTCAAAATTGGATATGTCAAAAGGTGTTCATAGCCGATTCATATGGGTTTTACGGCATGTTCTAAGCTCAACTCGACTTAGGAAGTCCGCCCCGATTCTCGGATAGGCTATGTATACTGGTATAGACCCTTTGTAGACCGACCGAGACTTAGTATAGAGCATACATGGTGTCGTTATAATGCTTGCGTGACTATATGCTACTTGGTTTCTAAGGTCGTTTTTCAAAAACCGTCATTTTCAAAAATTGTATCCTTTTCAAAATATCCAATTTCAAAACCTGGGACATATACCGAATTTAGGATTTACGATTTTACTCAAAATAGCCTATTTCTAGCCGGTATTCTGCCCATTTCAAACTTTCAAACCCATGGCCCGATACGCTTTTCTGTTTTCGAAAAATCGGGTCCTCCCCCGAATTTTTCGGGCCTTCAAAAAAAATCCTATTTCAAAAACTTCCTCTTCTTAGGACTTCCCGTATTTAGCAGTGTCGGGTCGTGTCGTAAGTCGTCGAGGTCCTTAGCGTTGAAACTCCGTCGATCTTATATCGCGGGTTTCCTCCCTATCCCAGTCTGCCTCATTTGACTAAGGCAAGGTCCACCTGCGTAGGACATACTCCTACGAAGGATGGCCCATTTACACAATTGAGTCCAAAGTCTAGGGAATGTCTCATATGAACCTCCCTTCAAACAGGACCCGGCCCACATAGCTGGATCCTAAAGGAGGTCCACCTTTCACAAGTCACCCGTCCAGGAGTCTTTTCCGAGTCAACCTTTTTCAAGGAATAGCCCTATAACAAAAGGTTCGTGATCTTTACGTCTAAGCTAAGGGTCACTCGTCCAACACTCGAATCACCTAGGGTTAGGTCACCACGGTTGGTCCGAGCACGTGGCACGGTCAAACACGGTCGTCCCATTTTCGAACTCACTCTTATGCAGCTCGAGTCTAATTCGCGGTCGTTACTTTGTCTAGGTCAACGTTCGGGTATCCCGATCCAAGAGTCTTAGTCATTCCCGTCACCCCGGGCCATGTCTAGTTTGACTCCCTCTCTTGCATTTGCGCAAAGCCGAGTTTAGGCGAGTCGTGGCACCTGTCGCTCTCTCATCAAAGACCTTACCAAAAAAGAAACAACCAACCGAGCATCCGAAAGTCCATATTTGACTCGAGTCTAAGTCTGAGTCCGAGTCTAGGATACCCTACATCCTAATTTTCAAATCAGAGTCAGAGTCATTTGTATTCTGTCCTTTTTTCAAAATTCAACAAAATCAGCTTTCAATGTTCTATTTCTCATATATGCTTTCCTTATATGTTTCCGAGAACATGATGAACACCGTCATACATTGTGAGCACATGCACGTGACTATCATATGCACATCTATAATGATTGCAGGATACTGAGACCCGTGTTTTCCTTTACCTGTTCCATGTCTGACGTAGACAACCACATAACTACCCTTAGTAGGAGCGGTATCGAATCCTATGACAAATCTAACTAGTCTCCTAGTTTTGGTTCAAGACGGGAGGCAAGCCCATTTCCCACAATAAACACCCCTCCAATAAGAATGACCAATCTCTACCTTAGGTGTTAGTCTGACCAACAAAAAAAAAAAATCAAAAGTCCAAGAGGAAAAAAACAAAAGGCCAAAACAAAAAAACAAGGCCATCATAAAAAGGAATTCAAAAACCCATGACCGTGGTCAACGGTCAACCCAAGTGAAAATCCTTGATCGGGGAACGGTCAATTCAAAATTATCAAAACCCTTACCGTCAAATAGAGGAGAGACAATCACGTTGGTCAGCTAACACCACATCTAGCCTTCCCACATTACAACCTTCAAGACCTTCTCGAGACCCAGGCTAGAGACAACCCAGAATTTTAAGGATTCAAGCTCCATAAGATACACCCTAACCATTAGGGCCAGACATGGAAATCAGATCCCGCATTATCAAACCTACCTGTGGACATGACATAGGTCCACCCCGACGCGGCCACGCGCGGGTTTGGGGAGGCGAATGAATCTCCATATGAGATGGTCAAATTGAAATTTAAATCGAAGTAGGAGTCGCCACCGAATTTTGTGGTTATTCGGAACCATTCGAGCACACTCTATGTCGTAGTTGGCCGTATACAAAATACGGCCCATTTCCGATGTCAGAGTTTATTGGGCTCGTCCCTTTGCATTACGATACCGATACCGACATTATCGGATACCGTGTATTGAATGACTCTCGTTGCCAATGGATTCGGACATCCGGAAACCATGGTTCTGAGTAAGGGGTGAGGGTACGTGTTGGGAAGTTCACCGAGAACACCCAACCCCGCCCGCACTTAGCGGCCTTTACTAGGATATCGTTCGTTTTTGGTGTACACGCGTTAGTTCGACGGTTGAATGATATGCAAACATTATTTTCCTAAGCATGTGAGAAAAATAAATAAATGGGTTGCTAAGTCGTTTAATGCATGTTAAACTAATAACGTCAAAATTATTTTAGCATGCGATGTTCGTTTTAGTCTAATAAAACGATAAAAACAAATAAATTGCTACAAACACGAGAAAACGAGTTAGTAACGTTTGAATAAATCGAATAAAGACGTAAATGAATAATATGCATGATTTTAGAAAAGATTTATGACACGCGAAAAATACTTGTCGAAATCTGAAAATATACCGAGAAAACCGCTGTTTTATGTGAGAAAACGATGCTGGGAAAATCGGGAAAAAAAAAACGAAAAAAGGCTGCGGCTTACAGCAGCCCGCGCGACTCGCCTGGGAGGGGCGCGACTCGCGCGGGTGGCTGTCTCGGATTCGATTTTCGAAAATTATTAATTTTGATAAATCGCGTACAAATATGGATTAATTTATACCCGATTAATATTTTCGTTATTCGTCGTATTCGATATTCGATTATGAAATCGATATCGAATAGTCGGAATGATTTTTGAAAAGGTTTTGAAAAAAGTTTGTTTTGAACGAAAAGTAAAAAAAGAATTTTGAACGAAAAAGATGTTAATTCTCTCCGCGTTAAAATCGTTGTATTTTGTTTAAAAAGATGTAACGATTTTTTTTAGCATCAACGAGATTTAATTAATTTAGTTCTTGTTAGATACGATATTCGATTAGAGAATCGGTATCGTATTTTAAGAACGTTATATGAAAAAATAGTTTTATAGTATCGATTATTAGAAATAAAAATATGTGACGAACGACCCATATTAATAATACAAAACGACCGACGACCCGTAAAAAAAAGTGATGGACGAAAAAAAAGAAAAAAGACGTGAGAGGGAGAGAGAAAGGAGAAGAATCGGGTTTGATTTACACCCTCAACCTACATGCTTTATTTTCTCGGTATGGAGCTCGTAGGAAAGTGGTTTAAACTTGGGAGCGTCGAGATGATGCGGGTGAGTTTGGGATGGTGCATTTTTTTGGACGTGTGGGGCGTCGGATTCGGCCGAATGAGGGTGGTTTCGTCGGTATTTCGAGACTTCTTCGGGAATACGTCGGGATTTGCTTTGTATTATTTTTTTAGATATCGAGGATGTATGTATGTTGGATGTGTGAATGTGTATTTCGGTCTGTGAAAATTGTGTTTTTTGTGTTGAATATGAGGTCCTTTTTATAGGAGTGGAGGTAACCTTGTTTGTGTGACAAGAAATACCGGTTTGGATAGGAAACGCGAGAGTTCGAAAGGGAACGAAAATCTCGTTTCTTGGTGGAGAAGCCAAGTATCTCGGCAGTCATGAAGAGTTGGCCGAGTATTTCGGCTGTTTGGGATGTCTTGGCCGAGTATCTGGAGCTCGGTCGGTGTCTGATTCGGTTTCCGGATAGAATTCCTACTTGAGATCGAATTCTATCCTTAAACGGATTTGTTTAATATTTTTTGAAGATGATTTTTGTAGTATTTGGGACCGAATCAGCCGTGTGAGGTGTCACGGCTGACTCGTGTGTCTCGAGAATATTTTTGACCGGGTTTTGACTCGGTCGTAAAAAGACGGTTTTACCCCTGGTGTCTGAATCGACCCAAATTAGTCTCATTTGACTCGAAACGACCCAATGGGCCTAGATTTGAGGTTGGTTTTGTAAGATTTGTACTCCGTAATAAGCCTAAACCAAATGTCCATGATTTCGAGCCCATATCCGAGTCCATTAAAGCACGTTTGCGTCCGATCATCATCGGGTGTTTGGCGGGACCTACTATAGACACCTGGCGGTCAAAATGCGGGTGTCTACAGAGCCCCCCACTCTGACTGAGGCTTGGACCAGGCGAAAGTCAGAGTAGCTACCCGGCCAATCGAGGATTAAGACCTGGCAGACTTCCGATCGGGTCGTTTAGAGTCCATTAGACTTGCGTTGGTGGGGTTCGCCAGCCATAAGATAGAAATCATACCTGGGTAGATGTCAATAATGTCGCGGGGACTTTTCTTAAAAGTCTTGGGTATGTCTGTTTACAGACAATCCCCATCTTGAAATTGCGTGGGAGTTTGCCTTGGAGGCTATGGGTGTGTCTGTTTACAGACACGTCCCATCTTAGAATTGCGCGGGAGCCTCCATTGGAAGCTGCGGATGTATCGCTTACTGATACATCCGATTCTTCAGTAAAAATGTTGCTTGAATTTTCACTGAGAATTTTGAGAATTCTTCGGGGGTCTTGGGATACCTGCCTATTTTGCATGCAACATTCAGATAAAACATCGACTCATGCTGGGGAAGAAAATGATTTTTTTTTTGACTGATTGATTTTTTGGAAAAAGAGATTTTTTTTAGAAAATTTCGAAAAAAGCCGAAAAAAATTTTCTAAAAAAAACAAAATTTGGAAATAGGAATGCTTGGGACGACTTGATTCCTGATCAGACTCTGACACGGATTCCTAAAATTTCCTGGTTAGGCCTGTATGCCTAGGTGAAGTACGGAACATTGTAAAAATCCCTATTCCAGGGGTGACTAGGAGAGGGGATTTCTCTATTATAAATAGAGAGTTCTTGCCCTTAATCTTCTCATATTCAACCCAAAATATTTCCTTCTTATCTTAAAATCCCTTTAAACTTTTTAAGATAAAAAAAAACTTTCTGCTACGGGTATCGAACATCTGACCGCGATGCTTCACGCGTGGGCCCAGGATTTCCGAGATGGAGATAAGGTTCAACTAACTCAGATGGGAATTGTGGCTTTGTTCTCGCTCCAGCGACTCAAGGTGGATGCACATTTTTTGGACGCTTGCTTAATTTTTGGGATGCTACCCACCATGTTTTTGCTTTTCCTTGGGGAGAAATATGTCCCTTTCCCGAAGAAATTGCTGCTGTAGGGGGTTGGTGCCCAAATGCTCATCCTACTATTCCTCCTTTTTATGCTGATCCAAGGAGGAGATTGAGGGACTTTCTTGGGTTGTCTCACGCTGAGACTTCTCGTATGGTGAAGGGAAATTCTGTTTCCCTGTTTGATTTGGCTGATAAATTTACGGATCCAAATGGTGCCAGAATTTCTTCTATCCATAGGCGTAGGGCCTTTGCCTTTTGTATGCTGCACCGATATGCCTTCGAAGGTTGGATGGATGCTGACTCATGTTTGGGTGAAATCAGGCTAATCAGCATAGTGGATCAGATGGAGGCAGGTTATAGCCCAGCCTGGGGAGATTATCATGGGCCTTGACGCTAGGAGACTTGACCCGGATCGGCAATTAACTGACAGTATTCGTTTTTTGCAGGTATTTGACCTTTTTTCTTTTTTTTTTCGAAAATTTTTCCCGAAAAATTAATTTGTTTCCGATTTTTTTTTTTGAATTTTCCGAATTTTTTGAATTTCCGAATTTTTTTTTAAAATTCGATTTTTCCGAAAATTTCGATTTTTTTGAATTTCCGAAAATTTCGATTTTTTTTGATTTTTTCGGAATTTTTGATTTTTCGAAAGTTTTTGACTTTCCGAAAGTTTTGCAGATCTGGTTATCCGAACGCCTGTCGATTATAGAGCCCCCGGTGAGCATATCCAGATATCGAAGCTGTCAAATTGGCTCGCGGTCCCGACGAATTAGCTCGAGTCATCACATAAATCGGAAATATTGGGATGAAGAGCTAAAATTCCATGGCGGGCCCTTGATTAGGTGGAACGTGGTCTGGTGGTTCCTCTCGAAGATGACGGGCCTAGCTAAAAGGGATAAAGCCCGTTACCCGGTGATTTTGTCCTTGGACTGGACCGTCCATATTTACCCAGATCGTCTTCTAAGGCAGTTCGGTTCGTTCCAACAGATCCCCGAAACTGAAGCAATTATTAGCGTTTCGCTCCAATTGACGGACGCTATGTGTGACACGTGGCTACAACGCTGGTTTACCCGTGTCATGTGGACTATACCTCGCTCTTGTCAAACCGCTTGGGCTTCCGAATCATATCTCAAGTGGGCTTCTGAAGAATCTAAAGAGGCCTGTGAAGCTTTGAAGACTGATGAGGCCTTTGAAGTAGCCCGTAGAGAATCAGCAAAAGACAACAGATGGTTCTTCGATGAAGAGGAAGTTCCAACTACCCTTGTCGGGCCGGAGTCGGGTTCTAAGTCAAAAACTAAGACTCGAGCTAAAGAGACCGGTGCTAGCGACTTGGAGAGAAGACTTGGGCCGAAACTGGCGGCCCGGGATAGGCTAGGTCCGCGTGAGCGACTACCCGAGAGAGTTCGGGCTCGGCTAGGACCGACTGACGTGACCGGGGAATCGAGTCTGAAGAAACGAGCCCGGGTTAAGGAAGTTCCCTTGGTGATTCGGGAGCGTTCACCTCCGCGTCGACGCCGGCGGACCGAAAAAGAGGCTAAGGATAAGGGAAAGGGAAAAATGCCTTAGATTTTATATTATTTGAATATTAGTACTATTTGTGTGTTGTTTTTTTGGATTTTCTTGTGATTGGAATTTTTTGAAATAAATAAAGGAAGTTTATTAGAAACCGTTCCTGTTTTTTTTTCGATTGCAGTGGTTGTGCCCTTTTGAGGGGCTGCCTACGTACCCGCAAATAGCGGAATCAAACCAAACGTAGTTCAGACTTTAATTTGCAATTTCGAAATACATCTAGACTATTGGTTCATGATGTTTATAACAGTAGAATAAGTAATTCTAATTTTTGACTTGTCTTTAAAAGTTTATTTTGAAAAGATGTTTTTAATAAACTTTTGCAAACGACCTTGAGAGAAACGGGTTAAGGGTAATAACGTTTCAGCTGGTCCAGGTTAGTTGGGTTAACGAACTCATTCCCGTCCAGATCTGTTAGCATCACCGCTCCGCCTGATAGAATCTTCTTTACCAGATATGGTCCGGCCCAGTTAGGTTTGAATTTTCCCCTTGGGTCTACTGGTAATAAAGCCCGTACAGACTTGAGAACTAAGGGGGCGTTTGGTTCATCAAAGGGAAAGGGAATGAAATCAACAAAGAGAAACATAGGGAAAGGAATGAGAATGAATTTAGGTTGTTGTTTGGTTTCAATGAAAGAGAATGAATTTCACTCAACCTTCACTCAAATCTCAACATTAGCGGTGTGCCATCATATTATTTATACTTATGTAAAATAAAAAATTAACAAATAAATAAATTAATATCTAAATTATAAAAATAATAAAAATTAAATTTTGTAGTATCTTTTAATAATAAAATACTTGTAATATAAGGAGTATTATTTTTACACTTTTTTAATTGTAAATACGGTAAATATACGAAGTAATAATTACTACAATTCGATAAATTTTAAAAAATGTGTTTTCTTTTTAATTGATAAATTAAGACATCAAAAATTATTTTGACCCAACTTCGACTCAAATTTGACTTGACCCGAAAGTGTGGTGGTGTTTGTAATGGTGGTAGGTGGGCCTTGGTGGTGGTGGTGGCGATGGTGGCGGTTGTTGGTGGTGATGGTGGCAGTGGTTGGTGGTGGTGATGACTAGGTTGGTGATTGGGGAAAGGGAATCCCAATACCTTGGGGGGTGGGGGTAAGAAGTTAGAGGAGTTTGGGGGAAAGGGAGGGGCAAAGGGAATGATTGAATTGGCTAAACAAACACCAACAAAGGGAATCATGAACTTTGATTCCCTTTCCCTTTCCTGAATACCTCATACCAAACGGTCCCTAAGTCTCCTTCTTTGATATTCTTGGGCCTTACCCTTTTGTTGAAAGCCCATTGGATCCTTTTTTGATAAATCTGTATATTATTGAGGGCGCGAGATCTTCGTTCGTCTAAAAGTACTAGCGAGTCATATCGTGCTCGAACCCAATCGGCTTCAGGTACTTGACTTTCGAGTAGGATTCTGAGTGACGGTACCTCTAACTCGACAGGTTGGACCACTTCCATCCCGTATGTAAGGTAATACGGTGTTGCCCCGGTCGCAGTACGAATCAAGGTTCGATATCCCCAAAGGGCAAATGGTATCTTATCGGGCCAATCCCGATAATTGTCATCCATCTTTTTGAGTATGGTGACAATAGTCTTGTTAGCTGCTTCTACCGCTCCATTGGTTTAGGGTCGGTAAGGTGAAGACGTATGCCTTTGGATCTTGTACTTGGCTAACAAGGCTGCCGTTTCGGCTTGAAAGTGGGTCCCATGGTCACTGATGAATTCATGAGGGATCCCATATCGGCATATTATCTTATTTTGGATAAATTTGGCAACATGGTTGGCGTTGAGGATACGGTAGGACTCCGCTTCAACCCACTTGGTGAAATAGTCGATGGCTACCAAAATGAAGCAGTGTCCTCCGGTTCCCAAGGGGTTTATCTTTCCAATTATATCGATTCCCCATGTTGAAAATGGCCAGGGTGACGTCATGGTATACAGCATGGATGTGGCATATGCTGTACATTAGCGAAAATCTGGCAATTATGGCAATGTCTGACGTAAAGCTGACAATCGGTTTCCATGCTGTTCCAGTAATATCCGAGTCTCATGATCTTTCGGACTAGCATCTGGGCGTTCATGTGAGGACCACACTCACCGTCATGCACTTTGGCCATGACCTTTTCGGCATTACCCTTGTCGACACACAAAAGGAGAGCCCTCTGCGGTGTCTTTTTGTAGAGTTGTCCATCGTCGGTACGGATGAACTGGGTCGCTAACCTACGCAAGGCCTTTTTAGCTCGATTGTCGGCCCCGGGTGGATACTCCCCGGTTGTCAAGTATGTCTGGATCGCTTTATACCATGGCTCGGGATCGGGTATCTCGATATCCTCGATGTCGTGGATATATGCTGGCTCGGATCGTCTTTCGACACAGATCAGCATGCTGGTCATATGATCGGGAATATTTAGTAAAGATGCCAGTTTTGAAAGTGCATCCGCGAATTGATTTTCTTCCCGAGGTAGATATATATACTCTACCTTTCGGAATTGTCTCTCGAGATCCCTTACTCTTGCCTGGTAGGCCACGAGGTTGGCATTTCGGGTTTTCCATTTTTGGAGTGCTTGGTTAATGACCGGAGATGAGTCGCCGTGTACTCGGAGGTTTGTGACCCCTAAATCGGCGGCGGCTTGTAGCCCGTGGATACATGCTTCATACTCAGCGGCGTTATTGGTGACGTCAAAGTCCAATTTGATGGACAGGGGAGTATGTTCCCCTCTTGGCGAGATTAGGAGGATCCCGACTCCAAATCCTCGGAAGTTGGATGCCCCGTCAAAGTATAAGTCCCACGTTTCGGTGTCAGTATAGAAAATATCTTCATCCGGGAAGGACCAAGTGTCGGTGTGTCCTTCTTCGGTTACGGGACTGTCGGCGAGAAATTCGGCTACTATTCGGCCTTTGATGGCTTTCAATGGTACGAACTTTAGATCGAATTCTGCAAGCATCAGGGTCCATCTTGATATCCTGCCGTTGAGAATGGGCTTTTCGTAAAGGTACTTGATCGGATCCATTCTTGACAGTACCTGTACCTCGTAGCTGAGCATGTAGTGTCGGAGCTTCTTAGTGGCCCAGACTAAAGCTAAACACGTCTTTTCGAGCATGGTGTACTTACACTCATACTCTAAGAATTTTTTGCTGATGTAGTATATAGCTCGTTCTTCGGAGTTGACTGTTTGAGCTAGCATAGCCCCCATGGTTGTCTCTGTCGTGGTTAAGTACAGCGACAAAGGCAAACCGGGTTGAGGTGGCATCAGGACCGGCGGCGAAGACAAGATTTCTTTGATTCTGTCAAAGGCTGCTTGACACTTGTCGTCCCATAGTAACCGTTCCCCTATTTTCAGCTTCTTGAAGATCGGTTCACACACCATGTTTAGTTTTGAAATGAACCTGCTGATGTATTGGACCTTTCCGAGAAAACCTCTTATCTCCTTTTCGGTCTTAGGAGGCTGCATTTCGGTGATAGCCTTAATTTTGGCTGGATCGACTCCGATACCGCGTTGGCTGACGATATGACCCAGTAATTTGCCAGAGGTTACCCCGAAACTGCATTTCTGAGGGTTTAATCTCATGTTGTATTTGCGTAATCGGGTGAAAAACCTTCTCAGGGCGGTGATGTGACCGTCCCTGTCCTTGGATTTGACGATCATATCGTCCACGTAAACTTCCACTTCTTTATGCATCATGTCATGTAATAAAGTTGTGGCGGTTCGTTGATAGGTGGCCTCGACATTAATGAGACCAAATGGCATAACAGTATAGCAATAAGTACCCCAAGGTGTAATGAAGGTGGTCTTATCCATATCTTCCTCTGCCATTTTTATTTGATTGTACCCGCCATACCCGTCCATGAATGATAGAAGGGCATGATCAGCTGTGTTATCCACCAGTATATCGATGTGTGGTAATGGGAAATCGTCTTTCGGGCTCGCCTTGTTAAGATCCCGAAAGTCCACGCAGACCCGTACTTTACCGTCTTTTTTAGGGACCGGCACGATGTTCGCAACCCAATCTGAATACTCGGAGACTCGTATGAACCCAGCCTTGAATTGTTTGTCGACTTTCTCCTTGACTTTGAGGGACCATTCGGGCCTCATGCGTCGGAGTTTCCGCTTAACCGGCTTGAACCCTTCTTTGATCGGTATATGGTGCTCGGCTATTTCGCGGTCTATCCCCGGCATGTCCTTGTAGGACCATGCGAAGACGTCTTTGAATTCTTGAAGGATATCGATGAATTGTTGTTTCTCCCCGGTCTAGAGATAACCCTATCTTAAGTATCTGAGGTTCTAAGGTTGTTCCCACGTTGATGGATTCGGTTTCTTCGATTACCGGATTGCGGGATTTCCTTTGCTCTAGCTGCTCGATCAGATGTGGAGGTAAGGATATCTATTCGTCGGGTTTCTCAATGTCATTGCACAGAAAATTTTGAAAATTTAGGAAATTTTGGAAATGAGACAAGTCGTAAGCAGAACGGTTGTTATTATTCATGAATTGAGAAAATAGCTCGAAAAGAGCTGCCATCTGATCGTTAGTCAGTGGCGGGATAGGTAGGGTGCCCGGGACAGACCCCGAAGCACCAGGAAAAGCTAAAGGGAGAGAGGGAGTTACAGGACTGACCCTAGCACCGGACTCACTAGACTCAATCTCAGACTCTGACTCGGACTCAGACTCAGACTCAGATTCTGGCATTTCTCCTTCCCCTGTGATCAGCTTGAAAGTCCTTCCTTGACTTTCAGTCCACTTGACAGTCTTTCTCCAGGCTCTCTTACCTGTCCCGAATCTGACATCCGAGATCAGCTTGGATGGATCGAAGGTGCGGCTACGGAGAATCAGGCTAACTAGCTCCTCCTTCGGTGTTGGGGTCGCGAGCTCCTCCCCAAAAAGTAGTCCCAGTGCGGGTTCAGCATTCTTAGCATCTTCGGACTGGACGAGGGCGAAGATGTCGTCTGGTATGTAGTTGCAGACCTGGGCCAAGCGGGTCCCAGGGCGTGTGGTGGTGGGCCGGTATAGGCCTGTTTGGACGGACTCGAACACTGGCGTGACGAAGATGACTTTACCGGTTCCAGTTTGGCCCATGTTTTCCGGGGTTAGGGTGTAACCCAGACCGGTTTGAATCCTCCCGTTATCGAGGACTTCGAGGATTTTTCCTGCGGGAAGATCGGGCCTTGATGTAACCCCCGGTAGAAAGCCCAGATTTTGTAACATCCGGTCCATGCTAACCGTAAAGTAGGATCGGAAAAGATATTCTTCTTCGATGGCCCCTATGAAGTCGAACCCCCAAAGATCGGTGCGACCCGAGGTGTTGCAGTTAGCCACAGTCATAGGTGTGGCTTCTAGAGTGATGACGGTGTCGTGCAAAGGTAGCTTGACCTTTCGATGCAGGGTGGAGGACACAGCCCTGGTCGCGTGGATCCAGGGTCTTCCTAAAAGAAGGTTAAAGGAAGAAGTGACGTCGATCACTTGAAATTCCAGCTCTTTCTCTATCGGGCCCGTTATGATAGTGAGCTTCACGGCCCCGGCTACTGATTTTGGGCTTCCGTCGAAAGCCTGAATGGTTTGAGCTGTGGGAATGTAGTCGGCCTCGGTGATACCGAGGGCTTTGGCAGTCCTCAAGGGGAGGACGTTGACTGCGGACCCGTCGTCGATAAGGGTCATAGGCAGATATTTTCCACGGGAGATTACCATGATGTAGAGAGCCATGTTGTGGGCTGGCCCAAATGATGGCAGATCCGCGTTGGAGAAGGTGATGAGTGGGCCTTCTTCTTTAGTTTTCCCCTTTAGGTGGGGTAGAATCGTGGCTACCATTTCAGCTGGAGTAGCCATAGAGTTGATCTTGACTTGATCGAGGGCCTTAGTGAGTGCCTCTCGATGTTCCTGAGAGCTAACTAGGAGTTGCCATATAGAGAGGTCCACTCGAGTCTTGCTCAGCTGCTTCACCAGAGCCTTTTCAGTAGTTGGCGGCTCTTCTGGGACGACCTCCGCTTTAGGTGGTGGTTCGGTGATGATGAGGGCGTGACTGCTGGTTAAGGCCTTGGACTTAACCTTCTGGATCTCCTCGGGCGTGATAGGGACGGCTTCTCCCTTAGTGAGATAGACGTCGTCTTCTTCGTGACACCAGATCCCATTGATTTGCGGAATAAACGGGGAAATGAGATGTGAGCAATCTATGACTTCCCCGGAGAAGATGGCGTGGGTGGCCAACGGGTTGTCCTTGTTGTTGGGCTTGCCTCCAGGTAAGGGGATTTTCCCGCTTTCGATGAGATCCTGGATAAGATGCTTCAGTTTCCAGCATTTCTCGGTATCGTGTCCCTTACCCTGATGGTATTTGCAGTAGGCTTGGATATCGTAGAACTTGGGGTGGCGCTCAACTGGAAGATCAGGTGTTGGGCCTATCGGGGTGATCAGGCCTTTTGATGAGAGCCTTTGTAAGGCATTCGTATAGGTAGTACCTATGTCGGTGAATACTCGGGGTGTGGCATTCTTCTTGGACGGGTTATCAAGTAGATTTACTTCGTCAAAAATGCTACGAGTAGCAGCGGCGGATGTGGGCTTGCTTGTTGATGAGCTGGCCCCTTGGTATCCCTTGGTGGAGGCCTTAGTTAGGCTTTCCAACCTTAGATCATCCTCGATTCTCATTCCCATTTCGGTTAGGACCGCGAAGCTAGGTATGATGGCGTACCGGAGATGGATCCGGTAGGCGGGCAGGAGATTCTTGACAAAGGCTTCAACTAGGACTTTTTCACTGGGCTTATCGACCAGTTTGACGCTTTCAGCCCTCCAGCGTTGAAGGTACTTCGTAAACCCTTCCTTTGGTTCCTGGGCCATTACTTCCAGGGTGCGCATCGTGGTTTGGATCTCCGCATTGTCGGCGTAGTTCCGAGCGAATTCCGTTGCTACGTCGTCCCAAGACTTGTATTTCTTGGAATCGAGCCTATAGAACCATGCTTTCGGGTGCTTCTCTAACGAGGAGGCAAACATATGCTTGAACATGTCTGACTTGACTCCTTTTAGGGCCATAAACTCTTTCAAGGCCCGGATGTGTAATACCGGGTCTTCGGTTCCGTCGAACATCGGGAGGCCTGTCAAGTTGAAATTGGCAGGCAGTTGGTTGGTCAGGGGAGAATAGGTTCGAGCATTCTTCGTATGGATCGAGTTGTGGGTTGACAAATGGACCTGCTCTTGCAGTTTGAGGACTGCGCTAGTCAATTCGGCTAATGGGCCCTTAGTTTCGTCTTCAACACTCGGCTTATTCTGCTCTATGGCGCTAGCCCGGGTAACGATGGCGATCTGGTCGCCCCTAATTCGGTCGAGTTGTTCTTGGATCTTGGCCAACGAGGTGTTCAATGCGTCTATGGCTTGTTGAGTCATGGTTCGGGTGTGAGGTGGCCTGTCTGTAAGAACACCGTGTAATCAGAATCGGACCCAGATCGAAAGGTGCATCCCGAGCAAGAAGAGGAAAAGACTAGACTTGGAAAAAGACTAAAAACCGACTCCTAGACGGGTGACTCATGGACGGTGGGCTTTTCTTTAGGATTTCGGCAGAATGGGCCTAGTCCTGTGTGAAGAAAGACCTACGTGTGAGCTATTCCCCAGACTTTGGACTCGATTGTGTAAGTGGGTTTCCCTTTGTAGGAGTTTATCCTACGTAGGTGGGCCGTGCCTTGACTAATAAGGCGGACTTGGGATGGGGTGGAAACCCGTGATGTAAGATCGACGGAGTTTCGACGCTATAGACTCTAACTACTTATGATAAGACCCGACACTGCTAAATACGGGAAGTCCTAAGAAAAAAGCTTTGAAAAGGGATTTGGATTTGAAAAACCCGAACAAAACGGATTGGAGGGCCCGATTTTTTTTTGAAAATCGAAAAAAAAAGTTTATCGGGCCGAGATTTTTGAATTTTTTTTAAAAAGGTTTGGACAGCATACCGGCTAGAAAATAGGCTATTTTGAGTCAAAATCATAAGTCCTAAATTCGGTAGCTTTCCGAGTTTTGAAAAATGGATAGTTTTCGAAAAAGATGCAAGTTGTTTGAAAACGACGGTTTTTGAAAAGACGAGACATGGATCAAGTAGCATGTAGTCACGGAAACAGTATAATGACACCATGTACGCTCTTAGTCTAAGTCTCGGTCAGTCGAATAGGGTCTATACCAACGACGATAGCTTTCTCGCAAATCAGGACGGTCTTCTTAAGCCGAGTTGGTCTTAGAACCTGCCGTAAAACCCATGCGAGTTCCGCCATCGAAGTCTTTAGTGGGTCCATTTAGGAACGCACCGCGGTATAGTGGGACGTCGGTCACAAGTAACCGGCCCGGGAAAGAATTGGGTTATGCATGAACCATTGAACTAAAACGTGTACATTACTATTCGAACGATTTCTTTTCGAGTCTCACCCTAGGGATGCCGATGGTAAGTGACTCATCAGTTGATCCCCAGCGGAGTCGCCAAATTGTGGACATGACATAGGTCCACCCCGACGCGGCCACGCGCGGGTTTGGAGAGGCGAATGAATCTCCATATGAGATGGTCAAATTGAAATTTAAATCGAAGTAGGAGTCGCCACCGAATTTTGTGGTTATTCGGAACCATTCGAGCCCACTCTATGTCGTAGTGGGCCGTATACAAAATACGGCCCATTTCCGATGTCAGAGTTTATTGGGCTCGTCCCTTTGCATTACGATAGCGATACCGACATTATCGGATACCGTGTATTGAATGACTCTCGTTGCCAATGGATTCGGACATCCGGAAACCATGGTTCTGTGTAAGGGGTGAGGGTACGTGTTGGGAAGTTCACCGAGAACACCCAACCCCGCCCGCACTTAGCGGCCTTTACTAGGATATCGTTCGTTTTTGGTGTACACGCGTTAGTTCGACGGTTGAATGATATGCAAACATTATTTTCCTAAGCATGTGAGAAAAATAAATAAATGGGTTGCTAAGTCGTTTAATGCATGTTAAACTAATAACGTCAAAATTATTTTAGCATGCGATGTTCGTTTTAGTCTAATAAAACGATAAAAACAAATAAATTGCTACAAACACGAGAAAACGAGTTAGTAACGTTTGAATAAATCGAATAAAGACGTAAATGAATAATATGCATGATTTTAGAAAAGATTTATGACACGCGAAAAATACTTGTCGAAATCTGAAAATATACCGAGAAAACCGCTGTTTTATGTGAGAAAACGATGCTGGGAAAATCGGAAAAAAAAAACGAAAAAAGGCTGCGGCTTACAGCAGCCCGCGCGACTCGCCCGGGAGGGGCGCGACTCGCGCGGGTGGCTGTCTCGGATTCGATTTTCGAAAATTATTAATTTTGATAAATCGCGTACAAATATGGATTTATTTATACTCGATTAATATTTTCGTTATTCGTCGTATTCGATATTCGATTATGAAATCGATATCGAATAGTCGGAATGATTTTTGAAAAGGTTTTGAAAAAAGTTTGTTTTGAACGAAAAGTAAAAAAAAAGAATTTTGAACGAAAAAGATGTTAATTCTCTCCGCGTTAAAATCGTTGTATTTTGTTTAAAAAGATGTAACGATTTTTTTTAGCATCAACGAGATTTAATTAATTTAGTTCTTGTTAGATACGATATTCGATTAGAGAATCGGTATCGTATTTTAAGAACGTTATATGAAAAAATAGTTTTATAGTATCGATTATTAGAAATAAAAATATGTGACGAACAACCCATATTAATAATACAAAACGTCCGACGACCCGTAAAAAAAAGTGACGGACGAAAAAAAAGAAAAAAGACGTGAGAGGGAGAGAGAAAGGAGAAGAATCGGGTTTGATTTACACCCTCAACCTACATGCTTTATTTTCTCGGTATGGAGCTCGTCGGAAAGTGGTTTAAACTTGGGAGCGTCGAGATGATGCGGGTGAGTTTGGGATGGTGCGTTTTTTTGGACGTGTGGGGCGTCGGATTCGGCCGAATGGGGGTGGTTTCGTCGGTATTTCGAGACTTCTTCGGGAATACGTCGGGATTTGCTTTGTATTATTTTTTTAGATATCGAGGATGTATGTATGTTGGATGTGTGAATGTGTATTTCGGTCTGTGAAAATTGTGTTTTTTGTGTTGAATATGAGGTCCTATTTATAGGAGTGGAGGTAACCTTGTTTGTGTGACAAGAAATACCGGTTTGGATAGGGAACGCGAGAGTTCGAAAGGGAACGAAAGTCTCGTTTCTTGGTGGAAAAGCCAAGTATCTCGGCTGTCATGAAGAGTTGGCCGAGTATTTCGGCTGTTTGGGATGTCTTGGCCGAGTATCTGGAGCTCGGTCGGTGTCTGATTCGGTTTCCGGATAGAATTCCTACTTGAGATCGAATTCTATCCTAACGGATTTGTTTAATATTTTTTGAAGATGATTTTTGTAGTATTTGGGACCGAATCAGCCGTGTGAGGTGTCACGGCTGACTAGTGTGTCTCGAGAATATTTTTGACCGGGTTTTGACTCGGTCGTAAAAAGACGGTTTTACCCCTGGTGTCTGAATCGACCCAAATTAGTCTCATTTGACTCGAAACGACCCACTAGGCCTAGATTTGAGGTAGGTTTTGTAAGATTTGTACTCCGTAATAAGCCTAAACCAAATGTCCATGATTTCGAGCCCATATCCGAGTCCATTAAAGCACGTTTGCGTCCGATCATCTTCGGGTGTTTGGCGGGACCTACTATAGACACCTGGCGGTCAAAATGCGGGTGTCTACACTACCCCGATCGAAGTTCGAGTCATTTTTACTCGACTTCCCCCTTTCCTGCCATATTGCAATACCTTACCCTCGAAGCCTTAGCTCCACAAAATCGAGCTCCAGATTTCGAATCATCAAAGCCACTTACTACCTAGCTCCACATTTCCAAAAACATCCAAACCAGTTACCAACCCCAAACACGAGAACTCAACTTGCGGTCGGCGTAGAACATGCCCAAATAGTTCACACCACCTCTTGGGGCTACCCCGGAGAATGCTCACAGTCACAGGATCAACATCCTAACTATTCTAACCCTTTGATCAAGACGTCATTGGGAATGCACCTAGCCTACACCATCGTTATGGCTAGTTACACACAAAGCCCTAATAGACTAGGCATCATAATATATCTCTCAACACTGAACTACGGCTTGGTTTGATTTCACCGCAAGTGAATACGTAGGCAGCCTTTCAACAGAGGCACAACCGCCCACATTGACACAAATTCAAGAAGCGTCATCATCCTGGTCACGACATCGTCATGTTCTCAACAGCCAGCTTTGTCGTCCTGGGGGCTTCTCCTAAGCAGAAGTTCTCCATCCACTCACATAATCCAAATACTTTCAAAATCTAGCCTCCTTTCTATAGTGTGTCCTAGCACTCGGCTTAGTCGAAGACAAGAATCTGTCGGGGACTCAAAGAAATACCCACTTTGGGAATGTACCCCAAAACAAAAAATCCAGAGGAGCACTAGACTACCAGAGTCTCATTACAGACTACTGCGATTCCCCTACAACGCATCCTTCCCATTTTGATGTACGACCGTGTTGCCACTCGCCTAGGCTAAGGAATAACGGAATTTAAGAGTCTTTTTAGGTGGCCCACCCCCTACCGAGTCACGGTCCAACCCCTCGAGAGTCCAGTTGCGTCTTTCAACTCGTCCTGTTATGTCCAGAGTCGAGTCTGTCGATATACCTCTCTCTTCAAATTCTTGCTTTGAAATCTGCAAAACTTAGCCATTTGAGAAAACCTTTTCGACAAGGTAAAATTTCAATTTTGATAACCTATCTCCTAGCACGTAAGTTGCTTTCAGGACTTCGATTTCAAAATGCAGCAAAAATCATTTTCCCCAGCGCGAGTCGTGTTTTACCTACGTGTTGCATGCAAAATTTTATGTAACTTATACAGGTACGACTCAAGACCGCATAGCTCACGTATCTCCCCAGCGGAAGGCCCAAGGCGGCATTTTTCACGGGATGGGCCCACATACAGGCGCACCCGGGACTTACACGACAAGTCCAAATTCCCCACGGAGTTATCGCCATCAGCTCAGGTATGATTTCTATCTTATGGCTGGCGGGCCCTTTCACGCAAGTCTAATGGACTATAAACGACCCGATCGGAAGTCTGCCAGGTCTTAATCCTCGATTGGCCTGGTAGCTACTCTGACTTTCGCCTTGTCCAAGCCTCAGTCAGAGTGGGGGCTCTGTAAACACCCACATTTTGACCGCCAGGTGTCTATAGCAGTTTCCAAAAAAACACCAGATGATGATCGGACGCAAACGTGTTTCTACGCGCTCGGATATGGGCTCGAAACCATTAGTTGCTGGCTTAGGCAATTACGGAGTACAAATCTCACAAAACTGACCTCAAATTCAGTCCCAGTGGGTCGTTTCCAATCAAATAAGACTAATTTCGGTCAAAACCGACACCGGAAATAAAACCGACTTTTAGCGATTGGGTCAAACCCCGGTCAAAGCCGTTTCCGAGACACAAACACAGCCGTGCAAACATCAAAAGTCCAACCCAAATACAAACCCCACAAAATGCCTAACCCGAGGTCCAAAAACTGGACCCGTGCGCTTCAGCTGACCCACTCGATCGAGTGTCTACCCACTCGATCGAGTGGGCCCTTAATCAAGCCCGACTGCGATTGCTTGGGCCACTCGACCGAGTCAGCAGGTTACTCGGTCGAGTAACCCTAGACGGGGTAGCTAGACTTTGCCTATATATACACCCCTTTGTGCATGCAATTAAAGAACTTTTGGACACACTTTTACACACATCTCATACAACCCCAATCAACCCCAATCAACCCTAATCTCACACTTTCAAAAACCCTAACCCTAGCATCTAGGAACCCTAAACCACCATAACTTAACTTACATTAACTTCGATTCTCCCGTGCTAAAGCCACAACTAACGAGATCTATCCGAGACTAAGAAACATGTAGGTTGAGAGTGCAAAATCCCGTTCTTCCCTTCTCTTCTTCTCCTCCTCGTCCGTCCTCTTCGTCGTCCGTTGTCATTGTTTTTTTGTTTTATTCGTGTCTATAATATCGTTAATATCATTAGTATAAAATATTAAAATACTTGTGAATTTGTGTCGAGCGCGAATGATGACGGGATAAGGAAACCCGAATATAAAAGGGAGTATCACCCGATGTTGCCGGTCGCTTATCCCGATACCCTTAGCGTTTGATTATTGAAACAAGTCAACGTAAATAATAGTTTTTTTTACTTTTGTTCGCATCATCGTTAACCGCATATTTCATCGATTCCAAAACTATTTTCAAGTCAAACGTCTTTTTATTTAAGGTCGAAACCCGTTGACGCGGATCCGACATCGCCCAATCCGTAAGGATTTATTACGATGTCAGGATGCCGAGGGAATCAAATCGAGTCTTTTTTTTAATTCAAGTGTCGATCTATTAGATTCGATACCAACTCAATAGTTGGATGTTGAATCTAAACGATTTAGTCAAATAATTTAACTAACACGATTTTCGTTGATGCTAAAATAGTTGTCATCTAATTCGTTAGAATTAATTACGACACTATAAACGCGGAGAAAATCTATATCGTTTTAGTTAATTTAAACGACTTATAGCATTTTTTCAAGTTTCACTCTAATATTCGATATCGATTCAACAATCGAATATCGGATACGACGAGTATCAAAGTCCGAATCGAGCATAAATCTTACAATATTTATGCCCGATTCAACAAACTCATCGAATTATCAAAATCAAAAGGCAATTTCGAAATCGATAACAAATTGCAAAGCGAACCCTAGTTCGTACAGGGGGCACTCGATCAAGTGCCTAGTCCACTCGGTCGAGTGACACCCCAAAAAACGAGACAAAATGCTATATTGACAACCACTCGGTCGAGTCTCGCAATGACTCGATCGAGTGGCCGTGCACTCGGTCGAGTTCCCTCATGACTCGATCGAGTAATGTCACGAAATCCGGGACAAAAGCTTTTCAGAGGCCTACTCGGTCGAGTCCCTCAATGACTCGGTCGAGTGGCCCCTTTATCACGTCAAACCGTGAGTCCCACAATGTGGTTTTAGTCTCATTAATACTTTTTTATGACTTAGGTCAACACGTGTCAAATCTATCACGTGAAATATTACTTTTCCAAAACCATGCATCTTCTCCTTTACATCTTTCCATATCATTCTATATTTTCGCAAACCGTTATTATCGTTATACCGTTACTAACATGTTTGTTTCCATCCTTGTTGATTTATTTTCATTGTTTATTTTATTGTACTAAAATAAACCTCGCATGCTAAATATAACTTTGATGTTAGTTTTAGATGCATTAAATCGACGTAGCAACCTATTCAATTTTTCGCATGCTTAGCGAAAACAATGTTTGCATATCATTTCATCGTTTTACTAACGCGAGTATTTCAAAATCAAACGATATCCTAGTAGAGGCTGCTAATGTGCGGGCGGGGTTGGGTGTTGTTTGTGAACTTCCCAACACGTACCCTCACCCCTTACTCAAAACCTCGGTTTCCGGATGTCCGAAACCGTTGGCGCACGAGAGTCATTCAATACACGGTATCCGATAATGTCGGTATCGGTATCAAATGCAAAGGGACGAACCCAATAAACTCTGACATCGAAAATGAGCCATACTTTGTGCATGACCCACTACGACATAGAGTGGGTTCGAACGGGCCCGAACTCCCACAAAGTTTGGTGGCGACTCCACTTCGATTTAAATTTCAATTCGATCCATTCTCATATGGAGATTCATTCGCCTCCCCAAACCCGCGCGTGGCCGCGTTGGGGTGGACCTATGTCATGTCCACACTCTCCAATATTTGTGTCATATCCTATTTGTGCAATCCGTCTTGTTTATTGAGGCCCTATTTGAAACGTTGTCTCCTCATCAATGCTTTAATGATTGTCCAACATGCTCCTAGGATCAGTATGCGCTTGGAACAAATGTTGTCTCCCCAGAACTTGGGGAATCTGAGCTTGTTTTTTCCATCGTCCCCGATTATTTAGACCCATATGATATGGGGACCGAAGTTCCGGAGACTCAATTCTCAGATGTGCACGTTGATATCGTGCCGAACATGCTAGAGTTTGATGACATCTCTGATACCCTCTAGAATTGAAGGCGAAATTGTATGATGCTGCTAGGGGTGAGTACTCTTATTTACTTGAGGCAAATCGGGTTGAGCCTGCTGTTGTGGCCAATCGGTCTTCAGTTTTTCTTGAGGCCAATCAGTCGAAACCTGTTCCTGAGGCAAATCAGGCCGAGCCTCTTTCAAACACAAATATGGATGAGGAGACGAACTGTCCTATTGTTGTAAACAACCTTGACCCAGACGATGTGTTCCGTTCTGAAGGTGAAATTTTTTTACACCGAATCAGAGAAGAAAAGATGTATACCGTGGACACAAGTAAAGTGGGGTTTCGCGATGGAAGTATGCTTATCTAAATGATGATGGTAAATATGTTCGATTAAATGATGTCGGCGATGAGGTTGAGTATAAGGGTTCTTTGGATACTGATTCTAATTGGAATCGGAACGTTTGGTCATGCTCATCTAATGATGAGGTAACTTCTGGGATTAGAAAGGGCGGTAAGTTATTCCATCATCTAAATATATCAATTTTTTTTGTTTAGTCCAACATTATATGACCAAAAACTGTTTATAATGAGAATATGAGCTTATTCTCTTTTGGTTGTGTTGTGGAACTCTTTATTGTTGTAATTAGGAGGTTATCTATGCTCGAGCAATCTCAATTATTGTTCTTTTGTTTGTCAGTACCTTATTGCGTAGACTTAAATAATTCTAATTGTGGCGATTTTTGTTTTGGTCATGTCACGTTTGTTGTTATCGGTTCAATTGCGATTTGAGTTTACTGAACTTTTTACTACAATTGTGTTTACTGTGAGATGATTGTGTTTTATTGTCATATTCTGTTTTGGAGTAATTAGAATAACAGTGTGAAGGACATTTGATTTGGATTTCTTATAAAGTAATTTTTTCCAATATTGGCAGGGAATAATGATATGAATAATCATGGATTCTCGTGAGATTATGTGTGAAATGTCGCCCCTATTAACTTATACGGAGTATGAGGAGACTTTACATTTTGTTCTGTACGGAGTAATTCATCTCCTTCTACTGTATTGAGATGGCGGCTTCATATCATGATTCCGAAATTGACATTACAATTTTTTTTAATAGAAAAGCTCGATGATGAGAACCTTAGTGGTCTGAGAGTATTTGTTTTGAAACTAAATGTGGTAAGTGGCCTAAATGTGGTTTGAAGGATGCCAGATACGGTTCCAATAATGGAGACTGTGTAGGCGGTTGATATTAGTTGGAGTTTAGGCATGCACACATACTAACCTTTAATGTTAATGTGTGTTGGCGGCCTTTACAAATTAATGTCAATGTCTTTACGGACTTGTGTTTCGGCGACCTTGACACCACGCACAACTCAATGATGAGGCCGATCGATTTGAGAGGTTTTTTTACCTTTCTGACATTCATCAATTGCTTTTATGTTTTGTAGTTAAAACAAAAAATATTAGTGCATTAATATGACATTCATAGATTACTTCATTAGAACTAAAAATGAAATTACATTCCATTGAATATGTTTACATGGTAAACATTTCCCATGTAATGGGAACTGTTTAATGTGTAAACAAGTCAAAAATCTTAATGTGTCTTCCTCTAATTAACATAGTCGCATATTTTGGGAAAACTTTTCAAACAGTTGTTGTCCTTGGTATCTAAGCACATATCAAGGGTGCTAGTTTGTAGACACCCACATTTTGACTGCCAGGTGTCTATAGCAGTTTCCGACAAACACCCAATGATGATAGGACGCAAACGTGCTTTAATATATTCGTAAATGGGCTCAAAATCATTGGCATTTGGCTTGGGCTTTTTACGGAGTACAAAACTCACAAAACCAACCTCAAAATCAGGCCCAGTGGGTCGTTTCGAGTCAAATAAGACTAATTATGGTCGATTCCGACACCAGGGGTAAAACCCTCTTTTAGCGACCGAGTCAAAACCCGGTCAAAAATATTCTCGAGACACGCGAGTTAGCCGTGACACCTCACATGGCTGATTCGAGCTCCAATACTACAAAAAATCAGCTACACAAAATATTAAACAAATCCATTTAAGGATAGAATTCGATCTCAAGTAGGAATTCTATCCGAATACCGAATCAAACAATCGACCGAGCATCAAATACTCGGCCGAGCAGCCTATTTCCAGCCGAGATTCTCTTTCTTCTTTGCCAAGTAAACGGAATTCTCGTGCTTCTCAGCTTCTTACGTTTCCTATCCTAAGCAGTAGTTCTCACCCTAAGCACTTCTCCTAGCCAAGGTCGGGAATATTCCTATAAATAGGCCCCTTGCACAACTCATTCAAAACACACATAAGCATTCACATATAATCTTAACACTACACATCAACCTTTATCAATCAAATAGCATCGAGAAACCGATAGTGCACCCAATACCCGAAGGAACCGGCCCCCTATACCCGACACCCTTCACGTCCGAATCTACCACCACAACTCACCAACATCAAACTCGACGCTCCCGTGCCCAAGCCACATTCCGACGAGCTCCGATCCGAGTAAACAAAAGCACGTAGGTTGAGGGCGTAACCAAACCCGACTTCTCTATTTCTCTCTTCTCCCTCTCGTCGTCCGTCGTTTTTTATTATGGGTCGAATGTCGTCGTCTTTTTTGGGTCGTTCGTTGTTTCTAATATCGATACTACTAAAAACTATTTTCATATAAACAAACATTCTTAAAAATACGATATCAACTCTATAGTCGAATATCATATTAAAAGAATTAAATTAAATCTCGTCGATGCTAAAAAAATCGTTACATCTTTTCACAAAATACAACAATTTTAACGCGGAGAGAACTAACATTTTTTTTTCTTTCTTTCAAATTCTTTTCAAAACAATTTTACAAATTTTTTTTTAAAAAATTTCATTCCGAATATTCGATATCGATTCCATAATCGAATATCGAATACGACGAATATCGAAAATATAAATCGAGTATAAATTAATTTGTATTTGTACGCGATTTATCAAAATTAACAATTTTCGAACAACAAGCAAACCGGGACAGACCCGCACGCGAGTCGCGCCCCTCCCAGGCGACTCGCGTGAGAGTCTGAAACCCGCGCTTTTTTAGCCTTTTTCGTTCGTTTTTTATTCCACGAAACAATTTTTCAAAAATTTACATCTTTCCTAAAACTATTCCGAATATTTGATATCGATTACATAATCGAATATCGAATATAACGAATGTCGAAAATATTAAGTCGAGTGCAAATTATGCAATATTTGTACGCGACCTAATAAAGTCGTCGATTTTCAAAAAATCGACTTCGAAAACAGGCCGGGATGCGAGTCGCACGCATCCCGGGCGAGGCGCGCGGCCGACTGAAACGCGACTCGTCTTTCGGTTTTTTATTATTTTTCGAACATCGTTTTTTTACGAAACAGCGTCTTTTTAGGAATATTTTCAGATTTCGACTAATATTTTCTCGATCTCGCGTATTCATCATATTCGCTATATTTTATTCACAAATCGATACTAACTCATTTGTTCATCTTTTGTAGCAAATTCATCTTTTTTTTCATCATTCGTTTTATTATACTAAAACGAATCTCACATGCTAAATTCAACTTTGACGTTAATTTTCATGCATTAAACCGACTTAGCAACCCATTCAATTCCTCGCATGCTTAGGAAAACAACGTTTGCATATCATTCATCGTATTACTAACGCGCGTATTCAAAAATCAAACGATATCTTAGTAGAGGCCGCTAATATGCGGGCGGGTTGGGTGTTCTTTGTGAACTTCCCAACACGTACCCTCACCCCTTACTCAGAACCTCGGTTTCCGGATGTCCGAAACCATTGGCAATGAGAGTCATTCAATACACGGTATCCGATCAAGTCGGTATCGGTATCAAATGCAATGGGACGAACCCAATAAACTCTGACATCGGAAATGGGCCGTATTTTGTACACGGCCCACTACGACATAGAGTGGGTTCGAACGGGCCCGAACTCCCACAAAGTTCGGTGGCGACTCCACTTCGATTTAAATTTCAATTCGATCCATTCTCATATGGAGATTCATTCGCCTCCCCAAACCCGCACGTGGCCGCGTCGGGGTGGACCTATGTCATGTCCACAATTTGGCAACTCCGCTGGGGATTAACTGATCTGTGACTTACCATCGGCATCCTCAGGGTGAGACTCGAATAGAAATCGTTTGACTAGTACAATACGCGTTTTAGTTTTACGTTTCATGCATAACCCCATATTTTCTCGGGCCGGTACTGGTGACCGACGTCCCACTATACCATTGATGTAGTCCAAATTGGATATGTCAAAGGTGTCCATTAGCCGATTCGTATGGGTTTTACGGCATGTTCTAAGCTCAACTCGACTTAGGAAGTCCGCCCCGATTCTCGATAGGCTGTGTACACTGGTATAGACCCTTACAGACTGACCGAGACATAGAATTAGAGCATACATGGTGTCGTTATACTGCTTCCGTGACTACGTGCTACCTGATTTACAAGTCATCTTTTCAAAAAACCGTCTTTTTCAAAATTGCATCCTTTTCAAAATATCCAATTTTCAAAACCCGGGTCATATACCGAATTTAGTATTTACGATTTTACTCAAAATAGCCTATTTTTAGCCGGTATTATGCCCATTTCAAAACTCGAAAATATTTTCCAACTTTCAAAACCGTCCCCGGTCCGCCTTTCCGTTTTCTTTTTTTTGAAAAAGGGCCGGCTCTCCGAATTTTTTTCGGGCTTTCAAAAATTCAATTTTGCAAACTTCCTTTTGTTAGGACTTCCCGTATTTAGCAGTGTTAGGTCGTGTCTTAAGTCATCAAGTCTTCTAGCGTCGAAACTCCGTCGATCTTATATCTCGGATTTCCTCCCTATCCCAGTCCACCTTATTTGACTAAGGCAAGACCCACCTATGTAGGACATACTCCTACAAGGGTTGGCCCGTCTGCACAATCGAGTCTAAAAGTCAGGGGAATGTATCACGTGAACCTCCTTTCGAACAGGGCCCAGCCCACACAGCTGGATCCTAAAGGAGGCCCACTTTTCACAAGTCATCCGTCTAGATGTCTTTTCCGAGTCGTTTCCTCTCTAGTTTCCCTTTTCCTTGCTCGGGATGTACTTTTGTTCTAGGATTTGGGCTAGTTGCTGATTACGCGGTGTTCTTACAGACAGGCCACCTTTCACCCGAACAATGACGCAACAAGCCATTGACGAGTTGACAGCTTTGTTAGCCAAGCTTCAAGACAACCTGACGAAAATGAGGGAGGATCAGATCGCCATCCTCACCCGGGTAAGCGCCATGGAACAGGGAACTCCTAACAGTGGAGTTGATGATGATGGGCCGTTAGCTGAACTGGCCAGCGCGGTCCACAAGCTGCAAGAACAGGTCCACACGGCGACCAGCAACACCGTCCACACCGAAAACGCTCGGACTTATTCGCCCCTGACCGATGAATTGCCCGCTAACCTCAACTTGACGGGCCTACCCATGTTCGATGGGACTGAAGACCCGGTACTCTATATTCGGGCTTTTAAGGAATTCATGGCGGTTAAGGGGGTCAAATCGACCATGTTCAAGCATCTCTTTGCTTCATCCTTGGACAAGCACCCAAGAGCCTGGTACTACAGGCTTGATTCCAAGAAGTACAAAACTTGGGATGATGTCGCAACGGAGTTCGCCCGAAACTATGCGGACAATACTGAGATCCAGACAACCATGCGTACTCTGGAGGTCATGGCCCAAGAGCCTAAGGAGGGTTTCACCAAATACCTCCAAAGGTGGAGGGCAGAAAGCGTCAAGCTGGTGGACAAGCCCAGCGAAAAGGTGCTAGTGGAGGCCTTTGTGAAAAATCTCCTTCCATCTTACCGGATCCACCTCCGGTACGCCATCATACCCAATTTCGCCACCTTAACCGAGATGGGTACAAGAATCGAAGATGATTAAAGGTTAGAGAGCCTTACTAAGGCCTCTACAAAGGGTTATCAAGGAGCCAGTTCGTCTTCTGGCAAGCTCGCAACCACAAGTGCGGCCCGAAGCATCTTCGACGAGGTCAATTTGCTAGACACCTCGACCAAAGAGAATACTCCAGCCCGAGTATTCACTGACATAGGGACTACTTATGCCAACGCCTTACAAAGGCTATCTTCTAAGGGCCTGATCCAGCCGATAGGCCCAATGCCGGAGGTTCCCGTCGAAAAATGGTCCAAAAGCTACAACGCCCAGGCCTATTGCCACTATCACCGAGGCAACGGGCACGACATCGAAAAATGCTGGAAGTTGAAGCATCTCATTCAGGATCTCATCGAGAATGGGAAGATACCGCTGCCCAGCAATAAGCCTAGTAACAAAAACAACCCTCTTGCTACTCACGCCATTTTTACTGGGGAAATAATCGATTGTACTCATCTCATCTCCCCTCTCATTCCTCAAATCAACGGGATATGGAATGATGACGAAGATGATGTTTACTTGGCTAAGGGGGAAACCGTCCCCATTACTATCGAAGAAATCCGGAAGGCCAGAACTAAGGCCATGGCCGGCACACACGTTATCACGGCCGGACCTTCGGCCCTAGGATCTGTCACTGAACCGGCCAGGACGGAATCCGCAACTGAAGAATCAAACACTGACACGGCCCTGGTCAAGCAACTGAAGAGGGTCCGAACCGATCTTACTATATGGCAGCTTTTAGTTAGTTCTCAAGAACATCGGGCAGCACTTACTAAGGCTCTCGATGAAATCAAGGCAGACTCGCTGGTTACCGCCACTGAAATGGTAGCCACTATTTTACCTCATCTTAAGGGCAAGCCCAAGGGAGAAGGCCCACTCATCACCTTCTCCGAATCCGACCTTCCACCATTTGGGGCCACCCACAACTTGGCCCTATATATCACGGTGATCTGCTGGGGCAAGTATCTACCCATGACCCTAATTGATGACGGGTCAGCAGTGAATGTCCTTCCTTTAAGGACTGCAAAGGCTCTCGGCATTACCGAGGCTGACTACCTTCCTACTGCACAAACTATCCAGGCTTTCGATGGGAGCCCGAAATCAGTTGCTGGGGCCGTCAAACTAACCATCATAACGGGCCCAATCGAAAAGGAGCTAGAATTCCAAGTCATCGATGTCACTTCATCTTTCAATCTGCTACTTGGAAGGCCCTGGATCCACTCGGCCAAGGTCGTATCCTCCACTCTTCATAGGAAGGTCAAGTTATTTTTACAAGATGGGGTCATCACCCTCGAAGCTACTCCCATAGCCGTGTCAAGCTGCAACACGGCTGGCTCAATCGACCCGCGAGGTTCAATTTCGTGGGAATGATCGATGAAGAGTACCTTTTTCAGCCCTACTTCACTACTAGCATCGACATGATGCTGCAAAACTTGGGCTATCTACCGGGGGCTACCTTAAGGCCCAATCTCCCAGCTGGCAAGATCATCGAGGTCCTGAACGACGGAGAGTCTCGATTCGGGTTGGGCTACACCATGGCCCAGGGAGATAGGGACCGGACAAACGCAACCAAATTTGTCACTCCCGTATTCGGAGCTATTCAAGTGGGCCTCTACCAGCCCACCATCTCATATCCCGAGACCAAACTGGCTCTGGAATGCAACTTCATCCCGGATGATATCTTTGCTCTCATCCAGGCCGAATCAAAAGAGGATTCAAACCATGCCGAGCCCATGCTGGGGCTCTTGTTCGGGGAAAGAAAGATAATCCCGACTCCTAAGGAGGAATTGGTGAACCTGATCCTCCATAGCATCAAGTTCGATCCGACCAGGCTGATTTCTGAAGTCGGTACTAACACTGGAAAGAGGGCTTGGAGGAAGACGATCAAATGGACCGACAGCGAGGGTCGAGTCTACAAGCTCACTACTGGCGAAGGGGACATGCAAGGCGCCGAGTCCGAATCCGAGTCAGAGTCAGAGTCAGAGTCGAAGTCTGGGTCTAAGTCTAGAGGGTCCAGTACTAGGGTCGAGTCTGTAACCCCTTTTCCTTTAGTCACACCTATGGGAGTCTCGGAGTCTATCCCGAGAGCACTCCCCATCCCGCCTCTGACCAACGATCAGATGGCTGCTCTATTTGAGCTATTTTCAAAATTATCTATCAATAATGACGATAACCGTTCTGCTTACGACTTGTCTTATTTTCAAAACATTTTCAAAAATTTTATATGCAATGACATTGAGAAACATGACGAACAGGTACCACTACCTCCGCATCTAGTCGAGCAACTCGAACAAAGGGAATCCCGAGATCCGGTTATTGAGGAAACTGACTTCATCAATGTAGGAACCCCTTTAGAGCCTCAGATGCTTAAGTTAGGTTTATCCTTAGATCCCGAGAAGAAACAACAATTCACGGATCTCCTCCATGAATTCAAAGACGTCTTCGCATGGTCCTACAAGGACATGCCGGGAATAGACCGGGAGAGAGCCGAACACCGTATACCCATCAAAGACGGGTGTAAGCCGGTAAAGCAAAAATTCCGAAGAATGAGGCCCGAATGGTCTCTCAAAGTCAAAGAAGAAGTCGACAAGCAATTCAAAGCGGGCTTTATTCAAGTGTCTGAATATCCAGACTGGGTTGCAAACATCGTACCAGTACCCAAGAAAGACGGAAAGGTACGAGTTTGTGTAGATTTCCGGGACTTTAACAAGGCCATCCCGAAAGACGATTTCCCGTTACCACACATCGATATACTGGTGGACAATACGGCCGATCATGCCCTTCTTTCATTTATGGACGGGTATGCCGGATACAATCAAATCAAAATGGCGGAAGAAGACATGAGTAAGACCACCTTCATTACACCTTGGGGTACTTACTGCTACACCGTTATGCCATTTTTTTTTGGTAATGGTAAGTATATATTGATGAGAAAATTACATCATGTCATTTACACGTGATGCCTCAAGAGGCGATTAAGGAAAAGATCATCTCTATTGGCCAAATTGCAAATTTTCCTATGCTTACAAAATTCTCGGAATTCATTAGAAATTTCATTGCCTAAGGTCTCCGGATTCTTCAATTGTTGTTCCACTCTACTCTTGTTCCTTTGATTCCAAATATGGTATATTAAAGCATTGACCACACCATTCTTGATAGCTCTTTGAAATTTTGTCCCTTTCAACTTGTTCCTGCCTCTCGTGTTCAGTTCAATAGCACAAGTCCAGTTGAGATTCTTCCGAACTGCACTTATAAGTCTCTTCCTGTACTCACAGCCTGTAAAAAGATGTTTCGCTGTTTCCGATTCAACAGCACAAATGCAGCAATAATCGTCCTGCGAGATGCCAAATTTGTGCAGTTTCTCTTTCAAATTTAGTGCTTGGTGCTGAAACATCCAAGCAATAAGCTGGTGCTTTGGGATAGACCAATTGGTCCAAATTTGACAGTGCCATGGAACCTTAGTACCGTTATGCCATTTGGGCTTATCAATGCCGGTGCCACTTATCAACGTACCGCCACTATCTTATTACATGACATGATGCATAAGGAAGTAGAAGTCTACGTGGACGACATGATCTTTAAGTCCAAGGATCGAAACGGACATATTTCGGCCCTCAGAAAGTTTTTCACCCGGTTACGCAAGTACAACATGAGGTTAAACCCTCAAAAATGCAGTTTTGGGGTAACATCGGGCAAATTACTGGGCCATATCGTCAGCCAGCGTGGCATCGAGGTTGACCCAGCCAAAATCAAAGCTATTACCGAGATGTAACCACCTAAAACCGAAAAGGAGATAAGGGGGTTTCTCGGCAAAGTCCAATATATCAGCGGATTTGTTTCAAAGCTAACCATGGTATGCGAACCCATTTTCAAGAAACTGAAGATAGGAGAACGAGTACTGTGGGACGACAAATGTCAAGCAGCTTTCGATAAGATCAAAGAGATTCTGTCATCTCCGCCGGTATTAATGCCGCCTCAACACGGTCTACCTTTGTCGTTATATTTGACAACGACCTAGACGGCCATGGGGGCTATGTTGGCCCAGACGGTCGACTCGGAAGAATGGGCTATTTACTACATCAGTAAAAAGTTCCTAGAATACGAGTGCAAATATACGATGCTCGAAAAGACATGTCTAGCTCTAGTTTGGGCCACTAAAAAGCTCCGACACTATATGCTTAGCCATGAAGTGCATGTGTTATCTAGAATGGATCCAATCAAGTATTTGTTCGAGAAGCTGTAGACACCCGCATTTTGACCGCCAGGTGTCTATGGTAGTTTCCAAAAAAACACCCGATGATGATCGGACGCTAACATGCTTCTATGCGCTCGGATACGGGCTCAAATCCATTAGTTGCTGGCTAACGCACTTACGGAGTACAAACCTCACAAAATCAACCTCAAATCCAGGCCCAACGGATCATTCCGAGTCAAACAAGACTAATTTGGGTCAAAACCGACACCGGAATTAAAACCGACTTTTAGCGATTGGGTCAACCCCGGTCAAAGTCATTTCCGAGACACACAAAACAGCCCCGCACATCATCAAAAGTGTAAGTCAAACACAAAACCCATCGAACGTCCAAGGTCAAGGTCCAAAAGACTGACCCGCGCAACTTAGTTGGGACACTCGATCGAGTGCCCGACCCACTCGATCGAGTGGGCTTGTTTCGAGCCCGGCTGCAGGCGTAACGGGCCACTCGACCGAGTTAGCCACCTACTCGGTCGAGCAACCCTAACTGGGTGCCCTAGCTTTGCCTATATAAGCAACCCCATGCAACACACAAAAACAACTTTTACAACCCTAATCACTTCTACACACACAACCTTTTTATACAACTTTTACACACACTTTCGAAACCCTAATCAAGATCAAATTCAAACCCTAATCAACATCAAGTTCAACCCTAATCAAGATCAAATTCAAACCCTAAACCTAGTTTTAGGAATCAAAACCCTAGCCACCATAACTCAACCTTCATACACCTCGAAGCTCCCGTGTTGAAGCCGCGACTACGAGCCTTATCCGAGACAAGAACATGTAGGTTGAGGGTGTCAAAACCCCTTTCTCTCCTTCTTCTCTTTCTCTCGTCATCTTCCTTTTTTTTTTTTACGTTTTTTTAGTTATTTTATTTTATCGTTATTATCGCATCATAATATCGATAATATAATTAGTACAAAACATTAAAATACTTATTGATTTGTGTCGAATGTGAGTGATGGTGGGATAAGGAAAACCGAACATACAAGTGTACTGCACACGCGTTGACGGTCGCTTATCCCACCACCCCGATCGTTTGATTATTGAAATAAGTTAACTTAAACAATAATACGTTTTATCTCGTTTTCACCTTTATTCGAGTCGCATATTTACGTCAATTCTCAAAAAAACAAGTATTCTATTTAATAAGGGTCAATCCACTAGATTCGATACCAATTCTCTAATTAGATGTCGAATCTAGCGATCTAGTCACATAAATTAATTAACGCGATTTATCCATATCGCAATAATTAATTCAAAACAACTAAAATTAATTTATTTTCTTTTATTTTCACTCTAGTCTTCCATATCGATTCAATAATCGAATATGGGATACTACGAGCATTCAAAATTAGAATCGAATATAAATCCCGCAATATTTACATTCGATTCAACAAAACCGACAATTTATAAAATCCGAGTCGAACATAAATTGTGCAATATTTATGTCCGATTCGGTAAAACCGTCGATTTATTAAAAATCAAGAGCAATTTCGAAATCAATACAATTTGCAAGCGAATTACAATTCGTACAGGGGACACTCGACCGAGTGCCTAGCCCACTCGGTTGAGTGGCACCCCAAAATCAGGTCAGAATGTCTATTACGACGCCCACTCGATCGAGTCTCACAGTGACTTGGTCGAGTGGCTATGTACTCGACCGAGTTGGTCAATAACTCGACCGAGTATGGTCTAAAACGCAAAACAGAAACCCTTTTTTAAGGTCCACTCGATCGAGTCCATCGACCACTCGATCGAGTGACCTCATCACGACCAAAGCCACGAGTCGTACATTCTTCTATTTTCTAAATTCGATAGTGTTTTGCGACTTAGGTCAACACGTGCTTAATTAATCACACGTATTTACTATCTTTTCAAACCATGCATCATCTTGTTTATCATTCAATTCAATTCAATATTTGCAATAACCGTTATTATTCGTTATATCGTTACTAACAGTTTGTTTGTTTCCTTCGTCAATTTTTGTCGTTTATTTTATTTTACTAAAAGGAACCCACATGCTAAAATTCAACTTTGACGTTAGAATTAATTGCATTAAATTTGACTTAGAAACCCTTTTCAATTCCATTCACATGCTTAGGGAAAATAATCTTTGCATATCATTTTCTCGTTTAACTAACGTGCGTATTAGAAAGTCACTCGAATTCTTAGTAGAGGCCGCTAAGTCCGGGCGGGGTTGGGTGTCCTTTGTGGGCTTCCCAACACGTACCCTCACCCCTTACTTAGAACCTCGGTTTCCGGATGCCCGAAACCGTTGGCGCACGAGAGTCATTCAATACACGATATCCGATAATGTCGGTATCGGTATCAAATGCAAATGGACGAGCCCAATAAACTCTGACATCGGAAATGGGCCGGATTTTGTTTACGGCCCACTACGACATAGAGTGGGCTCGAATGGTTCCGAATAACCACAAAATTCGGTGGCGACTCCACATATACCTAAATTTCAATTCGATCCATTCTCATATGGAGATTCATTCGCCTACCCAAACCCGCGCGTGGCCGCGTCGGGGTGGACTTATGTCATGTCCACAATTTGGCGACTCCACTGGGGATTAACTGATGCGTGACTTACCATCGGCATCCTCAGGGTGAGACTCGAATAGAAATCGTTTGACAAATACAATACGCGTTTTAGTTCTATGGTTCATGGATAACCCATATTTTCCCGGGCCGGTACTCGCGACCGACGTCCCACTATACGGTTGATGTACTCCAATATGGATATGTCAAAAGGTGTCCATAGTCGATTCGAGTGGGTTTCGTGGCATGTTCTAAGATCAACTCGACTTAGGAAGTCCGTCCCGATCAACGTCTAGACTATGTACACTGGTATAGACCCTCTATAGACCGACCGAGACTTAGTATAAAGCATACATGGCGTCGTTACAATGCTTGACTACGTGCTACTTGGTTTCCGTGTCGTTTTCAAAAACCATCATTTCAAAAATGCATCTTTTCAAAAATATTCAACTTTCAAAAACTCGGAAAGCTGCCGAAATTTAGGACTTATGATTTGACTCAAAACAAGCCTATTTTCTAGCCGGCATGCCGCCCATTTCGAAATTCGAACTTCCGATCCACCATTCGATTTTCGAATTTTCAAAATCTCAATTTCACTCTTCAAATCTTCGAGATGCCATTCTCGATTTTCAAATCTCCGAGATGCCGTTTTCGATTTTCAAATCTTCGGGATCTCATCTTCAATTTTCAAATTGTCAGAAATTCTTTTTTTCGATATTCGAAATTTCAAAATCTCAATTTCACTTTTCAAATCTTCGAGATGCCATTCTCGATTTTCAAATCTCCGAGATGTCGTTTTCGATTTTCAAATCTTCGGGATCTCATCTTCAATTTTCAAATCGTCGGAAATTCTTTTTTTCGACATTCAAATTTTCAATTTTCAAGATATCCAATTTTAAAACCTGGGACACATACCGAATTTAGGACTTATGATTTTACTCAAAATAGCCTATTTCTAGCCGGTATGCTGCCCAATTCAAAACTCGAAAATATTTTCGAACTTCCAAAACCGAGGCCCGATACACTTTCCGATTTTCTCGAAAAATCGGGCCTTTCCCCGAGTTCTCTTGGACTTTCCAAAAACAATCAATTTTCAAAACCTTTCTCTTCTTAGGACTTCCTGTATTTAGTAGTTTCGGGTCGTGTCTTAATTCGTCAAGGTCTTTAGCGTCGAAACTCTGTCGATCTTACATCACGAGTTTCTTCCCTAACCCAGTCCGCCTTATTAGACTAAGGCAAGGCCCACCTACGTAGGACATACTCCTGCAAAGGAGGGCCCGTCTACACAATCGAGTCCAAAGTCTGGGGATGTTTCACATGGACCTTCCTTCGAACAAGACTCGGCCCACATAGCCGAATCCTAAGGAAGGCCCACCTTTCGCAAGTCACCCGACCAGGTGTCTTTTCCGAGTCAACCTTTTACAAGGCATAGCCCTGTAACAAAAAGTTCGTGATCCTTACGGGTCGCTCGTCCAACATTCGAGTCACCTAGGGTTAGGTCACCACGGTTGGTCCGAGCATGTGGCACAGTCAAACGCGGTCGCCCCATTTTCGGGTTCACCCTTCCGCAGCTTAAGTCTGATTTGGGGTCGTTATTTTGTCTAGGTCAGCGTCCGGGTCTCCCGATCCGAGAGTCCTAGTTATTTCCGTCACCCCGGGCCATGTCTAGTTTGACTCATCATGTACGCAAAACCGAGCTTAGGCGAGTTCTAACACCTGTCATTTCTTCCGATCAGGGACCCTATGAGTGAGACCTCACCAAACCACAACAAGTCCCGCGCCGTCAAGAAGAGGATATCCAGGGGAGTATGCTTATGTTGTCTTGCTCCATTAACAATATCTTCTCAAAAATCAATACCGCCCTAGATGACCTAAATGCCAGGGTGACCACCATCGAAGAAGACCTTGTAAGAACTCGATCCCGTCTAACACAGCTAGACCGGGCAAGGCAGCCGATCACTCAACTGAGCCATTTGAAGGGTGAACATTCTTACGAAACTGTCCGATATCCTCAAGATAGCAAGGCCGAGAGAGGTAACCCTCAAGTCACCTCTCCAAAAAGCAAGAACCAGTCAAAGGAAAGGACATTTACCCACTTGGATATGTCCTACACCGTCGCTTTCCAGAGGTTGGTTCCGAAGGGCCTAGTGCTACCTATAGGCCCAACAGCCGACCCACCTATGGAGAAACGTTCCAAAGCATGGAACGCCGAGCATTACTGCAAATTCCACAGAGGGAGGGGACACGATACAGAACAATGCTGGAAGCTGAAACACCTCATTCAAGACTTCCTTGATGCCGGGAAGACTCCCGTTTTGGAAACATTGTCACTTGCAAAGCCCCTCATGGACTACACAGGGCCCAATGACCGAAGCATCCAGTCTACCTCTCATGCATCCAAGAGTCCGGATTTGATTTCAGTCCGAGTCCGAGTCTGAGTCTAGGGTGTTCTATTCCAAAGTCAAAGTCAAAGTCAAAGTCGAAGTCAGAGTCAATTGTATTCTGTCCTCTTTTCCAAAGTTCAATAAAATCAGCTTTCCTGTTTCTCATATATACTTTCCTTATGTGTTTCCGAGAACATGATGAACACCATCATACACTGTGAGCACGCGCATGTGACTATTATAGGCACATCTATAATGACTGCAGGAAACCGAGCCCGTGTTTTCTTTTTACCTATTCCGTGTCTGGTATAGAAAAACCACATAACTACCCGTAGCAGGAGCGGTATCGAATCCTATGACAAATCTAGGTAATCTCCTAGTTTGGGTTCAAGACGGGAGGCAAGCCCATTTCCCACAATAAAACACCCCTCCATAAGACTGACCAATCCCTACCTTAGGTGTTAGTCTGACCGGCAAAAAAAAAAAAGAAAAAAGAAAACTGGACAAAAAAAAAAAGCGAAAGTCCATGAGAAAAAAAAAAGCAAAAGGTCAAACCAAAAAAGCAGGCCATCATCAAAAATTTAGAATACCCATGACCGTAGTCAACGGTCAATTCAAGTGAAAGCCCCACGACCAGGGTACGGTCAAAATTATCAAAACCCATGACCGCGGCTAAGAGGTCAATCAAAAAATCAAATACCCATGACCGTGGTCAACGGTCAACTCAAGTGAAAATCCTTTGACCGTGGTACGGTCAAATTCAAAATTATCCATGCCATCCAATAGGGGAGTGATAATCAAGCTGGTCAGTTAATACCACACTCAGCCTTCCCACATTACAACCCTCAAGACCTTTCCGAGACCCAGGCCAGAGACAGCCCGGAATTTTGAGGATTCAAGCTCCATAGGATACCCCTAGCAATTAGGGCCAGACATGGAAACCAGATCCCGCATTATCAAACCAGCCCAATCAAAGTTCGAACCATCATCGAGCTCCAGATTTCGAATCATCAAAGCCGTTTACTTCCTAGCACCACATTTCCATAAACATCAAATCCCCGAGAGCAGAACTCGTTAAAATTCCCCGAGAGCAGAACTCGTTAAAAATCCCGAGAACAAAACTCGTTAAAATTCCCCGAGAGCAGAACTCGTTAAAAATCCCGAGAACAAAACTCGTTAAAATTCCCAGAGAGCAGAACTCGTTAAAAATCCCGAGAACAAAACTCGTTAAAATTCCCCGAGAGCAGAACTCGTTAAAAATCCCGAGAACAAAACTCGTTAAAATCCCATCCAAACCAGTTACCAACCCCAAACACGGGTACTCAACTTGCGGTCGGCATAGAACATGCCCAAATAGTTCACACCACCTCTGGGGGCTACCCCGGAGAACGCTCACAGTCACAGGATTGATATCCTAACCATTCAAGCCCTTTGATCAAGACATCACTGGGAATGCACCTAGCCTACACCGTCATTATGGCTAGTTACACACAAAGTCCTACTAGCTTAGGCACCATGATATATCTTTCAATCCACTGAACTACGGCTTGGTTTGATTTCACCACACGTGAATACGTAGGCAGCCTTTCAACAGAGGCACAACCACCCACATTGACACACATTCAAAAAGCGCCATCATTCCGGTCACGACACCGTCATGTTCTCAACAGCTAGCTTTGTTGTCCCGGGGGCTTCTCCTAGGCAGAAGTTCCCCATCCGCTCACAAAATCCAGATAAATTCGAAAAAAATCTAGCCTCCTTTCTGCAGTGTGTCCTAGTACTCGGCTCAGTCGAAGACGAGAATCTGTCAGGACTCGAAACAATACTCATTTTGGACTGTACCCTAAAATCAGAAATCCAGAAGGGCACCAGACTAAAACAGTCTTATTACAGACTACTGCAGTCCCCCTATAACAGACCATTCCCATGTTGCCACTCGCCTAGGCTACGGATTAGCGCAACTCAAGAGCCTTGCTAGGTGGCCTACCCCCCTACCGAGTCACGGTCCAACCCTTAGAGAGTCCAGTCCGTGTCGGTCAACTCGTCCTGTCGCATCCAGAGTCGAGTCTGTCGGTAGGCCTCTCTCTTCAAATTCCACTTTGAAATTTGCAAAATTTAGCCATTTGAAAAAAAAAAATCCTTTTCGACAAGGTCAAATTTCGGTCTATTTAAACTGCAAATTTCTTTTCTACCTCTTTCCATTTGAAAACCTAGCCCGTGAGCTGCTTTCAGGATTTCAATTTCAAAAGACTCAAAAATTCAAAAATCGTTTTCCCCAGCGCGAGTCATTTTACTACCTACGTGTTGCATGCATTTTATGTGACTTATACAGGTACGACTCAAGCAGGGACATGCAACCCACTATATCTCCCCAGCAGAAAGCCCAAGGCGGCATTTACACGGGATGGGCCCATAAACAGGCGCACCCGGGAATTATACGACAAGTCCAATTCCCCAGCTGATAGCCCAAGGCGGCATTTTCCTCGGAATAGCACGGGATGGGCCTACACATTGGCACACCCAGGACTTATGCGACAAGTCCGACTCCCCACGGAGGTATTATCATCAGGTCAGGTATGACTTCTATCTTATGGCTGGCGAGCCCTTCACGCAAGTCCAATGGACTATAAGCGACCGGATCGGAAGTCTACCAGGTCTTAATTGGCTTTGTAGCTACTCTGACTTTCACCTTGTCCAAGCCTCAGTCAGAGTGGGGGCTTTATAGACACCCGCATTTTGACCGCCAGGTGTCTATGAGACAAAGAAGAATGAGAAGTTCACTTGCTTTAGTTTCCAAAAAACACCCGATGATGATCGGACGCTAACATGCTTCTATGCGCTCGGATACGGGCTCAAATCCATTAGTTGCTGGCTAACGCACTTACGGAGTACAAACCTCACAAAATCAACCTCAAATCTAGGCCCAGCGGATCATTCCGAGTCAAACAAGACTAATTTGGGGCAAAACCGACACCGAAATTAAAACCGACTTTGAGCGATTGGGTCAACCCCGGTCAAAGTCGTTTCCGAGACACACAAAACAGCCCCGCACGTCATCAAAAGTCCAAGTCAAACACAAAACCCATCGAACATCCAAGGTCATGGTCCAAAAGACTTACCCGCGCAACCCAGTTGGGCCACTCGATCGAGTGCCCGACCCACTCGATCGAGTGGGCCTGTTTCCAGCCCGTCTGCAGGCGTAACGGGCCACTCGACCGAGTTAGCCACCTACTCGGTCGAGTAACCCTAACTGGGTGCCCTAGCTTTGCCTATATAAGCAACCCCATGCAACACACAAAAATAACTTTTACAACCCTAATCACTTCTACACACACAACCTTTTTACACAACTTTTACACACACTTTCGAAACCCTAATCAAGATCAAATTCAAACCCTAATCAACATCAAGTTCAACCCTAATCAAGATCAAATTCAAACCCTAAACCTAGTTTTAGGAATCAAAACCCTAGCCACCATAACTCAACCTTCATACACCTCGAAGCTCCCGTGTTAAAGCCGCGACTACGAGCCTTATCCGAGACAAGAACATGTAGGTTGAGGGTGTCGAAACCCCTTTCTCTCCTTCTTCTCTTTCCCTCATCATCTTCCTTTTTTTTTTACGTTTTTATTTTATTTTATTTTATCGTTATTATCGCATCATAATATCGATAATATAATTAGTTCAAAACATTAAAATACTTATTGATTTGTGTCGAATGTGAGTGATGGTGGGATAAGGAAAACCGAACATACAAGTGTACTGCACACGCGTTGACGGTCGCTTATCCCACCACCCCGATCGTTTGATTATTGAAATAAGTTAACTTAATTAATAATCCGTTTTATCTCGTTTTCACCTTTATTCGAGTCGCATATTTACGTCAATTCTCAAAAAAACAAGTATTCTATTTAATAAGGGTCGATCAACTAGATTCGATACCAATTCTCTAATTGGATGTCGAATTTAGCGATCTAGTCACATAAATTAATTAACGCGATTTATCCATATCGCAATAATTAATTCAAAACGACTAAAATTAATTTATTTTCTTTTATTTTCACTCTAGTCTTCCATATCGATTCAATAATCGAATATGGGATACTACGAGCATTCAAAATTAGAATCGAATATAAATCCCGCAATATTTACATTCGATTCAAAAAAAACCGACAATTTATAAAATCCGAGTCGAACATAAATTGTGCAATATTTATGTCCGATTCGGTAAAACCGTCGATTTATCAAAAATCAAGAGCAATTTCAAAATCAATACAATTTGCAAGTGAATTACAATTCGTACAGGGGACACTCGACCGAGTGCCTAGCCAACTCGGTCGAGTGGCACCCCCAAAATCAGGTCAGAATGTCTATTACGACCCCCACTCGATCGAGTCTCACAGTGACTCGGTCGAGTGGCTATGTACTCGACCGAGTTGGTAAATAACTCAGCCGAGTATGGTCTAAAACGCAAAACAGAAACCCTTTTTTAAGGTCCACTCGATCGAGTGACCTTATCACGACCAAAGCCACGAGTCGTACATTCTTCTATTTTCTAAATTTGATAGTATTTTGCGACTTAGGTCAACACGTGCTTAATTAATCACATGTATTTACTATCTTTTCAAACCATGCATCATCTTGTTTATCATTCAATTCAATTCAATATTTGCACAAACCGTTATTATTCGTTATATCGTTACTAACAGTTTGTTTGTTTCCTTTGTCAATTTTTGTCGTTTATTTTATTTTACTAAAATGAACCCACATGCTAAAATTCAACTTTGACGTTAGAATTAATTGCATTAAATTTGACTTAGAAACCCTTTTCAATTCCATTCACATGCTAGGGAAAATAATCTTTGCATATCATTTTCCCGTTTAACTAACGCGCGTATTAGAAAGTCACTCGAATTCTTAGTAGAGGTCGCTAAGTGCGGGCGGGGTTGGGTGTCCTTTGTGGGCTTCCCAACACGTACCCTCACCCCTTACTCAGAACCTCGGTTTCCGGATGCCCGAAACCGTTGGCGCACGAGAGTCATTCAATACACGATATCCGATAATGTCGGTATCGGTATCAATTGCAAAGGGACGAGCCCAATAAACTCTGACATCGGAAATGGGCCGTATTTTGTATACGGCCCACTACGACATAGAGTGGGCTCGAATGGTTCCGAATAACCACAAAATTCGGTGGCGACTCCACATAGACCTAAATTTCAATTCGATCCATTCTCATATGGAGATTCATTCGCCTACCCAAACCCGCGCGTGGCCGCGTCGGGGTGGACTTATGTCATGTCCACAGAAGCCCATCCTCAATGGCAGGATATCCAGATGGACTTTAATGCTAGCTGAGTTCGACTTCAAATTTGTACCATTGAAAGCCATCAAAGGTCGGGTAGTAGCCGAGTTCCTTGCCGATTGTCCGGTATTTGAAGAGGGCCATACCGATACCTGGGCCTTCCCAGATGAAGATATATTCCATACTGACACGGAGACATGGGATCTATACTTTGACGGGGCATCCAACTTTCGAGGATTTGGTGTCAGAATTTTGCTAATCTCACCGCAAGGAGAACACACCTCGTTGTCCATTAAATTGGATTTTGACGTGACTAACAACGCAGCCGAGTATGAAGCATGCATTCACGAATTGCAAGCCGCCGCGGATTTAGGAGTAGCAAACCTCCGGGTCCACGGTGACTCATCATTAGTCATCAATCAAGCACTCCAGAAATGGAGAACTCGGAACGCAAATCTCGTAGCTTACCAAGCGCGAGTAAGGGTTCTCGAAAAGCTATTTCAAAAGGTGGAGTACATTTATCTACCTCGGGAAGAAAACCAGTTTGCAGATGCGCTATCCAAGTTAGCATCTTTACTGAATATCCCGGAACACATGACCAGCATGCCGATTTGCATCGAAAGACGGTCCGAGCCGGCATACACTACAACAAATTCCTTAATTTTTCGACGCTTTTAGAGGTGATTCTCGACACAAAAAAGTGTCGGAAATTTTTTTCTTGACGCTTTGGTGAAGCGTCGGATTTTGGGGCATCAGGAATTGTGGACGCTTTGTTGTGTCGACTTTCTCGACGCTTTTAAGTGTCAACATTCCCGACACTTTTAAGCATCGGATTTTGTTTACGTTTCTTTGCGTCGAGAGCTTCATATTTCTCGATGCTTAGCTCTTGATGCATTTTCCCTTTCCCCTACCATATTTTGAACCTGGATAACTTTCTAAATACTGAAATGACATCAAAAATTAAATAAAAGTAAATTAAAAACTGATATTATTAGTAAAAAGCATAGGCTAAACTAATATTTCGATGATTATTTCCAAAATAGAACTTTATACCATAAAACAATATGCAGTACATCTTAAATTCCTAGATATATATTTATATATATATATATATATATATATATATATATATATATATATATATATATATATAAGAAATGACATTTTATACAAATCAAGACGAAACAAAAGAGAACTACTAAAAATATTTTCAAGAAAAAAAAAGGGAAAAAAAATCATTATCATCATCATCAGCAGCTATACTATTCTGCTCGACTTCATTTCTCGAATTTTGATTTTCCTCCTCCTTTTTGTTTTTTCCTGCAATTTCTTCATTTCGAGCAATAGATGTATGAATTTTTCCCTATTTCAGAATGTTAAGTTCCTGGAGAGTTAAATGTGAGACATTATTCTCATCAAACTGGGAGTCAGAATTGTGCCTTCTAGTTTTCTGTTTGTTATTATGTTGTTCATTCATCATTTTGGTATTTAGTATTATCTTCACGCTTCATCATATTAACCTGAGCAGCAGTGGACACGCTTTTGAACATTTTATCACCGGTACTAACTTGTGATCATAGTACAGTTTTGTTCCGATTATCCTGAGAAATTGAAACAACCAAAAGTTTTAGATTTCGTGGTAAGAAAATCAATGAATCGTGCCTAACAGGTAGAAAAGGTTTGGGTGTACATACAGTGCCTTGAGTCTACTAAGGAGCCTCTCTTCAAAGTGGTGGGCATCCCAAAAATTTCCTGAACAGTAACCCACGAGTATATGCTTATATACAATCAGAAACAAGGGCAGAACTAGAAAACAATGCTTTTGGCACAACAGTAGTCGCATTTGAGTCTAGGGTAGCAAAAGAAACATATACGGAAGAGTAACAGTGGCACATCTCGAAATCCCTCTTGATTGAAATCCCCTTGCCAACCATTGCCCAATTTAAATTTATCGAATTCAAGGAAGATGAGTCGGAATGGTACTCTAGGTCGCTTCCCCATGAAATATAAGTCAATTAGGTAAACCTATATAAAGTTACAGGTGCTACTGTGTTTGTTTATACATCAGACGTATTATAAAGATGAAGCCAAATCATATATAAATAATTAAATAGGGTATGATGGGCATGAATGTGATACACCAAGTTTGGTAAAGAAGAATTAGTTGTGTCTCAGGTCATTGGTTTGCTGCTGTAAGTGCAATCTCTTGCATCAACTGGATTGGATCTTCATTTCGATTGTAGGAGGATTTGATTTTAACTTCTCCACAAACTAAATGACTAGTATATTTAAAAGAAAAAAATACAGTACTTTTCACGGTATACACATAATGATCCACACACTTGTAAATTTACACGGTGTATACAAATAAGAATTACTTGCCAAATTTTCTGGACCAACTGTCAAAGTTTCATCAAGTAAGCTCAATGAGTTTGATATATCTTGTCATGTTCTAACACAACATGATCACATGTCATGAAGAGAAACATTAATGATTATAGAGTGAATGACCGTTCGTGTGATTGCCCTAGCTGGAATTTCAGACCGACAACACATACTTCACAGTTAAGACTGATACTTGACTAATACATACATGCTATATAGCTGATACTCGACTAATAATATAAGATTAGCCGATTGGATCCCATCTTCACACACACACATATATATACATACACTCCGTATAATGTTGGGCCTTGTCTGGCATGGGTTCTTAATGTCACCATTCATTTCACCTTTGATTCTATGTCATCTAGTATGCTATAGGATCCTTGTATCAGCCAAAAACATTATGTATCCGAAATTATCAACAGAACAGTGAAAATCTTATATGTAACGGTGATACGTCGCATAACGATCAATTCTTGATACCATGCTACTTAAACGCATATTAGAGAACCAAACAGAAGATAGGTCACACACTTGTAAATATACGACAACATATTTTGTAGTGAAGATAAAGAAAGAGACCTCGATATTTTCAGGAATCCTCACACCTCAATCATCAGCTGCAGCATCAACAATTTCAAGATATTTTAGCCTGAAAAGTAAAAAAAATAGTGGCAAACTTATATTATACATAGAGGCACATATATAAATAGTACTAGTACTTACCAAGTTATAAATAGATATTTCTAAATTAGCTTATAACATGCAGACCATACGTCTTATATCATGGAGATATAGACAGTACATATCGTTGGTTACATCTAGTTATTTAGCGTTCTACAAAAAAAATCTAGTAAAAAGAGTTTTATGTATACATGTGTACTCCTAGATTGTAAGTCACTAAATTAATCCTAAGAAACTCACCTTTCGTCTGCATGAGCACTTAGAATAATGGCTGAAGATATCCACAACACTATGTAGACATTAAGAACCACACATTTATGAGAACACGCAACTCTAAGAACCAGCGAAAATACCAAACGTTGTCAATTTCTTTATTTAACAACTCTAAAAACTATAGTGATATGTTATGAGTCGTCACCGTGAAAGGTAATAAGGTATTTATGGTTCAAAATTTGATCTACAATAAAACTCATGAGTTAATGCCTAGAAATATATGATTATGATCTTGCTTGTGTATAAGGGCAAGACATGAATCATCATTTTCTAGAGGAAGATTGTTTTTTCTTCTTCTTCCTGCCTTTTATTGTAGTACTTGATGCGCCTACTTGCTACTCTTTTGCCTTCTGTTCCTCCTCTAATATCGTGCGCTAAGAAACCAAAGAAGTAAGAGAACGAGATGAGATTTGTACCGCTGAAGTACGTTGGGATATATTTATTTTGACAAACTAAAGAGGAGAACCTATGTTACCACATCGAGAAATGGTTTGAGCTCTCTATATCGAACATCAGCAAAATCAAAACCATCTTTCCAAAGCACCTGCAACATAAAAAAAAGGCTGACAATAAAACCAGTCAAATGGATTAAAAAGGCTAACATTATATATAGACCTCTCAGATTAAACAAGTCCAACTGCTTAAATTTTATCCATGATTTGACATTGTGCATTTTGCAATGAACTAATTGTAAAATATAAATCAACATGTTTGCTACAATTGTGTAGTAAACACATTATCAAAATAAATAAAAAAGTAAACAAAAAAAAAAGAAGGGAAAGATACTTGAAAATGAAAACAAGAAGCCTACAAACAAAATAGAAGATTAAAACATTTTTTATATACAATTTTTACAAATGAAACGCTACACCAAATAAACCAAATTTCTCATATGCAGAATTACAATAATAAAAATCAATCCTACAATGAATAACTACAATAGGAACGAAATTTTAGGAGTAATACGTCTAAAATGTGTTATATCTTATAACAATATAACATGCAAAAATCACCAAATCAAGATAGAACACCAAACCAAACAGCTAGCAGAAATATATGAATAAGAAGCTAGATCCTTTTTACGACAACTAATTAACAATTAATTTCACAAATTTTAAACTACTTAAGGAACAATTGAAATAATTGCATACAATGTTTGAGAAACGTGAGAAAACAAATCGATTAATAACTAGCTGGTAATCTTATTATAATGATTACAGCAAGCAAGATGTTAGCATAATAAAATTGTAACTTAAAGATAATACCTAACTTTTTTCGAAACCCTAACTTTTTCCCCAAAATCAAATTAATCGACCAAATTAATCGAAGACACCAAATGATGAACCAGAAAAGTGATGAGGTTTTCGAAGTATAAACAACGAACCTAGCAACAACGAAATAAAGAATCAAGTATACAGAGAGAGAAATCCACCTGAAATTGAAGAACCCATATACAAATACGAATCTACAGCAGTGGCTTTCAAATTAACCATCTAGGTTAATTAAGTTTCCATAGTTAGTGAGAGGGAAGACGAAGAAGACAGAGATAAGGAGATGATAGAGATAAAGAGGGTGGTTATTTAGGGTTTACATTGGGGAATGAGAAATTCTAATTTTTCGGATACACGCTCGTCTAATGAAAAGAGCGGTTTCTTTTCATAAGACGCAATATAATAAGTAAAAAAGAGCGGTTCTTAAGATAAAAAGAAATAATGAGGTCGAAGCTTTTGTAAGCGTCAACACCAAAGTGTCATAAAAGGTAGGGATTTGTAGTAGTGATATATCAACGCTATTCAAGATATTGAAATAGCTGATCCAGAACCTTGGTATCAGGCTGTTCTAACCTACTTAACGTCGGGAGAATATCCTTCGGGATCTGAAAATCGGGCCAAGAAAGCCCTACGAAGGTGGGCCACTCAGTTCATCCGCACGGACGATGGACAGTTGTACAAAAAGACGGCGCAGGGGGCTCTACTCCTATGCATCGACAAAACGCAGGCCGAAAAGGTCATGGCCGAGGTACACGATGGCGAGAACGGCCCGCATATGAACGCCCATATGCTAGCCCGAAAAATCGCAAGACTCGGATACTATTGGAATAGCATGGAAACCGACTGCCAGTCATACGTCAAACACTGTCATAACTGTCAGATTTTTGCCAATGTCCAGCACATGCCGTCATCCCTATTGTATACCATGACTTCACCATGGCCATTTTCGACATGGGGAATTGATATAATCGGGAAGGTGAACCCTTCCGGGACGGGAGGTCACTGTTTCATTCTAGTGGCTATTGACTATTTTATTAAATGGGTCGAAACCGAGTCATATCGTGTCTTGATCGCCAAGCACGTAGCAAAATTTATCCAAGATAAAATTATATGCCGATACGGGATCCCGCACGAATTCATTAGTGATCATGGGACCCATTTTCAAGCCGAAACCGCTACTTTGCTAGCAAGATATAAGATACAAAGGCATACATCTTCGCCGTACCGTCCCCAAACAAATGGAGCGGTGGAGGCAGCAAATAAAACAATTGTCACCATACTTAAAAAGATGGCTGATAATTACCGGGATTGGCCCGATAAAATCCCTTTCGCCTTATGGGGGTACCGGACATCAATCCGCACCACAACCGGAGCGACTCCATACTATCTGACATATGGGATGGAGGCGGTCCAGCCGGTCGAGCTTGAGGTACCATCCCTGAGGATTCTACTCGAAAGTCAGGTGCATGAAGCAGATTGGGTCCAAGCCCGATACGATTCGTTGATTCTTTTGGACGAACGACGATCCCGAGCCCTTAACAATATCCAGATATACCAAAAAAGGATACAACGGGCTTTCAACAAAAGGGTTAGGCCAGAAATATCAAAGAGGGCGATCTAGTCCTAAAATCTGTCAGGGCTTTACTACCAGTCGACCCAAGGGGAAAATTCAAACCCAATTGGGCTGGACCGTATCTAGTAAAGAAGGTTTTATCAGGAGGAGCCGTAATGCTGACAGACTTGGACGGGAACGAATTCGTCAACCCAACCAACTTGGACCAGTTGAAGCGCTACTACCCCTAACCTTATCTCAATGTCATTTGCTAAAAGTTTTTTTAAAAATTTGTCTTTTTAATTTTTTTTTTTTAAAAAATTAAGCAAGTCAATAAGTTAGGATTACTTATCCTACTGTCGCACATCTCGAACTAATAGTCTTAATGTATTTCGAAAATTACAAAAAATCTACGTCTGAACTACGGTTGGTTTGATTCCACTAATCGTGGATACGTAGGCAACCCCTCAAAAGGGTACAACCGCTGCAATAACGAAAAAACAGGAACGGTTTTCACTAATATGTCTTTTATTATTTCAAAAATGCCTCACGCAAAAAAAAAACAACAACAAAAATCACACCACAAAAATAATAGTAGTACTTAAATAATAAACTCTAGGAGACTACTGCTCATACATCTTCCGCTTCCCTTTATCTTTTGGGTCACGCGGAACCCGGGGTCGACGGGGCGGTGGCGAACGTTCCCGTATCACTAAGGGAACCTCTTTAGCCCGAACCCGTTTCCTCGACAACGGATCTTCAGCTATCATCACTGGCCCAAGCCGAGCCCGTACGTGTTCAGGAAGTCTGTCGCGTGGACCAAGTCGGTCCTTAACCGCCAGTCTTGGGCCGAGTCTCCTTTCCAAGTCCGTCTGGGGGCTCACTTTTCCCTGTGCACCTTTAGTACTGGACCCTTCAGTCTGAGTCCTAGTCTTCCCTTTTTGGCCCGACATCAGGCGAACCATGGTAGCCGGGGTATCACCATCATCGAAAAAGCCTCGATTGTCTTTAGCTTGTTCTCGACGTAGCAAGTCGAAGGCTTCGTCGGTCTTCAAAGCAGCCCGGGCTTTAGCAGAGTCCGCCTTGGTCCACTTCACGTAAGAATCGGATACCCAGATCGAGTGAAGAGCCTTGGAAACGGGCCAAGTAGCCCGGGTATACCACCTTTGCATCCAGGTGTCACACATCACATCCGTTAGCTGTGATGGTAGGGGTTCATCACGTCCCAACCGATCAATAAAATAACCGGCTAATCCTAACTAGGGTAGATAGGGTAAGTCGGGTCGAATCCACGGGGACGGTAATGTAAAGCCTAGACTAAGGTCACCTAAATACGAGACTAAGTCAACGAGCTAAGCTAAACTAAGATGATAAGGAAGGGGAGAAGGCTACACTATGACTAAGGAGAAAACAACTAAGGAAAACGGGCTAGGATTAGGTCGGGGTCAAAGGGGTAACGAAATGGTCGAGGAAGAACTAGAGCGAAGGAGGAAGTAGGGTAATCTAGGTAATGCCCGGGCTCTCGCAACTTAGACCGACCTAGAGGTTCATCCTAGAACCCACCTCGGCGACACACATGACAAACGGGGTTACTAGCGCGCTATAGTGGCCTAGGTCGCATCCGGGCTCTCGCAACTTAGACCGACCTAGGGGTCGTCCTCACCGGGCTCTCGCAACTTAGTGAGGGAACCGAACCCACAAACAAACTAACACCCACAAGAGAAAGGCAAGAAAAACAAGCATTCGCAACTACTTAGTCATTCAAGCATTTCAACAAACATGTGATGTGCACCAAACCAAGAGGAAACCCAAATCTTTCACCAACATCTCTAACAAACCCTTAATCACCCTATCAACACCCTAATCACCCTACTAACCCTAGCAAGAACACTACTCTAACATAATCAAACTATAACTAACAAGAATAAGATGAATCAACATAAGAAAACAAAACTAACATAAACAAACTAGTGAAAATGATAAACAACAATCAAAGATTAAAACTTGAACAACATAAACAAGATTAAGAGAAAAAGGAAGAGAAGATTGTACCAAACTAGTAAAGAAGAAAGATTGAAACTTGCATTGAAGAGAAAAACCCAAAACAAACCACCAAGGTTGTCAATCTTGGATGGATCTTGAAGAATTCCCTTAATACAAGGCTAAACTAGGATTAAAGACTAATTATCGACTAATCTACTCTAATCTAATCTAATCTAACCTAATGTAGTCTAGGGTTTTAAGTCTAATGAAGTGCATATCATTTACAAAACAAGGGAAGAGTATATATAGGGTTACAAGTGGAAAGGAAGAGAAAGAAAACAAGCGCGGGTTACAGCTAGGCCGTCCCGGCCGAGACGGGGTGGTCCCGGTCGGGACGGGGTCGGTCCCGGTCGGGAAGCCATGCTCCCGGTCGGGATGGTCCCTGGACAGTAGCCTCCTTGTTTGTGCACCTCATCCCGAACGGGATGAGTCTTGTAGGCCTCCCATATGAACTTTTTGGTCTCTCCTTGTTTCTCATGGGATTCCATCGATTCTCGGGACTCGGGATCGGGTCTCGGAGGCTCGGGATTGGGTCCCAAAGTCTCGGGGTCGATTCCAAGGCATCGAGTCATCGTTCCTTTACTCCGTTGGCTCCAAAATGTGTATGTATCGAGTCGGAATCGCTCCAACTCTTCCAAATCGGCCTCGGGAACCTGAAACGAACTAAAGGAAGCATAAGAAGCCCATAAATCGCTCCCAAGGAGCGATTCCACAAGGAAAATGGGACCAAAACACTACAAAATAGGCACTACAAACGACACTTATCAACTCCCCCACACTTAACCCTTACTCGCCCTCGAGTAAGCACATACTAACTACTAAACTATCCGAGTGGGTATTAGCGCACCCTACGCCCTTTCAACTCACGCGAGTGCACTTAGAGGAAAAGTGCACTCCGCAAGGCAAGTTGGGTCTTGCGACAAAACTGTGGATGCAACCGGACACAAAACACACAAACAAACAGACACACAAACAAACACATAATCGGTTGCACCCAAAAGAAAACAAATACCGCTTCCCTCAAACAAGCGGTGAAAGAAGCACCGGTCTAGGACTCGAGGCAAGTGACAACGTTCTCAAGCTAGCAATACAAACCAAGGTGAACCAAACCCTAATAGTATGACGATCAAGCAATAAAAACGTTGGTAACTTACCTAGGTCCTCCTAACTTTCTAAAAACGTACTACGGGACGATCGGCGGAGTGGAAAAAGGGATGAACCACGGTGTTAGTCGACACTGTAGGTAAGTGAGACCCCGCCCCCTTTAGCGTGAGCCAAGAGGGTCATCCCATGTCTAAAACCGCCTAAATAATCCAAGTAAAAAGGTGGAAATAATGCAAAATGAGGGAAGACCGACTAATGCCGCTATCATCCTTCCTCGGGACTCAGTCCTTTGGTAGGATCTTCACGGCAAAAGTCGGAAAAAGGCTTATTTTTGTGGGGATTTCTTTTTGTGAGACTGGTTTTCTTTTGGCATTTTCTTTCTTTTCGACGTTTTGATTTGTTTGTTGCCATGCCATTTCTTTTTCTTCTTTTCTATTTTCTTTTTGGACTTTGTGCCTTTTCTTTTTTTGTTCATTTCTTTTCTTTCTTTCATTTTTCTTTCCTTTCTCTTCTTTGCCCTTTTTGGCAAGATTTGGCTTTTTGGCATTTTCATTGTATAACAAGTAAGGTAGAAATCAACAATTTGCAATTTATTGTGTGGAGATGTGTAGGAGGTAGGTGAATGGGTAAGTGGGGACGGGCCCTTCCCTTCAAACCCACAAAAAGTGGAGAACTTGGACTAATCAAAACAATCCAAAACACGGTCACCTAGGGGACGAGACTCGGTAACCAAGGCCTTTTCACACCGTGGGTGGTCATAATGGTCAAAAGTGAAAATCCCGCAGTAAATCCCTAGTAAGCTAAGTGGACTCAAGGTAAAGGACCAACGAATTCATTGATTTAGGGTCATTCTACTAGGCTAAAGTCCAAGACTCTATTTACACTACTAGGAAGGGAAAGTAGACACTCACACACTATCCTCTAAACCGGGTTTTCGAAAACGGTTTACGCACAAGACACACAACACAACACAAAACAAAGGCAAGACGAAAACGAACGAAAGAAAAAGAAGCAAAAGCAACAAAACAAAAACAAAACAAAACGAACACATAAACAACACAAACACCACCCCGATCATCCAAACAAGCCACCAAATCAACCACAACTTTACACAGCTCCACCCGAGCACACAACATCACAATCTTCTCCGAACTCCGCAAGAGACAAAGAAGAGAAGGGATAAAAATGTTACCGGATGTCTTGCAAGCTTTCCAAAATTAACGGTGATTAAGCAACCTATATACACAATACAACAAATACACGACACAAAGACACAAAGGAAAAGACACAAAAGAAAATCTTTATGATTTTTTGTGAAATTTTTCAAAATTTTAGGGTTTTTTAAGATTTTTTTCGAAAAACTAAGAAAATAAAACTAACTACGATGGAATATCGCTCCCCCACAATTAAACCGAGCAATGTCCTCATATGCTCAATCGTAGTGTGCGGAGAGACAAAAGAAAAGGAAAAGAAACTACGAAAATAAGGCTAAAAATCAAAGAATAAGGTGAAGAAAACGGTAGAAGGTGTCCGGCCGGGGTATAGTCAAGTCACCATGGGCCGAGACAAGAAAAGATATGGAAGGGGGAAGAAATAAAAAGAAGGAAACAAAAGGAAATGGGAGGGGAGGGCTAGGTGTAATCAAGTCACCTAGCCCGGATTCCGCCTAAATCCGACAAAATCCTCAAAAAAGAAAGTGAAAATCTTGTAAAATTTGGATTTTTCGATTGACTCTCGACGTAATCACATCGTCGGGAGTCGGGAGCAACCACTACCGAGGCCTCGAAGGCCACCATGACATCAAGACACATAAGTGTACAAGGGGAAGAGAATAAACAAGGGGAAAACAAGCTATAAAAGACGGAAAAGTAAGGATAGTTACCCAAACCAATCGGCTAGTAACACACTCGCTCCATCGTCTCATAGATCAATGTAGGCACGTTGCTTGTCTTCTTTGTTGTCATCCCGCTTCAAGCTTGATAAAACCGAATGGTTGGGGTAGTAATGGTAGGGGGTGGGATTTGATGTGAATACCGGTCTAAAGTAGATAGAAGATGAAGTGAGGATATGAAAATGAAGTATGTGGGTGGTACGATATGAGCAAGGAAGGTAGGGAGGTTGGGTGGGGGTATATAATGGTTGGGTGGGCTTAAATGTCGAAGAAGAAGCACCAAAAAGGAGTAGGGGATCGTCCCGGTCGGGATGGATGATCCCGGTCGGGTTGATAAACCCTTCCCGGTCGGGAAGCCTCCTTCCCGAACGGGATGACACTCCAGTGGACTCGATTTTCGGCACCCTCATCCCGATCGGGACGGCCCCATCCCAGTCAGGACGACACACCCTTCCCGGTCGGGAAGGGTCTTCATGACTCCCATGACCCCAAAAACCGACTCCCTCACTCACGATCCAAGCTCTATCACTAACCACTCCTTTCTAGGAGTCATCTTCACTTCACCTATCACAATAAACTTAAACAAAACATCAAATTCTCTCCCTCACAACGCTCATCAACAATCCAATAATACAAGAATATCACAAAACTAACAAAATCAATAGAAAAATCACACAAATACAAACACAAGAATTCTAAAGAAGAGAGGAGGGGAATATACAACATGACGGTTCTTTAGGAACTCCGTCAAACCTAGGATGGTGGACTCTCCTTCAACCGTAGCCCTCAAGAGCATGGAGGAGTAAGTCGAACGCGCTACCGACATCATAGTGAAGGCCCAAGAAGCGCTCGAGCTTAGCCGACCTCCACGGCCTCCAAGGAGGAGGCAAGAAGTAGGAATCCCAAGACCCAAAATCATCTTCAAAGTAGTCTCCGGGGTCTATCCATCCTACGAGCTTAACCGACCTCTTCCTCCCTAAGCATTGCCTCCAATCACAAGCAAGCTTCATCTCCAAGAAACAAGGCATAAAAAGCGGTTTTGGCCTCACTTCCTCGTTGCACACCCCCACACTTGCCTCAAGTTGTGGTTACCCATCTTCATCACTCGGCCCCACATCATCTTAGAGGAGAGGATCGAAACTTCTACCGGCGGTTTCAATCTCCTCCAAGTCATTGCTTGGTTCACTAGCTAGGGGCTCTTGATGCATATCCACATTCTCGGACAAGGGCAACTCGAGGCTAACAATTTCACCCAACATCCTCACAAACTCTACCAACCCATCCAACTCACTATCCTCCTCCAATTCCTCACCAATGTTGCCTTCACCAAGGGTCATCTCCTCATTCGTCTCTTTTTGGGTAGACGATTGAGGTTCTTCAAAGCAAACATCTCTATCAAAGGGAACTACATTGGCGGCTTCATGGTTAGGATGCTCCTCTTTCTCAAGTGGGCACCCTTCATCTAATTGCGATGCTCGGAATAAAGTCATTACGATTTGAACCGATAATGCATTTAATTGAGCATTCCTCGCCTCGTTTCCCCTTCGAATTTGGGCCATTAATTCCTCTTGTTCTTTTCGCAATTGAATGGCCGTTTCTTGGATGCTCCTTTGCATTTGAAGCATCGATTGATGAAACTCCAAGCTTGGCTTTTGGTGGTCATTGGGGTCTTGTAAAGTTCCTTGGTAATCTTGATAATGCCCAAGGGGTGGGGCATCATATTGTTGGTAGCAAGGTTGGGGTGATTGGTAGTATTGTGGGTCATGGGGTTCATATTGTGGTTGGGGTGGAGGGTAATATGGTGGGTCTTGGGGAAATTGGCTTGATTGAACATGGTGGGTTCACAATCATAGCTCGAGTAATAGCCACCATGGTCGTAGGAGTGATAGTCATTCACTTGTTGGTAGCCATTTCCATAATCTTGAAGATCATACCCGTCTTGATTACCCCAAGAAGCTTGATAGTGGTAGGGGGACGTCATGTCATACCCTTGGTTCATGGAAGAAGAGGGGTAGCTCATATCGGCTCCCGAGTGTGTGGAGTTTAGATCAAACCCCATGCGCACTCGAAAATCGTAGCTCATACCCGGTTGGAAACCACTCATTCTAGCAACCGTCCGTTAAAGCGGCTCTAAGTTGCAAGAAGAAGATAGTCACCACCTTTAAGCACAAATTGTAGACTAAGAACAAACGTGAGAAGTCTAGTGCTTTTTGGGGACTAGACAAGAAAGAAATAAACCACACACACACACAAGAAGCAAAGTAACAAGAAGAAAAAAGAAAAACACAAACACAAAGACAAAGCCAAGCAAATAGGAAAACAAAGTCCAAACTAGCACCGTCCCCGGCAACAGCGCCAAATTGATGGTAGGGGTTCGTCACGTCCCAACCGATCAATAAAATAACCGGCTAATCCTAACTAGGGTAGATAGGGTAAGTCGGATCGAATCCACGGGGACGGTAATGTAAAGCCTAGACTAAGGTCGCCTAAATACGAGACTAAGTCAACGAGCTAAGCTAAACTAAGATGATAAGGAAGGGGAGAAGGCTACACTATGACTAAGGAGAAAACAACTAAGGAAAACGGGCTAGGATTAGGTCGGGGTCAAAGGGGTAACGGAATGGTCGAGGAAGAACTAGAGCGAAGGAGGAAGTAGGGTATCTAGGTAATGCCCGGGCTTTCGCAACTTAGACCGACCTAGAGGTTCATCCTAGAACCCACCTCGGCGACACACATGACAAACAGGGTTACTAGCGCGCTATAGTGACCTAGGTCGCATCCGGGCTCTCGCAACTTAGACCGACCTAGGGGTCGTCCTCACCGGGCTCTCGCAACTTAGTGAGGGAACCGAACCCACAAACAAACTAACACCCACAAGAGAAAGACAAGAAAAACAAGCATTCGCAACTACTTAGTCATTCAAGCATTTCAACAAACATGTGATGTGCACCAAACCAAGAGGAAACCCAAATCTTCCACCAACATCTCTAACAAACCCTTAATCACCCTATCAACACCCTAATCACCCTACTAACCCTAGCAAGAACACTACTCTAACATAATCAAACTATAACTAACAAGAATAAGATGAATCAACATAAGAAAACAAAACTAACATAAACAAACTAGTGAAAATGATAAACAACAATCAAAGATTAAAACTTGAACAACATAAACAAGATTAAGAAAAAAAGAAAGAGAAGATTGTACCAAACTAGTAAAGAAGAAAGATTGAAACTTGCATTGAAGAGAAAAACCCAAAACAAACCACCAAGGTTGTCAATCTTGGATGGATCTTCAAGAATTCCCTTAATACAAGGCTAAACTAGGATTAAAGACTAATTATCGACTAATCTACTCTAATCTAATCTAATCTAACCTAATGTAGTCTAGGGTTTTAAGTCTAATGAAGTGCATATCATTTACAAAACAAGGGAAGAGTATATATAGGGTTACAAGTGGAAAGGAAGAGAAAGAAAACAAGCGCGGGTTACAGCTAGGCCGTCCCGGCCGAGACGGGGTGGTCCCGGTCGGGACGGGGTCGGTCCCGGTCGGGAAGCCATGCTCCCGGTCGGGATGGTCCCTGGACAGTAGCCTCCTTGTTTGTGCACCTCATCCCGAACGGGATGAGTCTTGTAGGCCTCCCATATGAACTTTTTGGTCTCTCCTTGTTTCTCATGGGATTCCCATCGATTCTCGGGATCGGGTCTCGGAGGCTCGGGATTGGGTCCCAAGGTCTCGGGGTCGATTCCAAGGCATCGAGTCATCGCTCCTTTACTCCGTTGGCTCCAAAATGTGTATGTATCGAGTCGGAATCGCTCCAACTCTTCCAAATCGGCCTCGGGAACCTGAAACGAACTAAAGGAAGCATAAGAAGCCCATAAATCGCTCCCAAGGAGCGATTCCACAAGGAAAATGGGACCAAAACACTACAAAATAGGCACTACAAACGACACTTATCAAGCTGAGTAGATTCACTCACGACCGCCTCGATTTCCGGGATTCTTTGGGCCCGACCATATTGCCTAAGTATGCGATCGGGGTAAAGATGGATGGTCTGCCTATAAGATAGGATCAATTGATATCAGGCCATATCCCTTGATTCTAAACCAGTCCAGACATAAATGGGCCACCAAGGTACGGTCCAACGGATCAATGGGCCTCCATGAAAAGATAGCAGCTCGTCCCAGTATTTTTGGTTAGTAAGACGAGAAAAGTCAACAGTCCGTCTTCTCGTCATCACTTGATTCGGGCGATATCGGCTTACGTCAAGAGGAGGATCCAGGATCGATAACCTCTCAAATAGCCAAAGCGGAAAAGTCAAAATCGGGAAAAGTCAAAATCACGAGAAGTCAAAATCGCGAAAAGTAAAAAAAAAAATCGCAAAAATCCGAAAAACCGAGAAAAATCGAAAAAAACCAAGAAAATCGAAAAAACGAGAAATTTCGGAAAAATCAGAATTGCGAAAAATCAAAAATTGCAAAAAATCGAGGAAAAATCGATTTACCTGTTGAAGACGGGTACTCCCAGTCAGTCGGATCGACGGATCCCTTTTACGATTATCCAAACCCTGGATAATCTCCCCTGTAATCAGCCAAGCTGGGCTGTGCTCTGTCTCCATCAGGTCAGCCACAGCGAGAAGTCGGACATGGTCCATGCAAGATAACAAATCCATATGACCTTCGAAGGCATAAACATGGAGCATGCAAAAAGTAAAGGCCCTGCGGCTATATACCGGCCTGACCCGGACGTCATCTGGGTTCATAAATTTTTCAGCCAGGTCAATCAAAGAAACGGTATCGTCTTCTGTCATGCGAGATACCTCCATGTGAGAAAGCCCTAAAAATTCTCGTAATTTTCTCCTCGTGTCATGAACTGAAAACGGGACAGCAGGGCGAAGCATGAGATTCCATCCTCCTACAGCAGCAATGTCCTCAGGAATAGGACAAATTTCGCCTCGAGGAAAGCTAAAAACGTGATAAGTATCGTCCCAGTAGGACAGGCAAGCATCCAAAAAGTGACGGTCCACTTGCATTTGACGGATCGTGAATAACTGGGTGACGCCATTCTGGTTCAGGATAACTTTATCTGCGTCTCTGGAAAGTCGGGACCAATCTTGCAGCATTCCAACTAATCGACCGATTCCCATAATTGGATTTCTAAAAAGAAAGAATAAGTTTTTCAGGGTTTGTTTTCTAGGGAATTGTGGGAATTATGAATAAATTATGAGCAAGGAGAGGGTATTTATAGCATGAAATCGGATTCTCCTCCTCATCTAAGGATTCCTAATCCCAGAAGATCTAGCATACAGGCCTTATCCTAGGATCAAGCTAAAGTCATCCTGAGCATTCCTATTCCTTTTCAGAGTCAAAATACTTTATTTTTTTCAAAACTCTTCCAAATTCAAAAATTCAGAAAATCTTCTTCAAAATTTTATTCCCCAGCGCGAGTCATTTCTCCTAAAAATGTGTTACATGCAAACTTTGCATAAATCAAATTACAGGACGACTCAAGCAAAACCGTGCAACCAACTCCCCAGCGGCATTTAACGGGATGAGCCCGTGTATGGGCACACCCAAGACTTATACGACAAGTCCAATTCCCCACAGAGTTATCATCATCAGCTCAGGTATGATTTCCAACTTATGGCTGGCGAGCCCTTTTACGCGAGTCTAATGGACTTTAAACGACCCGACCGGAAGCTGCCAGGTTTTAATCTTTGATTGACCTGGTAGCTACTCTGACTTTTGCCCTGTCCAAGCCTCAGTCAGAGTGGGGGTTCTTTAGACACCCACATTTTGACTGCCAGGTGTCTATAGCAGTTTCCGACAAACACCCGATGATGATAGGACGCAAACGTGCTTTAATATATTCGGAAACGGGCTCAAAATCATTGGCATTTGGCGTGGGCTTTTTACGGAGTACAAAACTCACAAAACCAACCTCAAAATCAGGCCCAGTGGGTCGTTTCGAGTCAAATAAGACTAATTTGGGTCGATTCCGACACCATGGGTAAAACCGTCTTTTAGCGACCGAGTCAAAACCCGGTCAAAAATATTCTCGAGACAGGCGAGTCAGCCGTGACACCTCACATGGCTGATTCGAGCTCCAATACTACAAAAAATCAGCTACACAAAATATTAAACAAATCCGTTTAAGGTTAGAATTCGATCTCAAGTAGGAATTCTATCCGAATACCGAATCAAACACTCGACCGAGCATCAAATACTCGGCCGAGCAGCCTATTTCCAGCCGAGATTCCCTTTCTTCTTTGCCAAGTAAACGGAATTCTCGTGCTTCTCAGCTTCTTACGTTTCCTATCCTAAGCGGTAGTTCTCACCCTAAGCACTTCTCCTAGCCAAGGTCGGGAATATTCCTATAAATAGGCCCCTTGCACAACTCATTCAAAACACACATAAGCATTCACATATAATCTTAACACTACACATCAACCTTTATCAATCAAATAGCATCGAGAAACCGATAGTGCACCCAATACCCGAAGGAACCGGCCCCCCTATACCCGACACCTTTCACGTCCGAATCTACCACCACAGCTCACCAACATCAAACTCGACGCTCCCGTGCCCAAGCCACATTTCGACGAGCTCCGATCCGAGTAAACAAAAGCATGTAGGTTGAGGGTGTAACCAAACCCGACTTCCCTTTTTCTCTCTTCTCCCTCTCGTCGTCCGTCGTTTTTTATTATGGGTCGAATGTCGTCGTCTTTTTTGGGTCGTTCGTTGTTTCTAATATCGATACTACTAAAAACTATTTTCATATAAACAAACATTCTTAAAAATACGATATCAACTCTATAGTCGAATATCGTATTAAAAGAATTAAATTAAATCTCGTCGATGCTAAAAAAATCGTTACATCTTTTTACAAAATACAACGATTTTAATGCGGAGAGAACTAACATTTTCTTTCTTTCTTTATTTCAAATTCTTTTCAAAACAATTTTACAAAATTTTTTCTAAAAAAATTCATTTCGAATATTCGATATCGATTCCATAATCGAATATCGAAAATAGAAATCGAGTATAAAGTAATTTGTATTTGTACGCGATTTATCAAAATTAACAATTTTCGAACAACAAGCAAACTGGGACAGACCCGCACAGGAGTCGTGCCCCTCCCAGGCGACTCGCGTGAGAGTCTGAAACCCGCGCTTTTTTTAGCCTTTTTCGTTCGTTTTATTTTTCCACGAAACGATTTTTCAAAAATTTACATCTTTCCTAAAACTATTCCGAATATTTGATATCGATTACATAATCGAATATCGAATATAACGAATGTCGAAAATATTAAGTCGAGTGAAAATTATGCAATATTTGTACGCGACCTAATAAAGTCATCGATTTTCAAAAAATCGACTTCGAAAACAGGCCGGGATGCGAGTCGCACGCATCCCAGGCGAGCTGCGCGGCCGACTGAAACGCGACTCGTCTTTCGCTTTTTTATTATTTTTCGAACATCATTTTTTTTACGAAACAACGTCTTTTTAGCAATATTTTCAGATTTCGACTAATATTTTCTCGATCTCGCGTATTCATCATATTCGCTATATTTTATTCACAAATCGATACTAACTCGTTTGTTCATCTTTTGTAGCAAATTCATCTTTTTTTTCATCATTCGTTTTATTATACTAAAACGAATCTCACATGCTAAATTCAACTTTGACGTTAATTTTCATGCATTAAACCGACTTAGCAACCCATTCAATTCCTCGCATGCTTAGGAAAACAATGTTTGCGTATCATTCATCGTATTACTAACGCGCGTATTCAAAAATCAAACGATATCTTAGTAGAGGCCGCTAATGTGCGGGCGGGGTTGGGTGTTCTTTGTGAACTTCCCAACACGTACCCTCACCCCTTACTCAGAACCTCGATTTCCGGATATCAGAAACCATTGGCAACGAGAGTCATTCAATACACGGTATTCGATCAAGTCGGTATCGGTATCAAATGCAAAGGGACGAACCCAATAAACTCTGACATCGGAAATGGGCCGTATTATGTACACGGCCCACTACGACATAGAGTGGGTTCGAACGGGCCCGAACTCCCTCAAAGTTCGGTGGCGACTCCACTTCGACTTAAATTTCAATTCCATCCATTCTCATATGGAGATTCATTCGCCTCCCCAAACCTGCGCGTGACCGCGTCGGGGTGGACCTATGTCATGTCCACATAGTTATACCCCATATCATGCATAAGTGTCTCCAAACAATCCGTGTTTGATAGTTGTTGCAAGTAATCAATGCATTCCCGTACTAGAACTTCATTAGCCGTTATATTCTTTGGTAGCAGACTTAGTGCAGTGAGGTGTGTCTTTCCCATGTGCGGTATTGTAAAGTTATTGTGGCCTTTGACCTTCATGATCTCCACCATCACGGTAACAACCCGGATTTTTGATGACTTAAGTTAATAGATAATACGGAAAATTATCTAAGTCATTTAATTATACAATATCAGAGTATAGTAAAAATCCGGATCACTACAGATCCTTATAAGAAACGACTATTAACAACATAGTCTCGATTTACTAGTACAAAATATAAACCGTACTTTATACAATATTTTCTTAAGTCTCTCACTCGATCCTTTCCCATCGCCCCATACCTGCAAAAATATAAAACAGAGGCCGCTGAGCGGAACAGCAACCAAACCGTTCATCTAACATCACCTTATACACATAAGACAATTATGTGAATAACAAATAATATGCTTATGAAAATATTAAAGGATATCATATAACAGATAGTTTTTTTTTTTTATTTCAATTAACCAACATGTGAGGTGATGCAAACGATAAAGTTTAGAAGATGGGACATTGGCAACCATTTGATTTTAAATCATTTTTCAAGTGAACATATAAACACACGAATCGTGGCTCCTAATATCACCGCTACATCCTATTGGCCTGCATCTCACCAATAGAAGTAACCTTGTTACCGACTCGTAGACCGAACCGATCTCATGAGGTTTACATCTCACCCATAAGGCTCAATTGGGTCGAACATCAATTATATTATATGTTTATTCAGACGGGGCTCTGGGCGAAATGAAAGCTGATGACTACATTCTCTGCATCACCAAGAGGGAACCCGCAGTTTTCAGAATCTTGTTCTGCCTCCATAACCTAGGTAGTAATACTGATCAAGTACTTGTCTATATATGCGCATATACTCTACGCAGACTCTTGAACCGCAGCTCTCACTGCCGTAGGATGACTACCTTAAACACTAGGTCGACTCTCAGCCGCAGCTTTTGAGTCTGCTTTTCATTACAAGTGCAGTCGAAACACCACGAATGGTAGAATCCAACACAAGCTATTCGTTCCAGACTCACATCGTAAACTTTATATAAAAGTTGCCTGAGAACAAGTAGTATTTTATTTGGTGACCTTAATAATTGGTCGGACTCATTTAAATATTTACTTTCCCAAATTATTACGTTCGGTGAGACAATGTGATACTTTATTCCTTTTGTATCATCCAAAACATCATATCTCAAATATTGTATATGGAGTATCCTTTATTTTTAAAATAGAAATCTCTTTGAAATAAGGTTTTATATTAAATTAAAATTTAAGATATAAAAATATATTTTAAAATTTTTAATGTTTTCGGAAAAATACAATTTAAATCATACTTAGTCGATTTATAAAATTCGTAGTGAATTTACTTTTAATAGTTATAATCGTCGTATAAAAGTTTTAAAAATAATTTAAGTTCACTACTACAAATGAGCACTTGGGCCATGGCTGAATTCGTGGCAAAAATGCTAAATTTTCGTGGCTAAAGTACTTTGCCACGGAAAGACCATACGTGGCGCAAGTGGCCGTGGCAAACAAATAGCCATGGGAAATAAAAAGCGTGACAAGTATTGATTTTATTGCCACGGAGTCTCCCGTGACTAGAATTAATTATTTGCCACGAATTATCCCGTGGCTAATTATGTTTGCAGCGAAACATTTATTCTGGTGACAAAATATATAATAAATTAAACAAATTAATAACCGTAAGAATTCTCTACCCATATAGTAGTCACAGCCTTCCCAGGAGGTCACCCATCTTAACACTACTCTCACAAACACGCTTAACTGTGGAGTTCTTATGGCCAACTACCACAAATGAAATTGAACTTTATTGACATAGTCATTGGTTTGAATTCTTTTAAAGTGATGTTTTTTCACTAACTACATTTACTTTTGAGTAATTAATTTTTTTCATGATTTACTTATTATGATTAAAAAATGATTATTCTGATAGAAAAAGAGTTTCGAAGTTGATTTTCGGACTCATGATTTCATTAATTGATCGATAATTTTATTTAATTTCTATTTTCCACATTCTTTCATTGCTAGTTCTTTGGATATGTTTTTTTTTTCGTTATCGGTCGTTATTTTATTTCATCAATTTTTTTATCCTCATTGAGTTTCCTCTTGCCTACTTCAAGTTTTAACCAAATTTTATTTTTCAGTAAGTAAATTTTATTTTAAATTCATTTTTTAAAATATCTTCCAAAGAATATTACAGAACAGTTATTGAATTAAAAAGTTGACGATAAATTAGTTTTGGATTTTCTCACTATTAGTCCTTAATTATTAGATTTTCTTACTTGCATTTATTAATTATTTGATTTTCTCACTTATACCTTTTTTTTTTGAAAATTATTTTGACTGGTTATTGAACTTAGGAACGACTTTTTAATACATTAATCTTTCTTGCAAAAATAATTATTGTTTTCGCAGTCAAAGTTAATGGCATAAAAAAAATATAGACCGATTGGAATTCTTAAATACGAATTTAATAAAGCGGTTTTTTTCAAACTGAAAATATTGTAAGAAAATCAATAATTTGGAAAAAAATCATGCTCAGTCACTTTCTTTTTAAGTTTTTTTTTGTCTTAAAAAGAAGTGTATTATATGCGAAGAAAACTAATTATTAAGCGGTAAAATGAAAGAGTCTTAAATAATATTAGACGTCTCAATGATGGATGATCAATCACATACTTATTTACTTGATATGGTATTTACGCCTCATTTTAGCTAGCATATAAATCACTATGTAAATGTTACTTGTTTTTCAAAAATCATACTTAAGATTACAGAATTTTAATAAAACATATTGTCAAATTAAGAGAAATCAATTACTTCAAAAATTATGATTAGTAAAAACTCAACAAATTAGACAACCAAAGTTTTCTTGTATTTAATTTCACAAAAAATCATTTTTTTTATCTTAAAACTAAATAAAATAGTACCATTTTTTTTATTAATAAAATATTTTCAAATTTAATATTTTTAAGATCAATATTTGACACTTGAAAGTAATTTGATTAAAGTTTGGAGAACCATTAGCCACATGCGTTTATTAAATCTGTGGCTAAAAAATAATTTCGCCACGAAAGTTAATTATGTCGTGGCTAAATAATATTTGCCACTGAACAAATTCGTGGCTAAATATATTTTTGCCACGGGTGTGGCATCTTTCGTGGCAAGAGTGATTATTGGCCACGACTCAAATAAAATTCGTGGCGCAAGTGAATTTTTGCCATGGGAAATAATGTTCCTGTGGCCAATTTTTTTCTCAAGTAGTGAATCAAAATTTTCCCGTGGCTAGGTAAAATTTAACCACAAATAACAAATTCCCGTGGCATAATTCGTGGCGCAAGTGTCAATTTGTTGTAGTGTTCGTTTATTATAGAAAACGTAAATAAGTTTATAAATTATAAGTGGAGTATGTAAATAACACATAAAGGTACAAATAACATGAATTCAAAATAACGTATGTAAATTTTATTCTCTTTAGGTTCTTTTAACTATTTAATCCGTTTCTCAAATAATTAGAATTGTAAATGTGATAAATAAATTTAACAAGTGATAATTTAGTCAAGTTAAATTTAGTCGTAAACGAAATGTATAACATGAATTAAATATCACGTAACATATATATATATATATATATATATATATATATAGAGAGAGAGAGAGAGAGAGAGAGAGAGAGAGAGAGAGAGAGAGGTTCACATAAGGCCAACAATTCTTATAAGTTCATAAGTTCCAGTGTTAAAGTTACACAAAAGGTGCTTAAAGTTACACGAGACGAGTGTTAAAGTTGCACTTTATCATTTCAAGTGATAAAAGAGCTTAATGTTATAGTTACATATCAATTCTGAAAAAATGTAACTTTAACGTATGTCATCTGTAACTTTAATATAGACTTAATTACATATGGTGAACTTATTTGATCCCTTCTCTCTCTCTCTCTATACACACACACACACACACACACATATATGTGTGTGTGTGTGTGTGTGTGTGTGTGTGTGTATATATATATATATATACATATATATATATATATATATATATATATATATATATATATATATATATATAGATTCGGGATCCATTGAGGCAGCTTAACTCCCTGCAACCGTTGAGGCAGCATCTGCGCCGTTAGATCTGATTGAGGACCAAGCTTGACATACCTAACGTTGTTTTATTGGGTTCCGAATTTAATAAATAACAATATTGTAGATTTATGGTGGTTACTTGATGCTATAAACATTTATTATAAGACTAAATAACTAACTAATAATTATATTATAGTGGTACAATTGTTTGAATTTTTAAGATTTGATTTTTAACTTCAAATTTATAAGACTTTAATTTTTGTTTTATTATTTTACGATAATTGTGATAGTGTAAATAACCAAACATATATCTTAGGTATAAAAATCTTCAAATTCTTTTTGTTTAAATATGTATATTGATTTTTTTTCTGCCGTGTCCGTGTCCTACAAAATTTCAAATGCCGTGTCACGTGTCCGATACGTACCCGTGTCCCGTGTCCGTGTCCGTATCGGTGCAACCTAGTTTGTCACTGAATAATGTTGATATTTTGATATTAGTTGTACATAATCCATCTGAGGACATCACTAGACATAATTCTATATTAGTTGTACATAACTCATCTAGTTACATCTTAAAGTAGAAATTTTGTTGCGCTTGTAACAATTTACAAACTGTATATCTTCCTAAATAATTATGTACACTGTATTCATTATTATGTACAGGACGTAGGGTCATTATATAAGGTACATAATTCTATATTAGCTGTACATAACCCATTTGAGGACATCATTGTACATATTTCTATATCAGCTGTACATAACCCATTTGAGGACATCATGGTACATAATTCAATATCAACTGTACATAACCAATCTTAGAACATCATTTTACATAATTCTATATCAGCTGTACATAATTTATCTGAGGACATCATTGTACATAATTCTATATTAGTTGTACATAACTCATCTATTTACATCTTAGACTGAAAATGTACAGATACTAAATAATTAGTTATATACACTGTATTCATAATTATGTATATCATATTTTTAATTAAAAAACACAATGCAAACTGTATATCTTCCTAAATAATTATGTACACTGTATTCATTATTATGTACAGGACGTAGGGTCATTATATAAGGTACATAATTCTATATCAGCTGTATATAACCCATTTGAGGACATCATTGTACATATTTCTATATCAGCTGTACATAACCCATTTGAGGACATCATGGTACATAATTCAATATCAACTGTACATAACCAATCTTAGAACATCATTGTACATAATTCTATATCAGTAGTACATAACCCTCTTTGAATCACATCCACGACAGGGTTGACCAATACCCTCTTAGGGTTCAGTTTCTTGCGGGTTTAGTGACCTTGAATAAGGAAAAGGGTTTAGGGTTGGATTAGGCGGAGCCGCGAAGCGGGTCCGCCTAATCCAACCCTAAACCCTTTTCCGTCCCGTCTTATGCAGTACCCTACTCTTAAGGCTCAGTGCCCCATCTTTGAATCACATCCACGACAGGGTTGACCAATACCCTCTTAAGGTTCAGTTTCTTGCGGGTTTAGTGACCTTGAATAAGGAAAAGGGTTTAGGGTTGGATTAGGCGGAGCCGCGAAGCGGGTCCGCCTAATCCAACCCTAAACCCTTTTCCGTCTCGTCTTATGCAGTACCCTACTCTTAAGGTTCAGTGCCCCATCTTTGAATCACATCCACGACAGGGTTCACCAATACCCTCTAAGGGTTCAGTTTCTTGCGGGTTAAGTGACGTTGAATAAGGAAAAGGGTTTAGGGTTGGATTAGGCGGAGCCGCGAAGCGGCTCCGCCTAATCCAACCCTAAACCCTTTTCCGTCCCGTCTTATGCAGTGCCGTACTCTTAAGGTTCAGTGCCCCATCTTTGGATCACATCCACGACAGGGTTCACCAATACCCTCTTAGGGTTCAGTTTCTTGCGGGTTTAGTGACCTTGAATAAGGAAAAGGGTTTAGTGTTGGATTAGGCGGAGCCGCGTAGCCATCTTAAGTAGTACTCTGTACATAACCCATCTTAAGTAGTACTCTGTACATTTTATGTTTTTGATTATTTACAGAAGAACGTTATAGGTTAATTTTGTTGTACGTTTAACAATTTACAAAGTATAGTATATAAGTCATTATGTAATGTACATATGTGCATATTAGTTGTGCATAACCCATCTGAGAATGATTATAAAAGCGTTGATGTTTATATAAATTCTTGTCATGGAGTAATGTTTACATCACTGACTGTTTACATACACACAGCTAAAATAGAATTTTATATTTTCTGTCAACTGTAAAATCCTTAACAAAGTTTTTATCCCACCTCATAAGATTTATGCATGTTTTACGACGAAAGTCATTGATGTCATTAAAATAATCTTTGTCTGTCCATTTCTCCTTGTCGTGTAATGCATTTATCCACTTCAAGACAAAAACACCACAATCAAATCCATTACTTTGTTGAGCTGCATTTTTGACATACTCCATTGGATATGTCATCATTTTTTGGAGATGTATTCATAGCCGGAGTAGTTTTCAATGATGATTGCGACATTTGTCATTATTTTGTAGCAAACATCAATTCGTGCTTTGTTACCCTTCCTTTTATTTGAATCCAAGATGTAATTCTTTTTGTCTTCAAAATCACACACAATCAAAGTCCAGTGTGCTGGTGTGTCAATATGAACTGGGATAAAGATCTGAAAAAGTATACATTTCACAGTTATTGTAATACATATTTTCAACACATAGTAACTTATGTACATCAAAACTGACACTCCTATAACCATGTACAAATTCCAACATGTGCAACACATAATAACCTATGTACATCAAAACAGACACTGTTTTAACTAGGTACAAACTTTGAATATGTGCAAAACATAGTAACTTATCTACATCAAAATAGACATTGTTTTAATTAATGTACAAATTTTAAACATGTGCTACAGACATTAACTTAACTACATCAAAATAGACTGTGCTTTGACAACTTTTGCAACAGATATTAACTTATGTACATCAAAATAGACACTGTTTTAATTAATGTACAAATTTTGAACATGTGCAACAGACATTAATTTATCTACATCAAAGCAGACACTTCTATAACTACGTACAAATTTCAACATGTGCAACACATATTAACTTAAGTACATCAAAACAGACACTTCTATAACCATGTACAAATTTCAACTGTGTTAATGCTATAGGAGTATATAGATTAGATGGTTATACCTTTCTCAAGAATTTACCATCTTCAGGCAAGTATGATACAGTACAATATGGCGTTGTCAGAGAAGAGAATATTTCTGGGTTTAATTCCTGTAACAAAGGATACACAATAGGTAAACAACTGTATGATTATGTACCAAAAAAGTACTTAAGTACAGGAATTTTAACATATTTTACCCCTGATTTTGTAGGAATGAATATTATATCATTCCTCATGTATGTTGCATATATTCCACCTATATCGATTGCCTATTAAAAGAACACTTGTTAGATTGATTTGGCAGCATTTGAATTTATAATATTACTGTAACATTTACCATATCATATAGTTGTTCATTTGGTAATAACAAGCATTGCATCGCCTTTCGGCTTACATTCATCCATTGTGTTTCAATAACCTCTTCCTTGCAAGATAACATAGTACAAATAATCAACAATTTTAAAATTAATTATGATGAAAGAATTAAAAAACATTGGACAGGATAGAATATATTACGTGTCATATGATTTTAAAATGTTGTCATATGAGTCCTTTTTTTTCTCATTTGCCTTTCCTGCAAAGGTCTTCTTCTTTGTTTCTTTTAAGAATTTTTGAATAATTTCTTCATCACTGAATATATTTTCCACACAGAGTTCCGCTGCCCTACTGAGAAAAGTTATAGAACAGTAAATGTTAATGATTTATGCTTTATGTGCAATATATGGTAGTCATATGATAGCATAGTGCAAGTCTATAACATACAGAAGTTTCCTTGACATTTTTCTTGCAGCTCTCAGAATAGTATCTTTCATCTGATTCCTGGTGGAGGTTAGTATTTTGTGGCAATACCGCACCTTCATCATCCTTACATACTTATCATATGTAACATTGCTCTGAACATATACATCAATCAATAACATTTATATATGGAAATATAATCAAACATAAAATAGTATCAATGATATTTACCGGTTTGAACACTTGGGTAAAAGTATTTTTATTCCCATTGTATATTTCCATGAGCCTCATTGACAAAATACCATTGTCAATTTCCAAATGACGACTAAAATCTGGAATAAATTCCGCTATTTGATAGTCTGTCACTTGATTGGCCCATTTGATCTTATTCCCGAATTTTTAAGAGAAATAATTACACTGCAAATATAACAAAGTATTCAACAAAGGTGACATAAATTTCAATGTACAAAAAAGTAAAAACAATACATCAGTGTCCTCACATATTTATCTTTAGCTTCAGAACTGTCCAATTGGCTGTCACGTTCTTCAGGATACCCAAAGTGAATTACCCAAAATTGATACGGGTTAGTCGCGTCACCGTAATCAAAATAATCCTAGATTACTACTAACGGATAGCTAGAGGTAAGTAGGGTCGATTCCACAGGGAGGCAGGTTGAAAATTATATGATAGTCAATTAACTTAACGGGTCACGATTTTAATGATTTGAGATGAACTGACAGTAACACAGAAGTAATAAAAGTATAAATTAAGAAAATCACCAGAGTCGTCGGATCACTACGATTAAAACAAGTAAACATGCGATTTCCAAATAATCAGTTAACATGAGTTAAAGAATATCGACACGGTCCTCTCGGATCACAAGTCATCCTAGAAGTAACCTAACGGGCTCTCGCTACGTATTAGGAAATTCTATCGATTACAACGAGTCTTATCCTTTCCCGGGCTTTCGCTACGTAGGTCGGAATTATGAGATACAAACAATCAATTACGGCCTATAATTAATTATTCGTCATTATAATGTTGCAAGAGCGATTTAACTCATGAGGGTCAATTATTTAGTCATCATAAATAAATCTGTTTCAATCCGTAATTCACCTAAAACTCTAGTGACGAAAAATTAACTAAGCATATTTACGATGATAATAATACTAACAGATTGAATCATGATGAAATAATAGGATGAATGAAAATAAAGAGAAAATAAGGAGAAGAAATAACAGTAAACTGGAAGGAGCAGAAGATTAGGGAAGAGGAAGAAAGTATCGGATTGGAATAAATAAAAGAACAGAGACGGAGAATTAGAATAATAAAAATAACCCGATCGAGAATATGAATACAGGAATTCTGATAAATAAACTTGATAAAAATGAAAGCTAAATATTTACAGGAAACTAAACTAAAACTAATATGTGTGAATGATTGAATGAGAAAAAGATAGATCAGATCATCAAATTAAAGTTGTATTTAAACTGCTTAAACCCTCAATAACTGTCCTTTCTTTCCTGCTATCTTCAATCTCATTAACTAGGTAGTGGGAAGAACTGAAGAGCGTAATAGGGGGAGTAGTGGGTAACGTCAACTGAATTAGTATTGGAGTGGTATCCCATCCTGCAGACTTGGATTTTAGGCTGGTAGACTTGAGATCCAAGTCTGCAGATTGAGTTCAATCTAGGCTTCCAACGGACTTCTCCTCAGTCTACGGACTGTCTGCTGCACTTTCTCAGTCTATAGACTTGTTTCCCAGTCTATAGACTTGTGCTTTAGTCTACAGCTTTCTTACTTCCTTCTTCTCAGTCTATAGACTCACAGTCTAGTCTATACACTTGCTTCCTTTTTCTTGGTCTACAATGAATCGGTTTCAGAGCTTTAATATTTTGGATGCAATTTTTAGCCCTTTTAACTACTCGATCTCGATTATCTGCAAAACAACAAAAGAATACCCGAGTAGCACATATGGGAGAAAATAGCGTAATCCGACTCCTAAAATAATAAATCGACACAGAAATGCGTGCCAAAATAGGTGAAAAATCGAATAGGAACGGCACGCATCAAATCTCCCCAAACCGAACCATTGCTTGTCCTCAAGCAATCAAACACAAAATCTATAGGAACAGTATACAACTCAAAGCTATTTACCCCAACTTGACTCGCTACAAAAACTAACTCAACCTAGCGACACTTAGAAAACATGAACTGACTCAAGCTATGGCATAATCAAAAGAATAACAGTGAACCGTCAACCTTGCTAGTCTTATCATTGTCGGACTCTCGCGGTTACACTCTACTCTCATGAAAGGGATGTGGAATATAAATGCGAGATAGAGAGAAAGAAAGACGCTCGCCTAATCTGCGACCTATAAACACATGCATGCAATCTAATGTGACGACAGTCTCTACCAATTACTTGCGCATTCAAATAATCGAGACCAAAACACATATCGAGGCGTACAACGGTGAAATGGGATATGTAAGTGATAGGTAAAAAGGGGTTATAATTTTGGGAATGTGGAGTTAATAGTCGAGCTAGGCAATCCAAACTTCCAAATTACATCACCAAAATACCAACCACACAAACGATAAAATCAACGGTGATTAAAGATATATTCTTCATATCAAGCTTATTTCACCCAAATCGACTCCATAAAATTATCACAATGAGTTATCGGAGTCCACAATTCTTATCTTTTTCCACTTTTCTTTTATTCTCTTTTTTTTTCTTTTTTTTTCGCTTTTTTTTTCAACATATATATACAAGAACCGAAACATATACATACACCAAACCGACTTATCTCAACAAAACATCAATATCACCATGACTAGCTCGACTAGGGTAGAAAATTTAGGCTTGTGGTTAATTTTGTAGTGAATGGATAATTCGATTTTTGAGTGAAAACGAAAACGGGAAAGGGAAATAAAAAGGGAAAAAGGAAAGCCTCAATACATGTTATAGTTACGACCCGAATGTACAAAGATTTTAAGAGACTGGCTTCACACTTATGCAATTTAATGTTACATGTGAAATAGGGAGAACTACTCTCATTCCTAAATAGACCGATCATGGATGTCATCGGTCTCAAAAAGGCTCTAATCTCAGAATTTAAGTAGATTGCCAACAATTTAAGCCAAGTTTATTCGTTCAGTGAAATTGCAATCGATTTATGCCATAACCTAAGACTCGCTCAAGTAAACTAAATTGTCACTAAAATAAGATAGTAATGAAACGAGTAAAGAATGGACAAAAGCTATTTCATCATCGTTGCTTAACCCGTCCCAACTCCTAAAAATGCCTAAAAAAGAAAAAAAATGCAGAAAATATGCAACTAATGCAAATTAGTTACCCTCCCCAAACCAAACAATACAATATCCTCATTGTATACACAAATCGGACAACAGCACAAAGGGAAAAAGTAACTATACGCATATCTAAAGAGTGAGTGACAAAGAGGTATACCAAATATATATACGAGGTTCCCCAAAACAGACTCTAGACATAGTCCAATTCCGACTCAGGTGTTGACTCCATAACGACCTCGATTTCCGCGCTGGCGTATTTTGTCTTGAATTGCAGTCTGTTCTCGGGTTTGGTCTGGCTCATTTCGCAGTAGGCTCGGTGTGTTCTATTGTACCTGCAATATTCAGAAAAACAAGCACTAAAACACGTAAAATCCAGCAAAACCTGGAATCCGACGAGCAGAATTCAGCACAAAAACTTATCAACTGAATTCAGCAGAGTTGACACGCTGAACCTGCCAAACCCAAATCCCCAATCAACCAACATATTAAAAGGACGGCCGAAGAGAACCAGGTGACCGGCGGACAAAGGGCGGGTTAGCGAAGCAGGGGCGTCGATGGGTTGCCGGCGCGGTGGAGTGGTGGTCAGGCGATGGAGATGAGTGGCGATCAAGGAGAAGGGCGGCGAAGTCAGGGGCGGAGCAACGGTGGCAGTGCAGGCGGAATAGAGGCACGAGACACGGCAGGCGAGCGGTGATGGAGCGCGGATAACGAAGGGAAGAGGAGTGTGTAGGGTGGCGATGGATGAAGGTGGCAGAAGGTACGGAGCGGTAGAGAGTAGAGAGTATGGAGGAGACGGAGACGGGGAGACCAGACTGAGGGAGAGGTGGGTAGAGTTAATTAGGTCTAAAGAATGGGGAGATGAGTCTGAAGAATGTCTGTAGACTAGGGTTGAGTCTAAAGAATGGGTCTGTAGACTGGGGATTAGGTCTGGGGGTGGGTCTAAAGACTGGGTAGATGAGTCTAAAGACTTGGGATGAGTCTAAAGACTGCGTATACTTCAGTCTGCAGAGTAAGTCTAAAGAATGGGTAGATGGGGTTGAGTCTGTAGACTGGGATCTTCAGTCTGGCATACTTCACTAGACTCAGTCTGGTATGGTGTAACTCAGTAATTCCTGCACACCAACTTGATATATACATAAGTATCCTCATCCTCACTCGATAAATGCAACTATATTATTCATTTACAAAAATTAGAAAAAATACAAAAAATAAAAATACCCGGGTTGCCTCCCGGCCAGCGCTGATTTTTACGGTCCCGCACGACCTTGATTCGGCTACTTTATCATTTTATTTTAAAAAACGAATCAACGCCCTCAGTAGCATGTCATATTCCCGAGCACAAGAAATATGAATGCAGATATACGCAGGTGATAAGATGTTAGTAGCAAAAGTATGAAATACAGAACAAGCCATCTTATCACGGGCTGGACAATCAATTTCCTCCTGAAACACTGAACTAATCTCCTCTTCAGCAAGACATGGAGAATCAAAGTTAAAATCAGAAAATAAAGTGTCAGTGTTCATAGGAAAATGATCAGTAATTAACGGGAATGGAGCCGATAAGCACGGAGGAGGAAAAATAAGTGGAACGGAGGGAACGAAGGACAAAATCTTGGAAGGAGATGAGACAACGGGCAAAGAAACCAATGGCTCCTGTACAATATCGTCTTCATACTCGTCCCATCGAACCTCAATATTCTCCTCGAACGCGTCATTCTCATATCGGTCCCACTTGACCTCATGTTCCAAATCAAAAGGTTCTTCACGAACCTCATCAAATAGATTCTCACAAAATGGAGCCGCGAGACTCGTGTCATAGCTTTCGTCACAACCTGTCTCACAGTCAAAACATGGATTCTCAAAAATATTCACATCACTAATCTCACCAACGGGTTCATTACTAGGCAAATAAAGTGAAAATCCAGGTTTCACACTTTCTTCAGCTAGCCAGTCGAAATAATCTACTGCCTCGTCGTAGGATTTGCTTTCGAAATCCTTACATGTAGAATATAAGTAGGCCTTAGTAGACTTCGTCATACCCTTCAAAAAGGTAAGAACAAGTGTTTCATTAGTGAAATATTTGCTTTTCAGAGAACCAAGCCAACTGCAAAACTGTTGTATTTAAGCTCCAAAAGTCTCATCGGACTCCTGCGGAAAATCTACAACCATTCTCATAGAAACAGTGAGATCGGTATCAAGGAATAAAAATTCCCCGAGACGAGAGATAAATTAATTAACTAACAAATAAAATTACGTTGCCTCCCCGGCAACGGCGCCAAAATTGATACGGGTTAGTCGCGTCACCGTAATCAAAATAATCCTAGATTACTACTAACGGATAGCTAGCGGTAAGTAGGGTCGATTCCACAGGGAGGCAGGTTGAAAATTATATGATAGTCAATTAACTTAACGGGTCACGATTTTAATGATTTGAGATGAACTGACAGTAACACAGAAGTAATAAAAGTATAAATTAAGAAAATCACCAGAGTCGTCGGATCACTACGATTAAAACAAGTAAACATGCGATTTCCAAATAATCAGTTAACATGAGTTAAAGAATATCGACACGGTCCTCTCGGATCACAAGTCATCCTAGAAGTAACCTAACGGTCTCTCGCTACGTATTAGGAAATTCTATCGATTACAACGAGTCTTATCCTTTCCCGGGCTTTCGCTACGTAGGTCGGGATTACGAGATACAAACAATCAATTACGGCCTATAATTAATTATTCGTCATTATAATGTTGCAAGAGCGATTTAACTCATGAGGGTCAATTATTTAGTCATCATAAATAAATCTGTTTCAATCCGTAATTCACCTAAAACTCTAGTGACGAAAAATTAGCTAAGCATATTTACGATGATAATAATACTAACAGATTGAATCATGATGAAATAATAGGATGAATGAAAATAAAGAGAAAATAAGGAGAAGAAATATCAGTAAACAGGAAGGAGGAGAAGATTAGGGAAGAGGAAGAAAGTACCGGATTGGAATAAATAAAAGAACAGAGGACGGAGAATTAGAATAATAAAAATAACCCGATCGAGAATATGAATACAGGAATTCTGATAAATAAACTTGATAAAAATGAAAGCTAAATATTTACAGGAAACTAAACTGAAACTAATATGTGTGAATGATTGAATGAGAAAAAGATAGATCAGATCATCAAATTAAAGCTGTATTTAAATTCCTTAAACCCTCAATAACTGTCCTTTCTTTCCTGCTATCTTCAATCTCATTAACTAGGTAGTGGGAAGAACTGAAGAGCGTAATAGGGGGAGTAGTGGGTAACGTCAACTGAATTAGTATTGGAGTGGTATCCTATCCTGCAGACTTGGATTTTAGGCTGGTAGACTTGAGATCCAAGTCTGCAGACTGAGTTCAATCTAGGCTTCCAACGAACTTCTCCTCAGTCTACGGACTGTCTGCTGCACTTTCTCAGTCTATAGACTTGTTTCCCAGTCTATAGACTTGTGCTTTAGTCTACAGCTTTCTTACTTCCTTCTTCTCAGTCTATAGACTCACAGTCTAGTCTATAGACTTGCTTCCTTCTTCTTGGTCTACAATGAATCGGTTTCAGAGCTTTAATATTTTGGATGCAATTTTTAGCTCTTTTTAACTACTCGGTCTCGATTATCTGCAAAACAACAAAAGAATACCCGAGTAGCACATATGGGAGAAAATAGCGTAATCCGACTCCTAAAATAATAAATCGACACAGAAATGCGTGCCAAAATAGGTGAAAAATCGAATAGGAACGGCACGCATCAGATACCCAAAGTGAATTACTTCAAATGACTTTGTCATTGAATTTAAACAGTAAATAACAATAGATGGTAATTCTGTTGTCCAGAAAAAGACCTTGAAGAAGATTGCACTATTAGTTTACTGAATGAATGAATGAATGAATGAATGAAGGTTATAAGGAGTATCTATTTGTTTACCAATCGCACATCATCCAACTGCATTTCACTTGTAGGAATCTGAAATATTAAAGAAGTGTTTAGAAGAGATTCATGAGCAAAAATATATTTACACTGTTGACATTGTTGATGGAATATATAACATTACTACATATTTATCAAATGGAGACATATAAACACGCTTTGGATGATGGAGATGATAGCTTTTCCAAATCATTCATCAATAATCCCCAAAGACTACAAATTGGTTCCTCAAGTTTAGTTTCAGACTTTGACATCATCAACATCTGCCTTCTTGAATGGTATCAAACTTAAAGAGAGGTTCACTGTAAAATTAAAAAGTATTTAGTGTATTAGTTTTGGTATAGCAATCACTCATATGAAACAATTTTAACTATGACTTTCAAACTATTAGCATTTAAACACATTTTAACAGTGCTTTACTTATGTACATTAAAACAGACAGTGCTTTAGCTATGTAAATTAGTTGATTACCTTGGAGACATATCTAATGTAAATACATAGTCTGTCACATATTTCTCCTCGGCACTCAGATTGGTTAAAAAGCTGATGTTCCTTTGTATGAAAGGAGACTTGAAAATAGCTGGTATTGCTTGTTTCCTCTTGTATTGTACTTCAATTTCTTTTTCATTCATTTCATCATCTTGCTGAGATGCATTCCTCACTATTTGTGGAGTGACCAAGTTTTCAATAATATCTGGGCTCTTTTGAATGACATTTTTCACAGCACAAGGAGTTTCTAAGTTAACTTTTTCTACTGCATGTGCAGGAGTAGATTCCATGTTCTCCACAAACTCCACAAGCTGTTTATTGAACATTTGTTCAGTAGTATCTTCCACATCTACATTCTTCATATCCACAATTGGCACACTCTTGTAATTGAACACTTGTTCATTTATGATGGAAGTTTTTTCTTTATCCACATTTTCCACACGTTCATTTATCTGAGGTGTAACTTGAGGGTCAGAATACATGTCAATAACTTGACTGAGTTGATAGCTCTCATCTGAGTTCAACAAACTGTATCTGGGCATCATTGGGTCTCTCTTCTTCTTCTTCTTCTTCTTCTTCATGTTTGGTACCTCATTCTTTTTGGCAGAAACAACTTCTTCTACTATCTGATCTAAAATCTCTAATACGTGTGGAGTCAGTTCTTCTAGACCAAAGTCTGCATTTGAGAAGGTAGGGAAGTCCTTTTGACAAGTAGAAGGTATTTTGCCTTCTTCTTTTGTGTTGTCATCATTGACAACTTGTGATGCAATATTAGTAACATCCTTCCATTTATCTCCAGATTCTAAGCAGTAAAAGATGAAAAATAAATACTGTATATAAGTTATAATTATACAACACATAGTAACTTATGTACATCAAAACAGACACTTTTTTAACCATGTATAAATTTCAATATGTGCAACACATAATAACTTATCTACATCAAAACAGACACTGTTTTAACCATGTACAAATTTCAATATGTGCAACAAATAGTAACTTATATACGTCAGAACAGACACTGTTTTAACCATGTACAAATTCCAAAATGTGCAACACATAGTAACTTATGCAACAGATATCAACTTATGTACGTCAAAACAGACAGTTCTATAAACATGTACAAATTCGAACATGTACAACAGATAGAAAATTAATTATAAAAAAAAAATATTACCATTCTCTTTTGACGGTTGTTCTCTTCTCGTTTCTGCAAGTTTGTTTATAAATTCATTTGCCAAATTTTCAAAGTCTAGTAGTGGTTTGCATTGGGGGGAGGCAACTTTTGCAACTTTTATCGCATCTTTCAGCCCCCTGAAAGACTTTGAGAACTGAGAAGATTTGTTGATTAAATTCTGCACCCAGTGTATTGCTTCCTTTGGCTCATCATTCTCATCTTTTATTTCCTCCTCCACTTTCACTAGCTTCTCTTTTTCCATTACAGAAGAAACATTTGCAGTACAGGTTTTAGAGTTATCCACCTTGTACCAATCAACCGGTTGTAATGGGATAACCAGAACATTACCAAATGTACCCGATTTATTTGCTTCGTCCATTATTCTCTTTGAAATGGACTCTTGTGTCCAGAACAGCATTGTTGGGAAAGCACGAACAGGTGTGCTGTTTCTGTAACACATTCTTTGCAGATATAAGAACACAAAGACCATTATAGGTCCACCAAAGCACTTGTTTCTCTCTGTTGTGTTCATCTTCCACAAATCAACGGCCTCAATGAAAGCATCAAGGCAAAATTAATATCTTTAAGCTTGGGGTTACAGAACAGCTACCCGCTATAAAAATAGAGCAAAGATAAACAATGAAGTTCCTCTTGAATTGATCCCCCCCATCCGTCTGTGTTGTTAGCACGTATTGTAACACATTGTTTGTTATCTTGGAACCTTTAATCTGTTCCTTGAACTCATCAACTAATTGATTATATTCAACATCCTTGTCATCATAGGATGCTAATACAATATCATTTGATCCCATAGGAAGCCCGGTTGCTATGTGTACATCCAAATTTGTAACCTGAAGTGTCTGACCTTTATATGATGATGAATCATGGTCAAAATTGGAAACAAGCCAATGACCAAGTTTGGCTGGGACTTCTCTTACATTTAGAAAAATTATATCCCCGAACCCCAAATCCTTAATATCTTCAATTTGATTCTCTGACAGATTTCTTACAAATTTAAACAAACTTTCAAGGGACATCCTTGTGGTCAATGATGGGAGTTCATTCACTGCATGTAGAACCCTCTTCCTTCTATTTTTTGTAGGTTTTGTAGGCTTATTAATGACAGCTGTAAATTTGAGTGAGCAAAACAGATTTAAATGATATGTATAGAGGGCATATGTAACAAGTTCAAGTTCTAAGAACAAATTATTAAAACAACAAATGTACATACCTACAATCGCATCTGAGAGTAAGTGTAATTGTGATTTCGGTGTTTGAAAACTACAATCCTTAGAATCATCAGAATTATCCTTAGAATCATTCTTAGAATCATCAGGAGCATCCTTAGAATCGTCTTTAGAATCATCGTTTACTTCTACCCGTCTCTTTTTACATGCAACTATACATAATTAACGAAAAATCAATATGCATCATTTACATTGAGAGTATGGGGTTCAATACGGAGTACTGTATAAGTTTATATACCTTCGATCTTATGAGCACCTTCCCTCTTTGTTCCGCTTTTCTCCCGATTTGTTCTCATCTTTTTTGTTAACCTAATTTGAACTAGTTGAATAATCTGTCAGAAGAAATCGTTTTATACACAATCGGAAGTAATTGCATACTACTACTATTATTTTATACCAATCTTCAAAAAATCGTTTCAAAAAACAACAATATAACACACAGTACCGCAATGTCGAAGGTATTCGGAAAAGATAAGCTAGAATAAACTTACAGAGATCGTTGAATTGTTGAAGATCTTAAGAGATCGCTTTCTTTTTTTCTTTTTCTTTTGTGGCTATGAAGTAGGTCAGATACCAATTTTGAGTATTCTTTTTTGGGTTTTAATTAAATAATAAACGGGCTCCTGTTAAGATACGGAGTACTATGTTCGAGTATTCGATTTATAATGCTGTTATGTTCATTGAAAATAAGACAGATTCTAAGTATATAAGATATTATATTTTGTACATAAGTGTACTGGAAAACATAAGAGATAAATACTTTTAGTGTACATAATATAGAATTTAGCGAACATAAGTCAAATATCAAGCTTATCTAAACATTATACAAAAATATAAGACATGACTATTTTAACCATACTCCATACATAATACTTTAAATGTATTTTGTCAGTTCAACATAATACAAGTAATTTAAATGTACATAACATAAACTTTAGCATACATAGGAATCAGTTCAACATAATTGGCTGCCTTGATGATCTTCAAACTAGATTTATGATGCACAAAATAAGGCAAAGATCAACTTTACCGGTAAACACTCCTTCCACAAAACAACGTTTTGTATGCTTCTTGTGTGAAGTTTACTATCTACAACACATATTTCGTCCAAGGTTATCTTAGAGATGTTCCTTGTACATATTTGTATTTTGATGCGTACATAACATATCCAATGATAAACAAATAATCCATTGATTGCCATTTTCATATTAATAGATCGTCTATTACAGTAATATAACTAATTCTACATACAATTAAAATAAGATCTCATATTTTTCCTTAACACTAAAATTTGTCACATAGTTCTTTTGCCACTTCAAAAGATCCAAGCATGTTTCACGCCTAAATTCTTTGTTATTTGTAAAGTCTGATTGACTTGTCCATTTCTTCTTGTCATGCAATGCCTTTATCCATTTCATAACAAAGACACCACAATCAACTTTATTGTCTTGCTTCGCTGCATTTCTAAACGCTTCCACTTGAAATTTTCCCATTTCTTTGGAAATTTGTTCATAGCTAGGGTAGTTTTGTAAAGTGTTTGAAACATTATACACTACTTTTTCAACTTGCTTGTTCCTTTTTTTGTAAAACTTCGTCTTGCATGAATCAAGGACGTAATTCCTTTTATCTTCTAGATCACAGACAAGTAAAATCCAATGATCCGGATCTTCGATGTGAATTGGAACAAAGATCTGAAAATTTACATATTTCACAGTCATAAACATGGTTTTTTTATAGTTAATTATCATCAACTTTTAATACTTTAATCATTGGGTGTACCTTTCTCATAGATTTCGTATCATGAGGCATGTATGATATAGTACAGTACGGAGTAACAAGAGTACTAGTGCTCTTTGGGTCTAATTCCTGAAACAAAAGATAAGCATCAAATAAACAACTGTAACCTTAAATACCGAAAATACGTACACCAATTTGATATACTTACCCCTGCCTTTGTTGGAAAGAATACGACATCCTTCCTTCCTAATGTGATATAAATTCCATACAAATCTATCGCCTATTAAAATGGAACTTGTTAGATTTATTTAGAAGCATTTGAACTTATAAGATTAAAACTTGTTAGACATTTTTTTACCATATCGAATAATTCCTCATCTGCAAATAACAATGCTTGCATATCTAAGCGGTTTAAACACATCCATTCAGTTTGTATAACGTTTTCACTGTAAAATAACACACAACGTGGGAGTAATAATCTTAAAATTAATTAATTATGATGAATGATTTCAAAAACAATGGAAAGGGTAGAATATATTACCTATTATACGATAGTAACATGTGATCATATTCTTTCTGCTTGTGCTCTAATCCCTCTCCAGCAAAATTCTTTTTCGTTACTTTTTTCAAAAAATTCTGAACTATATGAGAATCGGTGTATTTTTTTGTTGTTAAATTTTCCACTTCGAAGCTGATAAAAGTCATAGAACAGAATATGACTTTGTAATCGAAACAATATATAATAATTTATGTATGTCAAATTATGACTTATCAACAGCAAGTTATCAGATACATACAACATTTTTTTGCCTCCTTCAACACAGTATTCTTCAGCTCATTCCTGTCTGAAGTTAGTATTTTGTGGCAATACGACACTGTCATCATCTTTACGTAATCATTGTATGAAATGGTGGACTGCACATATACATAATCATTACACATCTTTAGTATATTGGAAAATAATAAGATATAGATTAGTATCAGTGATGAATGTGTTGTGATTTTTAACTTACTGGTTTGAACTCTACGGCATAATTGTCTTTATTGCCTTTGTATGTTTCAATGATTCTCATTGAAAGAATGCCATTGTTACTTTCCAAATCTTTAGAGAAATCTAGAATATATTCAATCAACTCATAGGTATCAAACTCATTCACCCATTCGATTGTATCTTTGAAATGTTCGTTCAAATAACCATTCTGAAAATATAAACCAATTATTCAGGTCAGATAACATAAATTTTAATGTACAAAAGAGCACAGACTTATATATAAATGCCTAAAATTTTAATTAACAAAAAAACACAAACATAGAATGTGTAATGTTAATGCCTAGAGTATGCTCACATATATCATTTTAGCTGCAAGACCATAATCTTTGCTGTTAATTCCTTCATGAAACCCAAAATGAATCATCTCAAATTTCTTCGAGATTGAGTTTGCACAGTAAACAACATAACCAGCTGGATATCTATAGCAGAAAAGTGCCTTGAAAAAAATCACATTATTAGTTCTCACAATGATTAAATAAATAAATAAATAAGAGTTATAAAGAATATCTTTTTGATTACCAGTTGCACATCATTAACGTCCATTTCACTTGTTGGGACCTGAAACATTGTAGTGATTGTTTAGAAGAGAATCATGAGTGAAAACAGTTTTAATCATATGTGAATGGAATACATAACATTACCTGATATTCTTGAAAAGGAGACATATACACACGTTTGATAGATGATGTCGGTGATAGCTTTTCCAAATCATTCATCAATAGGCACCACAAAATTAAAATTAACTCATTGATTCGAGTATCACAGGTTGCCATCATCGACAGGTCCCCCCTTGAAAGCTCAATGTTTCCAAACTTAAACAGAATATCCCTGAAAAATTAAATTATTTAGTGTACTAGTTTTGCTATACCTGGTATAAATCTTATGTACAAAATATATTAATTTATGTACATCAAAACAGGCACTGATATAACCATGCACAAATTGATATCAAGTTATGTACATCAAAACAGACGGTGCTTTGACAATGTACAAATTGTGAACATGTGCAACAGATATCAACTTATGTACATCAAAACAGGAACTGATATGAAACTTGTTTAAAAGAATAATGAGACTTACTGGAAAGACTTTTCTGGTGCAAATACATAGTCTGACACATATATCTGCTCAGGTTTGAGAGAGGTCAAACAGCTGATGTTCCTATTAATAAAAGAAGATTTGAAAACCACTACATTTCCTTGTTTTCCCTTTTGCTGTGCTTCAATCTCTTTTTTTTCAAGTGTATCAATTTCCTTGTTTTGATTTGTAAGAGATTCCAAATCCACATTTACAACATCATCAACAGAAGTTTCCATATCCACATCAACAATTTCCACAGTATGTGCATTCAAAAAATCTTTGTCTTCTACAGAAATAATTTGACTGTCATTCTTGATAGGAGTAGTAATAGGAGCATCTGTACAGATGTCTTCTGCAACATCAACATTTTCCACAGTGTCCGCATCGAACACATCTTCATTTTCCTCGGAAATAATTTCACTGTCATTCTTGACAGGACTAGAAATAGGAGTATCTATGTTCATGCCTTCTGCAGCATCAACATTTTGCACAGTTTCCACATTGATCACATCTTCACTGTTATTCTTGACAGGACTAGAAATAGGATTATCATGAATATTAATGTCTTCTGCAGTATCAACATTCAACACATCTTCACTGTCATTCTTGACAGGACTAGAAATAGGATCATCATGAATATTGATGTCTTCTGCAGTATCAACATTCAACACATCTTCACTGTCATTCTTGACAGGACTAGAAATAAGATCATCATGAATATTGATGTCTTCTGCAGCATCAACATTCAACACATCTTCACTGTCATTCTTGACAGGACTAGAAATAGGATCATCATGAATATTGATGTCTTCTGCAGTATCAACATTTTCCAGAAGTACTAGAGTATTCATTTCATCTATCTTGTCCTTTTCACAGAAGTAAGATCTTTTGCCATCTTATGTATCATATGCAGTATTTCTGGATTCTTCTCATTTTGTTCCTCCTCACCTATTTTGAAGCAAAAGATGAAACATAAGTACTATATTCGACATATTATAACAAATGAATGGGGATAAAACCAATTGAAGAAAAATTCTTACCAAATTCTTCATGTTCTGTTATTGTCACAAGTTTTTCAACAAAATCACTGGTCAACATTTCCAATTTTGTTATTGGTTTGCATTGAGGGGAGGCAAACTTTGCAACATTTACAGCCCTTGAAATTTTTTGTGAATTCAACAGATTTCAGCATTAAACTTTGTAACCAATCTCCTTCTTCCTTTCCCTCTTTGTTCATACTTTCCTTTCCTTCCTCCCCCTTGTACTAATCAAGGGACTCTAATGGGATAACCAGACCATTACCAAACGTACCCGCTTTTTTTGCTTCGTCCATTATTCTCTTTGAAATGGACTCTTGTGTCCAGAACAGTATTGTTGGGAAAGCACGGACTGGTGTGCTGTTTCTGTACCGCATTCTTTGCAAATATATGAACACAAAGACCATTATAGGTCCATCAAAAAACTTCTCCTTCTCTGCTGTGTTCATCTTCCACATATCAACAGCCTCAATGAAGGCATTAAGGCAAAATTTGCACCAATTATATGTAGGTACCAATGACAAGTCAACTAAAGACTTCAATATCCTAAGACCTGGAGTTGCAGAACTGGTACCTTGTATAAAATAAGAACAGATATAAACTATAAAGTTCCTTTTGAATAGATCACCTCCATCCTTTTGATTACTAAGGATGGATTTCAATGCAGGGGCCCTAACCTTTGACCCTTCAAATTGATTCTTACATTCATTAAGAAGTTTTCTGTATTCCACGTCTTGGTCATCATACGATGCAAGGACAATCTTGTTTGGTCCCATAGGAAACCCAGTTGCAATATGTACATCAAGATTTGTCACATCAAATGTATTATATTTAAATGTGGCTGAATCAGGAATGAAATTTGTAACAAGCCAATGAGCAAGCTTGCACGAGACTTCTTTTACTTTCAGATCAATTAAATCCCCAAACCCTAATTCTTTAATATCTGCAGTCTGTTTCTCTGACAAATCATTTAGAAATTTAACCAAACCATCAGGGGACATGCGTGTCTTCAATGATGGCAGTTCGTTCGTTGCATGTAGAACTCTCTTCCTCCTAGTCTTTGTAGTTTTAGGAGCAATACCTGTAAATTGTATGTTCATAACGCATTACACAATGCACATAACTTCAAACACAAATTGTATGTAAATTTTTAAAGCTATACTAAATAAAAAAAGTTCTTTTCAAACAATATTGAAACATAGTAGTCTATTTAATGAATATACCTTTATCTGCGTCTGTTATCAAACATAATTGTTTGTCTGATGTTTCTTCATAATTATCAGAGTCTGTATCCTTTTCTTCAGTTCGCCTCCTTTTACATTCAGCTACGAATAAAGAACACAAAATCAGTATAATTTCATTGTACATAACTTAAATTGTACACAAATACCTTAAATTGTACATAATTTAAATTGTTCCTTTCTCCTTTTTATCAGTTTTCCTCTTTGGTGCAGTCTTCTCCAGGTTTGATTTCATCTTGTCTCGTGAATTACTTAACCCTAATTTTCAACAAAATCACTCTAAAAATCAAAAATATAACACACAAAACTGCATATGTACTTTATAAATAACGCGAATAAAAGACCTAATCTCCAAAGAATAAAAGATTGCAATTTTACTTTACTGTAAATTTCACAAAATCGTTCGAAAAACCAGTAGTTATGGCATGGAAAGAATCAAGAACATATCACTCACCAAAGAATCGTTGAAGATGATCGATATAAATTACAGTACTTCAAAAATTACTCCGTACTTGATTTTTCAAATTGTTGTGAAGTGATGCACTTTTTGAAATAGTTGAACTGATTATAGGAATTCTCAGTAGTTGAAGTGAAATAGTTCAAATTATGCAATACTAGTAGTTGTCAAATGACTGTTGAAGTGATTATAGGAATTCTCAATAGTTATTTCCAAACTCTTAATAATACGTCATTTTCAAAAAGTCCTAATACGTCATAAATACGTCCTAGGGTAGTGGAATACTGAGTACTACTATATTTCAAAATAATGTGTCTAATACGGAGTACTTTATTATTATTATTATTAATTATTATTATACGGTGCTTTGACAATGTACAAATTGTGAACATGTGCAACAGATATCAACTTATGTACATCAATTTAACTATGTAAAAATATCGATATGTACAATATATGTTAACTTATGTACATCAATTCAGACACTGCTTTAACTATGTAAAAATATCGACATGTACAACAGATGTTAACTTATGTACATCAAAACAGTCACTACTTTAGTATGTAAAACATTGACGAATACAACAGATATTATGTTATGTACATCAAAGCAGATCCTGTTTAAACTATGCAACAGATATTATGTTATATGATGAGCAATTACTATATTTCAAAATATTATGTACTAATACCGAGTACATAATATGTGTCTATTATTAACGTGTCTAATATTAGCAAAAATGTGTCTAATACCGAGTACTACTTTATTATTATTATTATTATTATTAACGTTAATATTTTATACACTGTATTTTAAACTATGTATATCCTACGTATCTATTATATACACTGTATCTATGCATTGAATAAGAAATCATACAAAAAGCTTTTATACGGGTACATATGTTACCCATAATTCAATACATAATGTACATATGTACATCAAAGCAAACATTTCTATAACCATGTACAAATTCCAACATGTGCAACATATAGTAACTTATGTACATCGAAAAAGGCACGGTTGTATATATATAAGAAGCTTTTATACGGTTATATTAAAAATAATGTACATATTGAAATAAGTACATATTAGTCATCAATACATAATGTACATATTTAAATATCAACTGTACATATTAGTCATAGTAATAACCAAGAACAAGGTTGTACATATTTCTATAATTGTTGTACATAACTTATCTAGTTACATATTACTGGAATCAAATCATAAGTTGTTCTAATTACATTTATGGGGCAGTTGAACACAATTATATACACATATAATATGTTACTCAGTTGAACACAATTATATACACTATGTATATAAAGTATGTCATTTATATAAACTATGTATATCATATCTATTATATACACTATATGTGTAATAAACTTTTACATGCATTTAGACCCAACAAACAGATCGAGTTGTATCCGGTTTGTGTTTGTGTCACTGGTAAACGGGTCATGAAACCCTTAACCTTATTTATTCTTATATGGGTAGTTTCTGCATAGTATATAGATCAATACATAATGTACATACTTACACATCAGCTTTACATATTAGTCATAGTAATAACCGTGAACATGGTGTACATATTTCTATAATTGTTGTACATAACTCATCTACTTACATATTACTGGAACGAAATCATAAGTTATTCTAATTAGATTTATGTTTACTGAAGCACTCATAATCCGTCAAAAATAGCCTTATGTACAAATACATATAAAAACGCGTGATAAGTAAATAATTTTATAACAAGTGTACATAAGTTCAAATTAACTTGAGATTCATCTTTCATATAGTTCAAACATTACATATATAAGGAAAAAACAAAATACACTTATATATCTGGATAAAAATTTGTTGGCTCAAACAGATATTCAGCAAAGGTAGATGATCGACGAAAATCTTCAGGAGAAGAACCATGAAGATGAAGTACATCTTCTGGAGATGCAAGTCGAAGTTACATATAGTGTAGCATATCTCTACAAAGCAGATCTTTAGTCAGATAGCATCTGCATTCCTTTAACAACAAGACACCATTCCTATGAAGAGAAAGTAATCCATTGTGAATGCTTGCATGCACACTCATACTGTACTCCATTTCTAAGAGAAGAGAATGAGGATGTGCCAAAAGTATTTGAGCCCATCTCTTGCAAACAAGAGTCAATTTTGCAAACTCTTGCTTTCTAAAAGTAGGGTTGAACCTTCTGAAAATTATTTCCACTATATTTTCATTTCCAAAAACCTTTTCAAGTGATTCAACATCTGAACTTGAAATAGGTCCATGAGAATCGGCAAATATAAAAGGCAACTTCTCCTTCTTTTGAGAAGCAAACCACAGTTTATGTTGTTGCCTAATATCGTATATCTTTCCGTCACATGTAATATTCATCTTTTGTTGAGAAAGGAAGAGAGAAAAAGGGATACAGAGAGAGACACACAAAAAGAGAGGGAAAGAGAGAAACAGAGAGACAAATTGAGAATTTGTTGAGAATGTGGGATTTTATAGCACAAGTTTTTAATTTTTTAATGTTCTGAGACAGATTATGTGCACCAAAACAGAAGGTTCGTAGTACATAAATTTCAATGTATAAGAGAGTGAAATGTGTATAAAATGTATAGGGCAAAGAATTGACCAATGTATAAAATGTACTCCGTGTAAAATACATAAGACAGATTATGTACAAAGAAACTGATTAATGTATAAGGCAGTGATTTACCAATGTATAAAATGCGTTAACTGTAGTACATAAATTAAAATTGAAGTAAAGGTGAATAGTCTGTACACACATAAATTTAGGTTTTACCATTCAAATTCTGGATTCCATTAGACACAATTATTAACTTTGGTAAATGAGGTATTTCATGGGTGAATTAAAACGTGTCTATCATGCAATAAATAAATATCTCAAAATTGCATAAGTAATAATTACAAAGGGGGTTGAGTCAGTCAGTTATATATATACTCCTCAAGTTAAGATTGAGAGTAGTTAAACTTTGAAAATTTAAAAAAAAAAAAAAAAAACCCAAAAATGTATGTAGAACTGATGTACCCTCCTAAATGCATTATTGCAAATTTACCATTTGAGGTGGTTGATAACAAGGTTACCAGTAGATCACTAACTGGTTTAAGGAACAGGTTAATTTGTGTAATAAATACTTACATGCATTGAATAAGAAATCATATACAAAGCTTTTATTAGATAAACTGTGTTTTTGTACATAACTAATAGATAAATCTATACTGTTTTAATGTTACATAAATTGTTGGGATAGATTAATACATACTGTATTATCTACAATATTTACATACTGTATTAAATAACTGGTAGTTTTATTGTACATAGATTAGTATATACTGTACATATTTACATACTAGTAGATCACTAACTGGTTTAAGGAACAGGTTAACTGCCTTGGGTTATCCGGTGGAGAAGATTATGCTAAAGTGGATTTCCAGTCCAAATGGCCCGATCTTCACCACAGCTGCAGTCATTTATTTCAAGAGCGGTTATCAGAACTACCTCCACGCGTATAAGCTGCAACGGGCCTTTGAAGACTTCGGAAAAGGCAAAACCTGAAATGGGGATGCAGATTCATCCATACGACGGACCTCGCTGTTGGGTTGCCTCTTGGATGGATGACCAATATCTGTCCAGGGACACGGACTACAGGATGGTTCCCCTGACGTTGAGGGGAGAGGGTGGATATTTGGCGGACATGACGGAAATCTGCCACTATGAGATCTGCCTAGAGGCCTTGTGGCAGATTTACCCAAACTTCTACCCTTGAAAAGATGATCTAGGTAAGTGATCGAGGAACCCTAGGATATGGATGTTATTTTGCAAGCATATGAATTTTTGTGCATATGCAGTTACTGTTAACTCGGATTGTAATTCTAATCCTACTTTGGATGTATTGTACTGCAATTATTGATTGATCACTTACATTTTGGAATGAACTGATTATAGTATGAATGTTAATTACGTATTTGACGTATGTGTTCTTGGTAGTACTGATCTGTACTGAGTATGCATGCAATTTTTGGTGAATAACTTCTTCTTAATGTTAGTTTTTCATTAAAACATTAGTATGCTCTTTTCATTAAAACATTAGTCGATATGATCAATACCCCCAATCTGTTAAGGTTCATAGATAGAGGAGTAAATGTGGTAAAGAATGGAAATGGTGATTATCAATTTTACATAATTCCAAATGAGATGTACATATCTCAACTAGTTATCCATGTACAAATTTCACCATGTACAACAAATATTAACTTATGTGCATCAAAACGGACACTGCTTTAACCATCATAGGATATTAGAATTTGAAGTGTACATAAATTAATTTTCAGTGTACATAGGGTATTATATGTTGTACATAAACAAATTAATCAAGTAATACAAATTCATTTTATTTTTGGACTTTTAATCTACTACTGATTATCTATAAATAAGTTTAAGACAACTTTGTTAAAAGTTAAGTGAATTGGGAGCAAAACAGGTTGCAAGTTTGAGGTGTGCATATTCAAGGAGAAAAGACATTGTCCGATTAGGCACAATTCCTTGGCCCATAAATGCAGCAACAAAAGCATATTTCCTCCTTTGAGGGTCACATGTATGCGTCAACACGTGAGGACAATTACAATTAAAGAGAAGCACGCTTAAGGAGACAAATCTGATTTGTACTCAACTTTGCATTAATGATGTATTGTACTTAGTTTTCTTTGTCTGATTTCTTTTATGTACACTCGAGGCCATTGATGCTCACTTGGGCTGACGTGTTTCTTGGCTTGCTACTCCTTGAACTTGTTACGTATTCGGCTGAATTGTAGTTCAAAGCTTGTCATTATCTAAAGATTTGATACACATAATATTAATAACCCTAAAGAGATAGTTATATATATATATATATATAGAAGGGATCAAATAAGTTCACCGCATGCAACTAAGTCTATATTAAAGTTTCAGTTGACATACGTTGAAGTTGCATTTGTTCAAGATTGATATGTAACTATAACATTCAGCACTGTTATCACTTCAAGTGATAAAGTGCAACTTTAACACTCATCTCGTGTAACTTTAAGCACTTTTTGTATAACTTTAACACTGGAACTTATGAACTTATAAGAGTTGTTGGCCTTATGTGAACCTATCTCTCTCTCTCTCTCTCTCTCTCTCTCTATATATATATATATATATATATATATATATATGTATGTATATATATATATATATGTATATATGTATATAGATGTATATATGTATACATATATATACATATATATATATATATATATATATATATATATATATATATATATGAATATGTGCAATAAAAAAAATGTCTATATGTCTGAAAATATAATCAAGTAAATATAATCAATATAATCAAGTAATACAAAAAAGTTATGTGCAGTACTCGTATAAATTATGTATATGAATATGTGCAATAAAAAAAATGTCTATATGTCTGAAAATATAATCAAGTAAATATAATCAATATAATCATGTAATACAAAAAAGTTATGTGCAGTATTCGTATAAATTATGTCGTATGTTATGTACAATAAAAAAGTCTCTGATTTAATATATATACTGCCTTAATATAAACAATCAAATGCAATAAAATTTGAATAGTCTTGTATATGCAACTGACGTCAGTAGATGCAAAAATCATCTTTACTCTGAAATGACAAGTCGGCTGTGGTACTCGAGGATGAAAAGTTCATCATTACTTTGCAGTCATCATTACTGTACTTCGGAGTGGGTATACTCTATATGTACTTCAAGTATAGCATTTTATATGTACATATATCTTTTAAAAGAAACACTGCTTTCAGACATGTATCATGCACAACGCACATTTACTTATGTACATCAAAACACAGTATAACTTTATGTACAACACAGTATAACTTTAAGTACATAGTATATTTACTGTTTTAATATACATAAATTACATTAACATTAAAACAATTTTAAAACACACCATTAATAGTAGTTTAAATATAGAATCGACAGTGCTATACCTTTGAATATGTGCAGTACAACTTATATACAACAAATCGTAAGTTATGTAACATTACTTTGATTCAATATGTACTACAACTTAATAGAGTATACCATAATCAATACTTTGAAATGAAAAGTCGCCTGGGTAGATGAGTATGAAAAAGTCATGATAACTTTGCAGTCAGTATTACTTTAGAATATTAAAAATAGTTTTTTATGGTTAAAATAATACTCTTACTCTATACTTTGACAGTGCTATACCTATTATGTACAGTAAAACAACAAAACATAGAAGACTAAACTCCCTTTGTGAGTATTTAATACCCCAACTCCATTTCAAATAAAATCTTTAGCAAATTTTTCCTTAGTACCTCAGATGAATTGGTGCAAATTATATGTTCATTAACTTGCACTAATTCATCTAAGGTACTAAAGACAAATCAGCTAAAGAATTTATTTGCATGGTACTTGATGAATAATTATAATTATTTCTAATTAAATAATGCAAAGAGGAATGTATTGTGGGTGTGGGTGTGGGTGTGGGTGTGGTTGTGGGTGTGCTTTCGTCAATTTATACTGTAAATGGCAAAAAGTCATTAATTAGAAAAAAAAGAAGGTATACATGGGGAAGGTATAATTGGTGTAGGTATATATGGAAGAATATAAATGCTGATGGTCAAGAGCATCCTTTCCCAAAATGACAAACGTGTCCAAGTACAATTGTATGTTTTTATATCGTCAATGTGAAAACTGTCATTAATTTGTACTGGGGAAGGTAATTTTTTGGGGAAGATATGTCATTAAATGCTTCACTGTACATTGTATCTTACGGTGGTTGAATAGACATTGTTTTATACACTGTTACAACTTTGAACATATGTGCAACAGATATTATGTTATGTACATCAAAACATACACTGTTATAACTATGCATAAATTGCGAACATGTGCAACAGATATCAACTTATGTACATCAAAATAGACACTATTTTTACTATTTAAAAATATCAATATGTACAACAGATATCTACTTATGTACACCAAAACAAACACTATTTTAACTATGTATTGTAAAATTTAAATTTATATTCCAATTTACATCACATTTTACATCAAAAGACATACAGTATATTCCACTACGTAATGTATATATTACACTACGTAATGTATATATATTCATATTCCATCTAAAGACATAATAAAGTCTAGGTGGGTAGGTATGAGATAGGGTTGGTAAAGTAATGTATGTCCACGTGTAAAAAACCAAGCTGGGGTAGGCAATTAATACGAACTCGAAATTTATTTAATTAACTATTTAGTAAATTCAAAGACTTATGCAGTACCCTATCTTTTACAGTACTTGTTTATACACCCTTCTATTTCACCTTTTTCTCTTCATCTCATTAATAACACCATGAAAATATTGTGTAAGGGATTGGCGAAGAATAATGAAATTGAAGATAGATTAATAACCATTAATAAGAGCAAGGAACAGAAAATTGATCATCTATCTTTCATTTATAATCATCATCATGAAGTTGAAATACATGGAAGACGATTTTCATCAACAATTAAAGTAATGTGCAATGAAGATTTCATGGAAGAAATCTTTCAAAGGCTTCCCACTGATTATGAACATATAAAAAAAGACGGTGCTTTGACAATGTACAAATTGTGAACATATCCAAAAGATATCAACCTATGTACATCAATTACTCCGTATATATTGTCAAATCATAAATTATATAGAGTATACACTATATAATTACTCCGTATGTATTGTCATATTTTTAATTAAAAAACAAAAGGTACATATTAAAGTGGTTCATTGTACATATTTCTATATTACTTGCACATAACACTTTTCAGCACCTAAAAGAAAACGAAAGATTACAAGTACAACTGAACTAATGTAATATGTCTGTAACGGTATCACATAACCCTTCCCAAATGTTCCAGAGAGTTTAGCTTCCTCCTTTATCCTCTTTGTCATTGTCTTTTGCGTCCAATATGACATAGTTGGGAACGCACGAACGGTATCACTGTTTCTATACTTCATCCTTTGAAGATAGATGAAAATAAAAATCATTATAGGTCCATCAAAGTACTTGTTTATTTGCTCAGTTGCATTTCCCTGCCACATATCAGTATCTTTAAGCTAGGAATTGAACTAACACTCCCATGTATAAAAACAGAGCATATGTAAACGATGAAGTTCCTCTTGGATAAATCTCCACCCTCCTTCTAGTTAACCAAGATGTGTGTGGAGAATTGGGTTTGACATCTTACCACCTTTAAACTAATCCCTAAATGTCTTAACCAAATGACGATAGATTTATCAGATTTATCATCATATTCAGCGAGAACAACGTCAGTAAATCACTATGGGACAAATTGACGTGGTTCTCGCTGAATATGATGACAAATCTGATGAGTATTGTCAATTGGTTAAGACATTTAGGGATCAGTTTAAGGGTGTGGTAAGATGTGAAACCCAATTCTCCAACACATCTTGAAGTTGTACCCTTGATGAAACCGAAGAATGTCGTCTCTAGTTTTGACACGTTATACCCTCACGGCTTTGTACCATTCAAGGGACTATAACGGTATCATATAACCCTGTGTTGATAACAGATCAACACAGGACTTGAACTTGCACCAATTCATCTGAGGTACTAAAGACAAATCAACTAAAGATTTTTTTTGGAATAGTTCGTGATGAAATAACTCCATGAACATCTTCAATTCTCATTATTAATTAAATTTAATAATAAAGTAGTACTTTTTAATGCTTACGATAATATTTTTATAGTAGTTGCAGATGATAATATTTGAATTATAAAATATTGTAGAATATTATATTTATAAATTAGATGATAATATTTTGATAGTTGTAGAGTTGTAGTAGGGAACGGAAGGATTATGGATGTGTTTGCGTGTGTGTGGATGTGTTTTTATACTATGAATGTGAAAACTGTCATTAATTTGAAATGCTCCACGCGTTATACTGTAATTAATTTGTACTGGGGAAGCTACTTTTTGGGGACGGTACTTTTTGGGGAAGGTATGTCATTAAATGCTCCACGCGTTAAAAACATCATTTCCCATAATAACAAAGTTGTCCATGAACATTGTACACTGCATCTTCACTGTACATGTACAACATTGAACATGTATGGAACAGATATAATGTTACATATACTGTTATAACTATGCATAAATTGTGAACATGTGCAACAAATATCTACTTATGTACGTCAAAATAGACTGTAACACCCGCTATTTTCCCTAGCATTTTTACCTTTCCGTTATGACTTCGTCATAACCCTGTCACATTTTGACCTTATGTTTCATCTTTTTCCAAGCTTTATTTTCATTTTTGGGTTTAATGATATTTATTTTTATTTTAAAGGATTTTAATTATTTTAAATCTTTTTATTTAATTTTCTTCGTAAACTATTTATTTTTCCGCGAGGAATTTTATTACCCATCGTATTTAAGCTCGGATTTGAGTTATTCCTTTTTCTACAAATGTCTAAACATATTTTTTTAATATTTTCAACTAGTAAATATTTTTATTTACGAAAATTTAGCCATTAATGATTTTATTACGAAGTTTCGTAAATAATTATTTTCTTACGCGAGGTTTACTCGAATTACTTTGAAATGCCTTTAACTATTTTACGATTATACTTTTTATCAACTTACAAATTATTTGAGACTTTTTCCTCATATTTTGGACCGACAAAGCTCCTTGTCACAATTTTACTACGTTTTATTAATACGATTCATTTTATTACGTAAACCGAAAAGATATGATTATTTCCCTTCTCATTTAATTGTTGCATTATTGCTTAAACTCTTCCCAACTCTTTTACATTCATTTCTCATAAAAAAATAATTCAATACCCTATTTTCTTCTTCCTTGGCCGTGAGACTTCTTCCTCCTTCTTGGCTGATACTTGCTCTATTTTGAGTCATAATCGTCTCATTTTTTTATCGTCAAATTAATCCTCTTTCCGAGCCTATCGTTAAGGTAATAATCGATTATGTTTTCGATCGTTATTCACCTTGATTTTCTTAGTTTTTCTCATGGTATTTTTCTAACATGAATTTCGTGTATGGTAGGTTTCGTGGACGATCCCGAGGCCGACGAGTATATTATTGATTCCGATTTGGATTAGAGGTAACGTCGATGTTACTCGGTATTTCGTGATTTTAATTGTGTAATTGCATGTATATTTTTATATTTCATTTTTGACAATATACGTATGTCATATAATCTGGAAAATTTTTGAAAGTTAAAAATTTGCATGTTTCGATATTTTTATCGCTTTTACGAGATTAACGATTAAATTGTTGTACTAATTTGTAAAATCGTAATATTCGGCCTAAACTTGTAATATATGATTATATTCTGTAAAAATGAAGTTTTTAATGATTTTTAATAATTTGTTATTTTTCTGATATTTTTGATATCGATTATTGAATTTTTACCGTTTACGAACAAAAATGATTAAAAACCGATTTTTATTTCTAGCACTTAACCATTTTATTTTAATCTGAAATTTGACGTGGATAATCTTTCTGATGAAAAATCATTTTTTGAATTTTTTCATAATTTTTCGGGATTATTAAGTGGGTGAATTAATTAATCACTTTAAATCATCGTTTATCGTTAAAACCGTGTGTGTCGTTTAAATTCTCGATTTCTGGTCTTTTGTTTAAATTTTGGAAAAAAAATATTAGTTTCTGTGAAATAATTATTTTTAAGTTTAATAATAATTTTTGGATATTAATACTTAAATCGTTTTGTAATTACTATTTTTATTAATCGTTATTGTTGAGATTAGACGATTAACGAGAAAACCCTTTAAAAACCGAGTTTAAGGATTCTGGAAAATTCTCTTTTCTGGACAGAATGTCCAAAAATATATTTTAGCTATTTTACGTAATTTTAGTACTATATATTAAAGTCTTTAAATAATAGTAATGATTTTTGGACAAAATTTCGATTTATCGTTAAAATGCTTCATCTTACCTAAAAGAATTATTTTTCCAGCAATTTTGAAAATATTTAAATCTGAAACTTTGATATTTAAATCACCCCTTATCATATTCTAATTTTTTTTAATGGTTTAATTAAATAAAACACGTTAAAAGATGTATTTTTACATTTGTCGTAAAATCCTATTATGTTCGTATTGTCGAAACTAATAATAATTGGGGAATTTTAATCTTATAAATTTTGGAAACACCCTAATTAGTAGTATTAAAATGTTTAAGACATTTTTAATCATTTCATAAACACTTGTATGATATTTTAATAATTTCATGAACTCAAATGTTTTCACTTTAACAATTAATATCGTTAAGGCCGAAAGTATTAGTTTTATAAATCTACATCTTTTACTAAAAACGTTTTATTAATATGAACTAATATTTTCGCTATTTTGATATGATGGTATTTTTGTAAAGTTTCTAAATATAAAAGTTTACTAAAATAGAAAGTTTCCTCTTTTGGAAGGCGGTCCGTTTTCCCTTTTGTTCTCTTATTATTTACAATGATTATATCCTTTTGAATATCGATAATGGCTTTGTTTTGGAGTTATGGAATACGGACAAGTGTGGCGTTAGAGTAATATAGTCCAGGATGTACATTTTTGCCATCAACTGTAAGGCTGATGTGTCTTTATGGGGCACATTGGTTGTTGAACTGAGCATGGTTTGTGTTCAGGAGAGTGTGCATTGTGCCCTTAAACTTAGATATCGCATCGTGTAAGTCGCGTCGGGTTGAACTGGATATGGTTTGTATCCAGGAGGGGTGTGTACTACTTAAACCAGGACCTCGCTGCACGCAGTCCTGTTATAGTTGAGTTGCCTAGTTAGAGACTGGATTCTGTTATGAGTTAAGTCTACAGTTCTCGAAGCTAGTTTCCAGTATTATCCTAGTGAAAGTCTAGCCTTGTGCACACTGATCGAAATTCCATAACGCCATTTTGACTATTTTTATTATTATCAATATAATTTTGATTTGAAGGTTGGCAAATGTTTTATGTTTTCTTCGGAAAACTCATTTTTATTATATTGTTTCGTTACGTGATGTTTTTCACTGAAAGCTTATTTTCCTTATAATCTTTTAATGATTTTTATTTTTACTATTTTCATATAATAGTAATTACAGTTTTAAAATCATGTTATACGGCTGGGAGAACGTTGACGTTGCTCCCCACTGATTGTGGCTGTTATGTTTTTAACATGGCAGGTATATGTGTTTTTCTTCGGGTGGGCTAGCGAGAAGTTATGGATCCTGCTTATTTATTTTAATAATTATGTCTTATGGATTGTTCAAACCCCCTTTTGTGGATTGTTTTAATTTTGGCCATTTTATTTAAGGCCTATTGTTTGACTTTACCATTTTAATTTTACTAAGACATAGTTTTCAGCGTGTTTTAATCCCGACTCTACAGTGTTTCCGCCACTGTATCGCGTTAGAATTTCTAGGGGATTACAGTTGGTATCAGAGCATCACTGCTGCCAACGCTTACACTTGAAATTAGGGAAAATAACAGTAAATTATTTAAACAGTAAATAAAAATATTATTAGAGATGGGTAGAAACAAGTAAGGACTTATTTGTTTAGCTTTCCTGTTCCTGAAACTCAATGGTTAGCATTGAATATTTGTTTTATTTGTCCAAGAAGAAGATAAGTGGACAAGAGGTTGACATGATGCTGCTCCAGATCAGGACAAGACCTTATTAGAACTCTCAACGCCTGCTGACTCGAGTGGATAACTTGGTGCTCCAAGAAAGATGCCGATGGTGACTCTTCAGCTCCGGTTTAGTTCGCTTAAGCCACTGGCCAGATGATCAAGAGTAGATTCTAGTTCCGTGACGGTACAACAGACTCAGATGTGAAATCACTTTGGATCCGGATGAAGAGACCCAATTCTACTATGCTCGTATCTCTACGAGATGATGAAGATATCTCGCGATTTCCTTTGTGGAACCTTAGAGGTCCGAACATTTCCGTGTCATTTTAGATCTTAGTTATCTAGGATCATCATTCTTTTCCTTCTTCCTCCACTTCTTTCAACTCTTTTTTTCTAAATTCTTGCCTTTATTCTTGAGGCAAATCTTCGACTAATTTTCTTACTTTACCATCTTTACTCTTGAGATTCTTGGTTTGACCAAATTCCGTCTCAGTGGACCCCGTGAAAAGTCATAGATGTTTGAGGTTTAGTACACCCTTGTTACATGGTTTGAGGATTGTGAGTATACTCTGTTATCTATCTTAGTAAGCTTTTGAGGATCGATTTGAATGATAAATTATCGATTAATGGAATTTGGTTGGTACTTGAGACACTGAACCTTGGGTTATAGGTTACTTTGATTACTTTGGAGTACTTAGAGCTGAATATATTTTGGAGTAGTAAGAGTATGTCATATTTGATGGATACCTTGTACCTAACCTAGAACCGAACTAAGTGTAACTGATAATATCACTTTGGGATTATTACCTAATGCATATTTGGTGGATGCATCGTGAATATTTGGTATCTTAGAGTATCGTTTAAGATGTTAGCCTAAGTGTTGTGGTACCATTTCAAGTCCTCGTTAATGTTTAGTAAACTTTGGGTTGACATAGATTAAACCTTGTTTCTTATGGAATAGATTGTTGATCGTTGATGTAAGGTTGTAACCTACGAACTTTGGAGTTGAATGACCTAAATTTTGGGATAGATCATTGTTAACCTTGAAGAAGAGAAACATATTACACAATTAGTGGTTGGATTTATTGTGTTGTTTTGAGGAATACTATAATACAGATCATCTTATTGGGACTTTCAGGTGAGAACTCTTTGACCAGCGAGATTGTGCCTTCGTAAAGTTATTAAATATATTGTGGTTGCACCGTGGTGATTTAAAATTTGATGGGCTCCTAGAAATATTAGTCGAATGACATATTTGAAGATGTGAGTGTCCGCTATTACCTATAGATTTGAGCATTTTTAAAGATTTGTTATACGTTCCTAACTCCTGTACTTGCGGCATTATAAATATGTTGATGATCATTTTTGAGGATTTTGTACCCGAGCCTTGTTAAATTGGTGGACCTTATTAGTGTTCCTTACTCGAGAAATTTGGAGTATACTTCGAGTTTAAACCTTATGAGCTTCGAGTTTAGAAACCTTATCGATTGCGAGTTTGGGTGTGTTTTGATAACCGTTGGAATCTTAATTAATGGATTAGTCTAAATCATTTGTGGATTCTGTTATGAGTTAAGTCTACAGTTCTCGAACCTAGTTTCCAGTATTATCCTAGTGAAAGTCTAGCCTTGTGCACACTGATCGAATTTCCATAACGCCATTTTGACTATTTTTATTATTATCGATATAATTTTGATTTGAAGGTTGGCAAATGTTTTATGTTTTCTTCGGAAAACTCATTTTTATTATATTGTTTCGTTACGTGAAGTTTTTCACTGAAAGCTTATTTTCCTTATAATCTTTTAATGATTTTTTTTATTTTTACTATTTTCATATTGTGGACATGACATAGGTCCACCCCGACGTGGCCACGCGCGGGTTTGGGTAGGCGAATGAATCTCCGTATGAGAATGGATCGAATTGAAATTTAGGTCTATGTGGAGTCGCCACCGAATTTTGTGGTTATTCGGAACCATTCGAGCCCACTCTATGTCGTAGTGGTCCGTATACAAAATACGGCCCATTTCCGATGTCAGAGTTTATTGGGCTCTTCCCTTTGCATTTGATACCGATACCGACATTATCGAATACCGTGTATTGAATGCCTCTCGTGCGCCAACGGTTTCGGGCATCCGGAAACCGAGGTTCTGAGTAAGGGGTGAGGTTACGTGTTGGGAAGCCCACAAAGGACACCCAACCCCGCCCGCACATTAGCGGCCTCTACTAAGAATTCGAATGACTTACAATACGCGCGTTAGTAAAACGGGAAAAAAACTTATGCAAACATTGTTTTTCCTAAGCATGTGAATGAAATTGAAAAGAGGATTTCTATGTCAATTTAATGCAATTTAATTCTACGTCAAAGTGAAATTTTAGCATGTGGGTTCATTTAGTACAATAAACGAACAATAATTATATTGACAAAAGAAATAACAAACGCGCGTTAGTAACGATGCAATGCCATAACAACTAATAACGGTTTGTGCAAATAAGAGATGAGATGAAAAGATGCAAATATGAGATGCATGTTTTGAAAATGTAGTAATACACATGATTGACTAAACACGTGTTGACATGAATCATAAATTACTACCGAGTTTTGAAAATAGAATAATGTACGATTTATTGTGTTAATCGTTACGGGTCACTCGATCGAGTGGTTGATGGACTCGATCGAGTGGACCTGTAAAAGGCGATTATGTTTTTCGCTTCAGGCCGTACTCGGCCGAGTTATTGACCAACTCGGTCGAGTAGGTAGCCACTCGACCGAGTCACTGTGAGACTCGACCGAGTGGTGGTCGTAAAAAGCATTCTGACTCGATTTTGTGATGTCACTCGATCGAGTGACTAAGGCACTAGGTCGAGTGGCACCTATACGAACTTGGTTCATTTGCAATTTAATTGTTGATTTTGAAATTGCTTTTGATTTTTGAGAGTTCGACGATTTTTACCGAATCGGACATAAATATTGCATAATTTATGTTCGACTTGGATTTTATAAATCGCGAATTTTGTCGAACCGAATATAAATATTGTTGAATTTATACCCGATTCTAAATTTGGAGTACTCGTTATATCCCATATTCGATTATTTGAATCGATATGAGATGTTAGAGTGAAATAAAAAAATAAATTAATTTTAGTCGCTTTAAATTAATTATCGTGATATGAACAAATCACGTTAATTAATTCGTGTGACTTGATTGTTAGATTCGATATCCAATTATGGAATTGGTATCGAATCTAAAATCGACGCTTTACTTGAATAAAAAAAACTTGATTCCCTCGACTTCTCCGACATCGAAATAGATCCCTAGGGATTGTGATGTCGGATCCGTGTCAACGGGTTTCGATCCTTATTAAAATTGATTTTAAAAATTGATGAATGCAAGATTAATGATGATGATGACTACAAAGAATAAAAACGAATTATTGTTTACGTTGACTTATTTCAATAATCAAACGATCGGGGTGGTGGGATAAGCGACCGACGACGCGTGTGCAGTACACTTGTATATGCGGTTTTCCTTATCCCACCATCACTCACGTTCGACACAAATCCATAAGTATTTTAATGCTTTGGTATTAATAATATTATCGATATTATGACGCGACAAACAAAATAATAAAAAAAACGAAAAAAGTGCGAAAAGGAGGATGAAGACGACGAAGAGAGAAAGGGAAGAAGAGAGAGGGTTTTGACACCCTCAACCTACATGTTCTTGTCTCGGTGCGGACTCGTAATCGTGGCTTCTACACAAGAGTCTTCGAGGTTTTACGTAAGTTAAGTTGTGGTGGCTCGGGATTGATTCCTAAAACTAGGTTTAGGGTTTTGCTAGTGTCGAATTGCTAGGGTTTGATTGGGGTTTGATTAGGGTTTGTAAAAAGCGTAGTATGTGTGCGTATGGTTGCTCTAGGGTTTGTAGGGTTGTGAAAAGTTGAAAAAAGTTGTAAAAAAGTTGTTGCATGAGGGTTGCTTATATAGGCAAGGCTAGGGCACCCGAATTAGGGTTACTCGACCGAGTAAATGGCTAACTCGGTCGAGTGGCCCGTGAAGCCTGCAGCCGGGCTCAAAATAGGCCCACTCGATCGAGTGGGTGGGTCACTCGATCGAGTGGCCCAGTCGGGTTGCACGGGTCCATTGTTTTGGACCTTGACTTTGGGTGTTTGATGGGTTTTGTGTTTGACTTGGACTTTTGATGGTTGTATGGCTGTTTTTGTGTGTCTCGGAAAGGACTTTGACCGGGGTTGACCCAATCGCAAAAAGTCGGTTTTATTTCCGTTGTCGGTTTCGGCCCAAATTAGTCTTGTTTGACTCGGAATGATCCACTGGGCCTGGATTTGAGGTCCGTTTGGTGAGATTTCTACTCCGTAAGTGTGTTAGCCAACGATTAATGGATTTGAGCCCGTATCCGAGCGCATAGAAACACGTTAACGTCCGATCATCATCGGGTGTTTTTTTGGAAACTGCCATAGACACCTGGCGGTCAAAATGCGGGTGTCTACACATATAATAGTAATTACAGTTTTAAAATCATGTTATACGGCTGGGAGAACGTTAACGTTGCTCCCCACTGATTGTGGCTGTTATGTTTTTAACATGGCAGGTATATGTGTTTTTCTTCGGGTGGGCTAGCGAGCAGTTATGGATCCTGCTTATTTATTTTATTAATTATGTCTTATGGATTGTTCAAACCCCCTTTTGTGGATTGTTTTAATTTTGGCCATTTTATTTAAGGCCTATTGTTTGACTTTACCATTTTAATTTTACTAAGACATAGTTTTCAGCGTGTTTTAATCCCGACTCTACTGTGTTTCCGCCACTGTATCGCGTTAGAATTTTTAGGGGATTACAGTTGGTATCATACCATACCAATTGAAAGATTATATAAGTATGTAAGACTTAATTTTGGAGGTTGTGGCCGTTGACAATTTTGGAGGTTGTAGATTGAGTAGGCCCACCCTGTACCGATATAGGACTTAGCGTTAGTTGATGGACCAATTAGGAACCCGTGTTTGTAGGTGTCGTGCTAGGAATCTCGAGATGGTTAATTTCCTCTATAATCCTTGAGAGCTCTGTCTGACTCTCAACTTCGTTTTCCTTTCTGCTTCTCTTGAATTCTGTTACCCCAAATGCTGCCAACTCCTTTGACATTTATCGATTTTGAAAACTTTTGTTTTAATTTATTTTATCCTTGTTCTATTTACCCGTTAACCATTTTTTTATTTGAACTTCCTATTTTATAAAAAGTTTGACTAACTAAAACTTTTCAGATATCGTGAAATTTAACATTTTTGAATTTTAATTTAAGAACTTTATACTTCACTCTTGTTTTATCTTTGGTTGATATTTATATTTAGATCTGTTTCAAAATGCTTTAATAATTTATCTTAAATTATTTCGAAATTATTTCAATTTTTAATTTTCAAGCGATCGGAATTTTATGAAGAATTTCATATTTCCAAATACTTCAATTTCTATAGGATTATTATGTAAAAAGTTTTAACATTGCCGAAAATATTTTGTATGTTCATGTTTGATAACATATTTGAAAACTTTCATAGTTACTTTGATAACATTTTCGAAATTTTAACGTTTTGAAAATTGGATTTCGTTTTATTTCTGGTGGATTTTTGAATCTGTTATTGAAAATTTTTGACAACTGGTTCGATTTCTACTAACTACAAAATTTGATTTCTCCAAACTAAATTTTTTTCATCAGAAAAAAAAAAATTATCGAATTTCTTAATCAAATTGTTTAATTTTGTTTTGAAACTGTTTTCGGTTACCCTGTTTCCTTCAAGTTTGTTTACAAATGTTATTCAACAATATTATTTTATCAAATAACTTTACTTTACGATTTCATTAACTTAGAAGATTTTAAATTCCGGGTGGCTTAGACCAATTCCTCTTGGAATAAATATTTGCATTTGATTTCGTATCACTTTAAAAGTTGTAAAATTTTCTTTTACAGAAAAATTATTATACAAATTTGTATCCCCATCTTTTCGAGGGGGTAATCTTGATTCTCTTTCTGCTTATTCTTAGTTTTGAGGACGAAACTTTCTTTTAGTGGGGAGGATTGTAACACCCGTTATTTTCCCTAGCATTTTTATCCTTTCCGTTATGACTTCGTCATAACTCTGTCACATTTTGACCTTATGTTTCATCTTTTTCCAAGCTTTATTTTCATTTTTGGGTTTAATGATATTTATTTTTATTTTAAAGGATTTTAATTATTTTAAATCTTTTTATTTAATTTTCTTCGTAAACTATTTATTTTTCCGCGAGAAATTTTATTACCCATCGTATTTAAGCTCGGATTTGAGTTATTCCTTTTTCTACAAATGTCTAAACATATTTTTATAATATTTTCAACTAGTAAATATTTTTATTTACGAAAATTTAGCCATTAATGATTTTATTACGAAGTTTCGTAAATAATTATTTTCTTACGCGAGGTTTACTCGAATTACTTTGAAATGCCTTTAACTATTTTACGATTATACTTTTTATCAACTTACAAATTATTTGAGACTTTTTCCTCATATTTTGGACCGACAAAGCTCCTTGTCACAATTTTACTACGTTTTATTAATACGATTCATTTTATTACGTAAACCGAAAAGATATGATTATTTCCCTTCTCATTTAATTGTTGCATTATTGCTTAAACTCTTCCCAACTCTTTTACATTCATTTCTCATAAAAAAATAATTCAATACCCTATTTTCTTCTTCCTTGGCCGTGAGACTTCTTCCTCCTTCTTGGCTGATACTTGCTCTATTTTGAGTCACAATCGTCTCATTTTTTTTATCGTCAAATTAATCCTCTTTCCGAGCCTATCGTTAAGGTAATAATCGATTATGTTTTCGATCGTTATTCACCTTGATTTTCTTAGTTTTTCTCATGGTATTTTTCTAACATGAATTTCGTGTATGGTAGGTTTCGTGGACGATCCCGAGGCCGACGAGTATATTATTGATTCCGATTTGGATTAGAGGTAACGTCGATGTTACTCGGTATTTCGTGATTTTAATTGTGTAATTGCATGTATATTTTTATATTTCATTTTTGACAATATACGTATGTCATATAATCTGGAAAATTTTTGAAAGTTAAAAATTTGCATGTTTCGATATTTTTATCGCTTTTACGAGATTAACGATTAAATTGTTGTACTAATTTGTAAAATCGTAATATTCGGCCTAAACTTGTATTATATGATTATATTCTGTAAAAATGAAGTTTTTAATGATTATTAATAATTTGGTATTTTTCTGATATTTTTGATATCGATTATTGAATTTTTACCGTTTACGAACAAAAACGATTAAAAAACGATTTTTATTTCTAGCACAAAAACATTTTATTTTAATCTGAAATTTGACATGGATAATATTTCTGATGAAAAATCATTTTATGAATTTTTTTATAATTTTTCGGGACTATTAAGTGGGTGAATTAATTAATCACTTTAAATCATCGTTTATCGTTAAAACCGTGTGTGTCGTATAAATTCTCGATTTCTGGTCTTTTGTTTAACTTTTGGAAAAAAAATATTAGTTTCTGGAAAATCATTATTTTTAAGTTTAATAATAATTTTTGGATATTAATACTTAAATCGTTTTGTAATTACTATTTTTATTAATCGTTATTGTTGAGATTAAACGATTAACGAGAAAACCCTTTAAAAACCGAGTTTAAGGATTCTGGAAAATTCTCTTTTCTGGACAGAATGTCCAAAAATATATTTTAGCTATTTTACGTAATTTTTGTACTATTTATTAAAGTCTTTAATAATAATAATGATTTTTGGACAAAATTTCGATTTATCGTTAAAATGCTTCGTCTTACCTAAAAGAATTATTTTTCCAGCAATTTTGAAAATATTTAAATCTGAAACTTTGATAGTTAAATCAACCCTTATCATATTCTAATTTTTTTTCTAATGGTTTAATTAAATAAAACACGTTAAAAGATTTATTTTTACATTTGCCGTAAAATCCTATTTATGTTCGTATTGTCGAAACTAATAATAATTGGGGAATTTTAATTTTATAAATTTTGGAAACACCCTAATTAGTAGTATTAAAATGTTTAAGACATTTTTAATCATTTCATAAACACTTGTATGATATTTTAATAATTTCATGAACTCAAATGTTTTCACTTTAACAATTAATATCGTTAAGGCCAAAAGTATTAGTTTTATAAATCTACATCTTTTACTAAAAACGTTTTATTAGTATGAACTAATATTTTCGCTATTTTGATATGATGCTATTTTCGTAAAGTTTCTAAATATAAAAGTTTCCTAAAATAGAAAGTTTCCTCTTTTGGAAGGCGGTCCGTTTTCCCTTTTGTTCTCTTATTATTTACAATGATTATATCCTTTTGAATATCGATAATGGCTTTGTTTTGGAGTTATGGAATACGGACAAGTGTGGGGTTAGAGTAATATAGTCTAGGATGTACATTTTTGCCATCAACTGTAAGACTGATGTGTCTTTATGGGGCACATTGGTTGTTGAACTGAGCATGGTTTGTGTTCAGGAGAGTGTGCATTGTGCCCTTAAACTTAGATATCGCATCGTGTAAGTCGCGTCGGGTTGAACTGGATATGGTTTGTATCCAGGAGGGGTGTATACTACTTAAACCAGGACCTCGCTGCACGCAGTCCTGTTATAGTTGAGTTGCCTAGTTAGAGACTGGATTCTGTTATGAGTTAAGTCTACAGTTCTCGAAGCTATTTTCCAGTATTATCCTAGTGAAAGTCTAGCCTTGTGCACACTGATCGAATTTCCATAACGCCATTTTGACTATTTTTATTATTATCGATATAATTTTGATTTGAAGGTTGGCAAATGTTTTATGTTTTCTTCGGAAAACTCATTTTTATTATATTGTTTCGTTACGTGAAGTTTTTCACTGAAAGCTTATTTTCCTTATAATCTTTTAATGATTTTTATTTTACTATTTTCATATAATAGTAATTACAGTTTTAAAATCATGTTATACGGCTGGGAGAACGTTGACGTTGCTCCCCACTGATTGTGGCTGTTATATTTTTAACATGGCAGGTATATGTGTTTTTCTTCGGGTGGGCTAGCGAGCAGTTATGGATCCTGCTTATTTATTTTAATAATTATGTCTTATGGATTGTTCAAACCCCCTTTTGTGGATTGTTTTAATTTTGGCCATTTTATTTAAGGCCTATTGTTTGACTTTACCATTTTAATTTTACTAAGACATAGTTTTCAGCGTGTTTTAATCCCGACTCTACAGTGTTTCCGCCACTGGATCGCGTTAGAATTTCTAGGGGATTACATAGACACTACTTTAAATATGTAAAAATATCAACATGTACAACAGATATCAAGTTATGTACATCAAAACAGACAGTGCTTTAACTATTTACAGATTTTGAACATGTGAAACAGATATCAAGTTATATACATCAAAACAGACGGTGCTTTGACAATGCATAAATTGTGAACATGTGCAACATATATCAACTTATGTACATCAATTCAGACACTGTTTTAAGTATGTAAAAATATCAATATGTACAACAGATATCTACTTATGTACATCAAAATAGACACTACTTTAAATATGTAAAAATATCAACATGTACAACAGATATCAAATTATGTACATCAAAACAGACGGTGCTTTGACTATTTACAGATTTTGAACATGTGCAACAGATATCAAGTTATATACATCAAAACATATACTATTATAACTATGCATAAATTGTGAACATGTGCAACAAATATCAACTTCTGTACATCAAAACAGACACTATTTTTACTATGTAAGAATATCAATATGTACAACTGATATCTACTTACGTACAACAAAACAGACACTATTTTTACTATGTAAAAATATCAACATGTACAACAGATATCAAGTTATGTACATCAAAATAGACGGTGCTTTAACTATTTACAGATTTTGAACATGTGCAACAGATATCAAGTTATGTACATTAAAACAGACGGTGCTTTAACTATTTACAAATTGTGAACATGTGCAACGGATATCAACTTATGTACATCAATTCAGACACTGTTTTAATTATGTAAAATTATCGATATGTACAACATATGTTAACTTATGTACATCAAAACAAACACTACTTTAAATATGTAAAAATATCAACATATACAACAGATATCAAGTTATGTACATCAAAACAGACAGTGCTTTAACTATTTACAGATTTTGAACATGTGAAACAGATATCAAGTTATATACATCAAAACAGACGGTGCTTTGACAATGCATAAATTGTGAACATGTGCAACGGATATCAACTTATGTACATCAATTCAGACACTGTTTTAATTATGTAAAATTATCGATATGTACAACATATGTTAACTTATGTACATCAAAACAAACACTACTTTAAATATGTAAAAATATCAACATGTACAGCAGATATCTGGTTACGTACATCTAAAAAGACGGTGCTTTGACACTGTTTTACCTATGTATAAACAGATGTACGTCAAAACAGACACTGTTTTAACCATTTATATCTGTTGTATAAGTAGAAGAAATAAGTAGAATTGCTGAACATAAATTCATAAAATTCATATAAATCACATGAATTAAGAGATGTTCATATAATAAATCATTTTCAATTTTCAATTTATTATATTTAGAATATATTAAAATTCAGTAAAATTAAGAGAATGCATTATGATTAAACTTTGCCAGGACAATTTCTTGAATCATGGTATCCCATCTCTCCACAAGCATTGCACTGCCGAGGAGGCTTCTTATGTTCTTTCATGGCTTTTTCATTAGACGAAATAAGTCGCCTTCCAGAACCTTTAGTTTTACACTGTTTTGGAGGCAAGATCTTAATGTCAGTGGGAATAGTGGCACCCATAAAAAACTCAATCTCAGACCTCTTGTCATTTCGCCGGTTTGTTCCTTCTTCCACAACCTTCTCCTTGAATGCTCTCACTACTTCTAAGAGTTCATCCACCTTCTCTTCCTTGTTCTCAACCACAGTCACACAATCAAAAATTTCAGTCCATAATTCTGCAATCTTTGTTTTTATTCCATCTGATGACCGATGATCAGAAAGAAGTGTGCCATTTGCATCAAACATTTCCCTGGATGTTGCAAACTTGTTCCAACGAGGAAGTAGATATGAATTAGGTATCCTTTTGGCACCTCTTTCTTTCAAGACCCAAAGAGCATGACGACACAACAATCCACGCTGCTCGAACATCTTGCAGGCACAAACAATTTTTTCTTCTGCAGGTGTATAGTCAACTACATATACCCTATTTTTGATGTTGTCCTGTATAGATATATGTTCAACACCATCCTCCTTTATAATATCATTAACACCACAATTGTGCATGGATGCCTTTAACTCTTCCTGCAACTCATAGAAGACACTTCGTGTGTAGATTTCAGAAGCATGTTTTTCAAGAGAAAATAGACTGATCAAAGCAGCAGAAGTGCTCTTAGATTCAGCAATCAGCTTGGACTGCTCCCATCTTTGGGCATCAATGGCACTGTCAAACCTCATGTAAAACTCAACAAGTGTCAGATGAGGATTCGTGAAGTTGTTGAAGAAGTTATTCTCAGACTCAGACCTTGAAGTTGTCCTCATCAACCCTGAAAGAAACAGGTCACGGTGGTAAGCTGGTATCCACTTCTCTCGCATATCAAATATATCCTGCAGCCACTCATTTTCCTCAAGATTGTACTTAGTAATAAGATCCTGCCACATCTGTTCAAACTGAGTTGGGTTTACATCCTCACCCCAAACAACAGCATTTAGATCCTTGAGAAAATCTGTTTCAGTGCATATTTTTGAACCCACTTTATCTGTTACTTTCTTCATGATGTGCCACATGCACAATCTGTGAAATGTGTGGCTTCCAAAAACCTCCTTCACCCCAGCTTTGATTTCCAAATCCTGATCAGTGATAATGAATGAAGGAAAAGTACCTCCCATTGCCTTTATAAAGTTTTCAAACAGCCAAGCAAAGTCGTTACCTGCATGTGCATTTAGGAGAGAGTATTATAAAATTGCTTATGTGCATCACGTATTATCTTCACAACAAAAAAAAATGACAAAGATAGCAATAAGAAATACTCTCACCATTCTCTCTCTCAACAAGGCCAGCAGCAAATGTGACACATTTCTTGTGATGATCTATACCCGTGAAGGGAGCAAAGATCATGTTGTACTTATTCATTTTATACGTAGTGTCGAAAGACACCATATCACCAAATAACATGTAGTTCTTTATCATTATAGGGTCAGCCCAAAATAAACGAGTGATCCTTTGTTCATCATCAACATCAAAGTCAAAATAAAAAGAGTCACAGAGGGATTTCTTTTTCATAAGGATCTCAATGAACATCTGTCCATCAGAGTCCTTGATGAACTTCTTTATATCTCTACCAAAATTTTTAAAATCAACCTTCGATGCACCTACATACTTATAACCCTTTACGAACTGCTTGAACATTCTGAATGTTTTAACGGCACCTTGGTTCACCATGGAGTTGTCAATGATCATCTTTTTGTGCAAAATGGTGAGTTTTCTTGCCTTTTTAAGGTGCATCATCGTGGAAGGTGTGTTCAAAGGATGGTAATGTCCTTCAATAAATTCTGTGATTTTATATTTCCCATCAGATGTTCTGTCCAAGATGATTCTGGCCATACAAAGAATTCTTGTTATCTCCCTTCTTTGCTGTTGTCCCTTATGTTCATAATCACCTTCTTTATTACAGACAATGTACTTTTTTTTAACAATACCACGACTAGTGCGTCCAGTACTCTTCCTAGGAATGAAGCCACCAGCAGTTGCGTACTTGGAATAAAATTGAAATGCTTCTTCCAAATCCTTAAAAATTTGACCCACATAAGGTTTCAAATCTTTCGAACAACTTGGCATCTTCAAATCTTGCTTAGGTTCGGGAGTATCTATGTAAATTTAACACATAATATTAAATTCTACATCAAAATTATGAACAATTCTAAACATGTACAACAGAATTAAGTTATATACATCAAACCAGCAACTGCTTTAACTATGAACTATTCTCAACATGTACAACAAATATTAAGTTATGTACATCAAAGCAGCATCTTCTTTAACTATAAACAATTTTAAACATGTACAACAAATACTCAGTTATCTACACCAAAGCAGCAACTGCTTTAACTATGAACATTATCAACATGTACAACAGATACTCAGTTATCTACACCAAAGCAGCAACTGCTTTAATTATGAACAATTCTAAACATGTACAACAGATACTCAGTTATCTACACCAAAGCAGCAACTGCTTTAATTATGAACAATTCTAAACATGTACAACAGATACTCAGTTATCTACACCAAAGCAGCAACTGCTTTAATTATGAACAATTCTCAACATGTACAACAAATACTCAGTTATCTACACCAAAGCAGCAACTGCTTTAATTATGAATATTATCAACATGTACAACAGATATTAACTTGTGTACATCAAAGCAGTAACTGCTTTAAATATGAACCAAACAATATAAGATACGTCTCTATGAAAACTTGAACAATTAAATTGATGAAGTAATATAAACTAAAATTGAAAAATAGATGAATTAATGAAATATTTTACCTAATATATTAGAATCGCCCATCATTAAACATGTTGCAGTTGTTACTTGACTATTTACTGCATTCAAAAAACGAATCACGGCATAAATAAATTAAGAATCAGACTTAAAATCTGAAATTGAATTTTAAAATAAATAGAAATTTTCCGACCTAAATCTGAAGTAATTGAAGGTGAAATTGAAAGTTTTTCATTTGTTTCTAATTTTCGACGCTTTGACGAAGAATCAGTCGCCATTGAAGATGCAGAGTTACTAGCCATTGAAGTGCAGAGAAGAAGCGCGTGTTTTTTAGAATTTCAGAGTAGAGAGAGAAAGTAGTAGTGTTCAAATGATAGGGTTTTAGAAGGTGGAGAGGAGCAGCGCGTGTTTTTTAATCTTTTAATCTTGATCGTTAGATCAGATCTTAATCTAATGGTCCAGATGTTGCCTCTATGGGTGTAAGGAGTTGCCCTGCCTCACCGGAGCCCTCCTCCCATATATATATATATATATATATATCTATATATATATATATATATATATATATATATATATATATATATATATATAGGTTCTAATGAGTCCCTATATAAGTGTTGAGTCCCTAAGTCCTCATCCCATCCGTTGGATGTGATGAGGATGGATGGACAAGATGCATCCTAATATTTTGTATTTAAAAAAAAAAGGAAGATTTAGTATCCTAAAATAACTCCCATGATTATAGGAAACAATAACTCCCATAATCACAATCATTCCTCATTCATTCATTCACAGGTTCATCAAAACCTTAAAAAAAAAAAAAAAAACGCTCCCATCGATCATCACGTTCATTCATTCAATCAAATCTGTGCTCGAAATTCCGTTACTATGAATTCAATGATCGCGACACCTTCATTAACGGTTGATAAACAATTCATCGAGTATAACAATGGTGAGTTTCGATATTGCTTTCATGTTTTGCGTCAATTTTTATTCATTATCTTGATTAATTTGCGTCAATTTGTGTTCATGTTTTGCGTCAATTTTCATGTTGATATTGTTTTCATGGTCGTGTTATTCATCATAGATTCATATGCAAATCGTAGAACACACAAACAGTGAGTATATATGTTTTGTAATTTATACTGGAATCACCATGGAAGTCATTAAGATGCTACTCAATTATTAGTTTTTACGTTTACAATATATTGAGTTATTGTAGTTCATATACTGCGTTACTTTAGTGTAGAGCATCTGTTACTTTAATGTCTACCATCTGTTACTTTATATGTCGTGTTACTTTAATACACTCCAGTTGTTACTTTAGTGTTTTTCATCTGTTATTGTAGTGCATTGTAGTGTCCTAAGAATTTAGGAAACTGCCATATTAAAAAAAATAATAAAAGAAAAAGATATTTTTTCCTATAATAATGGGACGTGATTGCCACCAAAATAGAAAACAATATCAAAGAGTAACGTCATATAAAAAAAAGAAAAAAAAAATACTACTTCCTATAATTATGGGACGTGATGACTTCAAAATAGGAAACCATATCAAAGAGTAAGATACTGCGTCATACTCTCATTTTTTATCATTATATGAATTTTTTGCACTAACCTATATCTGGTGTTATTTTAATGAACATTATCTATTACTTTAATTCACACTATCTGTTACTTTAATGTCTGAGCTCTGTTACTTTACACCTGGTGTATAAGCATCCTTTGTTAATTTAATTCAATGTTACTTCAATGCACTTCATTTGTTACTTTAATTCTTGTTATCTGTTACTTTAATCCATATTTCAAGTTTTGATTATTTTTTTTGCCACGTTTATTGGCACTGTTATTGTTTTTTCAGTAGACGCAAAAGCACATGAATGATGAAGGGATGTATGTGAAATTTTCTCCATACATAGGGCAGATCTTCAAAGATGTAGATGAGAAGAAGAAGAAGAAGAAGAAGAAGAAGGAAACGTCATGTAAATCATCGTCTGACGATAAAGAAGAATCAGGAGAAGAAGATGATGATGAAGAAGAAGCACAATTCTGAGTAGGACAATATATTGTTAGAATAACACAGTAACACAGTTTATGATTATAATTTGATTTCAAATATCTAGTTCTTATAGTTACAGGTGTGAAACATTGGAATTATAATGAAATTTTTTATAATTTTTCTTTTGGAGTATCCTTAATAGAAACATACATTATTCTTTTGGTTGATTGAAAGTCTTATTTTTGCAAAAGATTATTATGCAACATAGTAGATTTTATGAGTTAAAGTAACGCAGTTTATGAATTAGAGTAACAAAATGTATGAGTTATAGTAATAGTTTTTGCAAGAGATTATACAACGTAACAAATTTTATGAGTTAAATTAACACAGTCGTTCATGACTTAAAGTAACACGTTATGTGAGTTAAAGTAACGCAGTTCATGAATTAGAGTAACACATTGTATGAGTTAGAATAATAGTTTTTGCAAGAGAATATTATACAACGTAACAGATTTTATGAGTTAAAGTAACACAGTTCATGAATTAAAGTAACACGTTATATGAGTTAAAGTAACATAGTTTATGGATTATGACAGTAACATAGTAACATACGTACAATGGCAGTAGGAAAATGAAATTTTTTGGTGAAGATGAAAAAAAACTTAATTTTGAAGAAAGTTGTTGTGTGAGAGAAAGAACAGTTAAAAAGATTAATAAGAGAGAGAAAATATTTGCATTGAGATAATTAAGGAGGAGAGAGATAATTGATATATTTACCTAGATTTGTTAGTTATTTCCTTAATTATGAAAACAAATCTTAACCATCAATCTAACATTAAATCAAGGGTTAAGATGGGGACTCACGGACTCAACATATATAAGTGGACTCACCTGATCCCACTTCTATATATATATATATATATATATATATATATATATATATATATATATATATATATATATATATATATATATATATATATATATATATATAAGTAATTTAGTCATACAATTAAGCCTAAATATTTAAATAAGCAATTTATTAAAGTTAGTAGAAAAGTGTTATATTAAAATTAAAGAAAAGTGCAATTTATATAAATAAGCAATATATATATATATATAAAATGTTGTTAAAAGAAAAGTTTGTTTACCTTAATAGCTACTATTTATTAATTATATTAAAATTAAAGATTATCGGGGTCGATGATGTCGTCGAAGTTTGAAATATCGTCTCCTCCTTCTTCTAGAATAATACGTTTGCCCATACAAAAGAAAATAATTCAGTTAGATTCTGACCTTACTAAAATAAGAAAAAGTAAAATGAAAAGTACAGTAAGTAAAATAGACTAATAAGATGAAAGGTTTGAGGAGTCGTAAATACTTACGTACTTGCGTAAATGAGTAAGGGTAATAGTATGTTTACGAAGTATGTAAAATACGCTGAGTTCTACTGCTATTTATAGGGAATTCTTAACCTCTACTACCTATGGTTAGGTAGGTTGTAATACTCACCTTAGTAGGTTATAAAACTCATCTTAGGAGTCCATGCATGAGTACATGTGTGGACATGACATAGGTCCACCCCGACGCGACCACGCGCGGGTTTGGGTAGACGAATGAATCTCCATATGAGAATGGATCGAATTGAAATTTAGGTCTATGTGGAGTCGCCACCGAATTTTGTGGTTATTTGGAACCATTCGAGCCCACTCTATGTCGTAGTGGGCCGTATACAAAATACGGTCCATTTCCGATGTCAGAGTTTATTGGGCTCGTCCCTTTGCATTTGATACCGATACCGACATTATCGGATATCGTGTATTGAATGACTCTCGTGCGCCAACGGTTTCGGGCATCCGGAAACCGAGGTTCTGAGTAAGGGGTGAGGGTACGTGTTGGGAAGCCCACAAAAGACACCCAACCCCGCCCGCACATTAGTGGCCTCTACTAAGAATTCGAATGACTTACAATACGCGCGTTAGTAAAACGGGAAAAATGCTTATGCAAACATTGTTTTTCCTAGGCAGGTGAATGAAATTGAAAAGAGGGTTTCTATGTCAATTTAATGCAATTTAATTCTACGTCAAAGTGGAATTTTAGCATGTGGGTTCATTTAGTACAATAAACGAACAATAATTAAATTGACAAGAGAAATAACAAACGCGTTAGTAACGATGTAATAATATAACGAATAATAACGGTTTGTGCAAATATGAGATGCGATGAAAAGGATGTGAATATGAGATGCATGGTTTGAAAAAGGTAGTAATACACATGATTAATTAAACACGTGTTGACATAAATCGCAAATTACTACCGGGTTTTGAAAATAGAATAATGTACGATTTATTGTGTTAATCGTTATGGGTCACTCGATCGAGTGGTACCTGTACGAACTTGGTTCGTTTGCAATTTAATTGTTGATTTTGAAATTGCTTTTGATTTTTGATAGTTCGACGATTTTACCGAATCGGACATAAATATTGCACAATTTATGTTCGACTTGGTTTTTTATAAATCGCGAATTTTGTTGAACCAAATATAAATATTGTTGAATTTATACCCGATTCTACATTTGAATACCCATCGTATCCCATATTCGATTATTTATTTCGATATGGAATATTAGAGTGAAAATAAAAAAAGACCAATTTTAGTCGTCTTAAATTAATTATCGTGATATGAACAAATCACGTTAATTAATTTATGTGACTTGATCGTTAGATCCGATATCCAATTATGGAATTGGTATCGAATCTAAGATCGACGCTTTACTTGAATAAAAAAGGACTTGATTCCCTCGACTTCTCCGACATCGAAATAAATCCCTAGGGATTGTGATGTCGGATCCATGTCAACGGGTTTCGACCCTTATTAAAATTGATTTTAAAAAATGGATGAATGCAAAATCGATGATGATGACTACACAAATAAAAAAACGAATTATTGTTTAAGTTAACTTATTTTAATAATCAAACGATCGGGGTGATGGGATAAGCGACCGACGACGCGTGTGCAGTACACTTGTATATGCGGTTTTCCTTATCCCACCATCACTCACGTTCGACACAAATCCATAAGTATTTTAATGTTTTGATGTTAATAGTATTATCAATATTATGACGCGACAAACAAAATAAATAAAAAAACGAAAAAACGCGAAAAGGAGGACGAAGAGAGGAAGGGAAGAAAAGAGAGGGTTTTGACACCCTCAACCTACATGTTCTTGTCTCGGTGCGGACTCGTAACCGTGGCTTTAACACAAGAGTCTTCGAGGTTTTATGGAGGTTAAGTTGTGGTGGCTCAGGATTGATTCCTAAAACTAGGTTTAGGGTTTGAATTTGATCTTGACTAGGGTTGAATTTTGATGTTGATTAGGGTTTTGAAAGTGTGTGTGAAAGTTGATTAGGGTTTGTAAAAGTTGTCAAAAGTTGTTTTTGTGTGTTGCATGGGGTTGCTTATATAGGCAAAGCTAGGGCACTTGGGTGTCTAGGGTTTTGTGCCTTGACGGACTTGATTTGATGGCCCGTTTGGAGGTGGATCGTGGGTGAGCTACTCGGAAACGGCTTTGACCGGGTTTTAATCCGGTCGCTAAAAGTCGGTTTTATTTTCGGTGTCGGTTTTGACCCAAATTAGTCTTGTTTGACTCGAAATGATCCACTGGGCCTGGATTTGTACTCCGTAAGTGTGTTAGCCAACGATTAATGGATTTGAGCCCGTATCCGAGCGCATAGAAACACGTTAGCGTCCGATCATCATCGGGTGTTTTTTGGAAACTGCCATAGACACCTGGCGGTCAAAATGTGGGTGTCTACAGAGCCCCCACTCTGACTGAGGCTTGGACAAGGCGAAAGTCAGAGTAGCTACCCAGCCCGTTAAGACCTGGTAGACTTCCGGTCGGGTCGTTTATAGTCCGTTGGACTCGCGTGAAGGGCTCGCCAGCCGCAAGACAGAAATCATACCTGAGCTTGATGATTGTACTCCGTGGGGAATTTGGGCTTGTCGCGTAAGCCCTGAGTGTGCATGTGTGTTGGCCCATCCCGTGCTATCCCGGAGAATGCTGATGGGGAGATTTGATGACTTGCATGTCTTCGCTTGAGTCGTACCTGTATAAGTCACATAAAAATGTAGGCAACACGTAGGTAGTAAAATGACTCGTGCTGGGGAAAATGATTCTTGAAGTTTTTGAAATTTGAATTTTTGAAATTGAAATCCCGAAAGCACTCACGGGCTAGGTTTTCAAAGTGGAAAAGGGGTAGAAAAGAAATTTGCAGTTTAAATAGACCGAAATTTGACCTTGTCGAAAAGTATTTTTTTTGTTCAAATTGTTAAATTTTGCAAATTTCAAAGTGGAATTTGAAGAGAGAGTCCTACCGACAGACTCGACTCTGGATGCGACAGGACGAGTTGACCGACACGGACTGGACTCTCTAAGGGTTGGACCGCGACTCGATAGGGGTGTGGGCCGCCTAACAAGACTCTCAAGTTGCGCTATCCCGTAGTCTAGGCGAGTGGCAACACGGTCGTACATCGAAATGGGATAGATATGCCATGGGGGATTGCAGTAGCCTGTAATGAGACTGTGTTAGTCTGGTGCCCTTTTCCTATTTTAGGATACTTTTCCAAAGTGGGTGCTGCCTCGAGTTCCGACAGATTCTCGTCTTCGACTGAGCCGAATACTAGGACACACTACAAAAAGGAGGCTAGATTTTGAAAGTATTTATCTGGATTTTGTGAGTGGATGGAGGTCTTCTGTCTAAGAAAAGCTCCCAGGACAACAAAGCTAGCTACTGAGAACATGACAGTGTCGTGTCCGGAATGATAATGCTTTTCGAATGTGTGTTAATGTGGGTGGTTGTGCCTCTGTTGAAAGGCTGCCTACGTATTCACGTGTGGTGAAATCAAACCAAGCCGTAGTTCAGTGGATTGAGAGATATATTATGGTGCCTAAGCCAATAGGACTTTGTGTGTAACTAGCCATAGCGATGGTGTAGGCTAGGTGCATTCCCAGTGATGTCTTGATCAAAGGGCTTGAATGATTAGGATATTAATCCTGTGACTGTGAGCGTTCTCCGGGGTAGCCCCCAGAGGTGGTGCGAACTATTTGGGCATGTTCTCTGCCGACTGCAAGTTGAGTTCCCGTGTTCGGGGTTGGTAACTGGTTTGGATGGGATTTTAACGAGTTTTGTTCTCGGGATTTTAACGAGTTTTGTTCTCGGGATTTTAACGAGTTTTGTTCTCGGGATTTGATGTATTTGGGAATGTGGTGCTAGGAAGTAAATGGCCTTGATGACTCGAAATCTGGAGCTCGGTTCTGTAGAGCTAAGGGTTCGAGAGCCGGTTTGATAATGAAGTAAATGGCCTTGATGACTCGAAATCTGGAGCTCGGTTCTGTGGAGCTAAGGCTTCGAGAGCCGGTTTGATAATGCGGGATCTGGTTTTGATGACTCGAAATCTGGAGCTCGATTCTGTGGAGCTAAGGCTTCGAGGGCTGGTTTGATAAGGCGGGATCTGGTTTTGATGACTCGAAATCTGGAGCTCGGTTCTTTGGAGCTAAGGCTTCGAGGGCTGGTTTGGTAATGCGGGATCTGGTTTCCATGTCTGGCCCTAATTGTTAGGGGTATCCTATGGAGCTTGAATCCTCAAAATTCCGGGCTGTCTCTGGCCTGGGTCTCGGGAAGGTCTCGAGGGTTGTAATGCGGGAAGGCTGAGTCTGGCGTTAGCTGACCAGCTTGATTGTTACTCCCCTATTGGATGGCATGGATAATTTTGAATTTGACCGTACCCCGATCAAAGGATTTTCACTTGAGTTGACCGTTGACCACGGTCATGGGTATTTGATTTTTTTGATTGACCTCTCAGCCGCGATCATGGGTTTTGATAATCCTGGTCGTGGGGCTCTCACTTGAATTGACCGTTGACCACGGTCATGGGTATTCCGAATTTTTTGATGATGGCCTGCTTTTTTGTTTTGGCCTTTTGCTTTTTTTTCATGGACTTTCGATTTTTTTTGTCCAGTTTTCTTTTTTTGATGGCCTTCTTTTTGCTTTGGCCTTTTTTTTTTTTTTTACTTTTGATTTTTTTGTCCAGTGCTCTTTCGTTTTTTTTTGCCGGTCAGACTAACACCTAAGGTAGGGATTGGTTAGTCTTGTTGGAGGGGTGTTTTATTGTGGGAAATGGGCTTGCCTCCCGTCTTGAACCCAAACTACGAGATTACCTAGATTTGTCATAGGATTCGATACCGCTCCTGCTACGGGTAGTTATGTGGTTTTTCTATACCAGACACGGAATAGGTAAAAAGAAAACACGGGCTCGGTTTCCTGCAGTCATTATAGATGTGCCTATAATAGTCACGTGCGTGTGCTCACAGTGTATGATGGTGTTCATCCTGTTCTCGGAAACACGTAAGGAAAGTATATATATGAGAAAGAATATTGAAAGCTGATTTTATTGAATTTTGAAAAAGAGGACAGAATACAACTGACTCTGACTCTGACTTCGACTTTGACATGGGAATAGAACATCCTAGACTCAGACTCAGACTCGGACTTAAATCAAATCCGGACTCTTGGGTGCATGAGAGGTAGATTGGATGCTTCGGTCATCGGGCCCTGTGTAGTCCACGAGGGGCTT